>JAWWMP010000057.1:2818032-2869362 GCA_035047865.1 Dendrocincla tyrannina | reverse complement strand
CCGCAGCCCGTGCCCGGTCCCCGGTCCCCGCCCCAGCCCCCGGCCCCCGGTGCCCGTTCCCGGTCCCGCCGCCCGGTGCCCCGGCCGGGCCGCCCCCCCGGTCCCCGCTGCCGCGGCCGGCGCGGGGGAGGGCAGAGCCGCGGCCACTCCCAGGAACAGTAGTGAAATCTCCCCGACACTTTAACTGTCAATCAGGCTTAATGGGCTATAAAAGCTCCCCAGCGCCGCGGCCGTGATCAGCAGAGAGAGCAATAGGGAGAAATGAGTGAGAGCCAGGGCTGAACTAGTGCACGGGGTAATTCCTGCTCTGTGATCAGACGCTCCAAGTGAAAAAACCGGGAGAGGGGGCAGAGAGAGGCGGAGATCAGCTCAACCTCTGCGACCAGCTCAGGACAGAGCTTCTATAGATATTTATAGATGCAAAAACAAAAACAAGAGCCACACTCTGAATAGAGCCTTTCTTAAAACGAAGGTCCTGGCAATTCTATCTCATTTGAGCAATTTCCTGAGTCTAAGAATAGAAATGAGCTGCCTGGAAGGCACTGCAGGCTGAAATTTGGAGACATAGGCTGCTTTATTTTTCCAAATATAAAAATCTTCCATTTGGATACTGGATTTTTATGTGGGTCTTTGCAGCGGAGGAATGTACCGTTACTTTTGATTTTTCTTTTTTCCCTCTTTTAATTAAAAAAAAAAAATCCTTCCAGTTAAAAAGCAAGAAAACCGTTTTACCTGCATGTGACAATCCCAGAGGACACCGATCAAGAAACAGGGGAGTGACTTCGTCTTCTTCACTACTTTACTCCTACCCCATTTTTTTATTATTATTTTTTTTAGGGGGAGGGAAAGACCTTTCCAGCCCAAGAACCTCTTGCCCCCAAGTTTTGGAAGGGGGGTTGAAGACTTGTCACCCATCTGGGGGTGCATGAAGGGTATTGCTTTTCTTTCTGTGTCAACTTGGTTTGGAAGAGAATTTCGCCTGGGAGAAGAGGATGCCGTGGAAGTGGCTGGGCGCGCTGCTGCTGTTCCCGGTGCAGATGGTGTATCTGGTGGTGAAAGCCGCCGTGTGCCTGGTGCTGCCGCCCAGGCTGCGGGACCTGTCCCGGGAGAACGTGCTGGTCACCGGCGGGGGCCGCGGCATCGGTCGCCACCTGGCCCGGGAATTCGCCAGGAGAGGAGCCAGGAAGGTGAGAGCATCGCCGTGGAGGGGAGGGGGGAGCGCCCACCTGCTGCTCGGCCGGGGACTTCCCCCCCTTTCCCTCCCCTGCCGGTGGGATTGGTGGGATCACCTGGCAAAGCTGATGGAGAAGGGGCTCTCATCGTGCAGAGCCCCGGCGTGCTGAGCCATCGTTACGTTAGGTACATTTCAGAAGTTGCCCACTCCTCCTTCCCTGCATCCTGCCTTTCCCCAGCTCATCCAAGGAAACGTGACGGTGAGGTCGTGAATTCCCCTCTGCTGACAAAGGTCTTCCCTCCAGCCCGGGTTTCCTACGGCAGGGAGAGGAGAGCCCTGTGATTGCCGTGCACGGAGCCAGTGCTGGTTGCCCGGCAGTGCTGGGGTCAGGTACAGAGGCTGAGCCCGTCCTGAGCCCTCCCGAGGCACAGCGGCTGCCCCGGCCACGCACGGCATCCCAGAGGAGGGGGCAGATGGCTCGGGGAGAGTTCCCTTTCACCCCCATGGCTTTCCGTGCGCGAAATTAATTTCTTGTGCTTCCTGAAGCCCCTTGTATTTTGGCTTCGGGCAGCCCAGAGCTGTTCAAAGGGAAGATGAATGAGAACCCAGCAAGGAAGAAAAGCACAGCTCGAGTGGGAGCTGTGAGATTGTTTCCTTTAGGAGAGAGGGAGAGAGGCTGAGACTGGTCTGTCTGCACAGCAGCCCAGGAATGCCAGTGTAACTCAGGTACTGGTGGTTTCCCTTGAAATGCTGTGTTTTCCCAAGTACAGGTATGAGCATATTTGTGACTCAGGGATACAGAAACACATCCCTGAAATGAGGCTTGGGATGGAAAGTTTCATCTCGCCCTTGATGGTTAATAAAGGGGAGGAATGGTAAAAGGAGTGGTAAAATTAGACAGCTGCACAAATACTTCTCTGTGTGAGAGAATGAATGAGAGTAAATAGAGGATAAAGAAGAGGAAAAATACAGAATGAGAGGATATTTAAAGAAAAAAATTTGCATTTAGTTTGGGGTAGTGTTTTGTCACTTCCTTACACACATGCATTACAGTTTTCCCTGTGTGGTACAGAGCTATTCTGGCATTCAGCTCCGAGGTGTAAAATATGTCAGCATTGAACTTTGATGTTTGTCTATGTTTGTGTTTAAACATCATGTTGAGATTTACACATTCTGGGAGTCAGAGCAAACAAGTTGACTGACCTTTGGACCCAAGCAATTTGCTGAAAGTGTATTTATATTATCTGTTGGAATACCATGTTTCATTATTTATTTATTTAGGGCAGCTGGTTGCTATGCTGGGCTCTGGCATTAAAGTGCCACCATTTCTACAGCTCTTTCAAGAGCTGCTTTGCTGCAGTGGAGATGGGAGCTGAACAACGGCAGTTGGCCCTGAGGAAGCAGGGGACAGGGGCCAGAAGGAGAGGGGGCTGTTTGAGCCAGAGTTGGGATGAAATTACTGTGAACAGGCACAGACAGGAGTTTATCTGCATGTCTTATCTATAAAATCTCTACACACCTTAGAAGGAAAGAATAAATGAGAGTAATCATTTGGAACCTTTGTACTTTTCTCATATAAGGTTGTGAAATGCTCTGCGTTGCTAATTATTGGTTAGAACTTTGGGGGCGTTGCCTTTGGGATGTTTTCATGTCTGTCATCGAAGTGTTTGAAGTTTTTGCATTGACTCAATTTGAATTAGATTCTCCTTTGAGTTATATCATGGCCATCCAGTGGCTCAAATATGGCACTCAGCAAGTTCTGACCTCCCTGGTAGTGGCACTGCCTGTCAACCTTCAGTAGAAGCACCAAGGTCGACTTATTCTCCTTAACAGTTTTAATGGGAATTGTGCCTACATGTCGTAGTTTCCATTCCCTTTGCTCTGAGGTTGCGTTTCTTTCCCGCCTTCTGTGCCCAACCCTGACTTTGTGGCTTTGATGCAGTCTCCATGGACTGAGCAGAACCTCTGCTTGGCACCGCTCTTCAATTTGACACTTTGCCTCAGACATTCAAAAAGAAAGGTAAAAGACTTGAAGTAGCTACCAAGTCATCTTTTGCTAAGGCTTGTGAAAATTGACTCTTGTGGTTTTCTCTTTTTACGCCGTTGTTTCACAAGTTTATGCAAAATTTGAATTATTGATCACAATAATTTATAACCGATTCTGATTATCAGATGATGTAGTCGCACTAATCCGAGTTTAGAAAAAGGCATGCACCAAAGGTGTGAATTTCCAGGGCCCAGCCCAGGGTGCCAAGGAGGTGGATGGCAGCAGGAACAGCAGGGTCAGGTTCCAGCAGTGGCTGTGCAGCGTGTGCTGACCAAGTGCCCTGGCGCCTGCGCACACAGCCATAGTGGCGGGCTTTTGGAGGTAGGCGGCGATATATAACCATATTTTTGAGATTAGAATCTGCACAAAGATAGGTTAGTTGGGGCTGTGAGCATATGACATTTCCTCTGGTAATTAGGCTGGATGGGATTTCATCCTACACTCTATTACAGAAGCTGCTTTTGTTACTCACAAGTGAGATGTATCTGAGCTGTTTTCACGTCAGGTGACAAATGTTGCATCTCACCAAGACTACAAATTGTCATATCCACAGCTCTTTTACTGTAAAATTTGATCTTGCATTTAGAGCTATGAAGATGGCAACATTTATCAGAAGGGTTTATGCAAAGGGAAATGCAGTGTCTTCTGCTTGATCCACAAGCATGGAGACTGAAATTCTGAATCTCATAGAATGGAATTCTCTTGGGCATGATCATGGAAATCTGTCCAGATTTCTGTTCTCTACCCCCATTCTTTTATGTCCATTGCTCTGCCATTGTGCCTCAAATGTGACCTATACAGATAAGTGTCTAGGAGACATTTCCTTCTCAGGTGATGTTTCTTTTCCAATGGTTGTTCATTGGCCTCTCTGATGAAATGGCCAAGAAGGGCACAAAGCCATGCCAGTTGTATTTGCCATTTCAGAAGTGTTTATCTTCTGCTTTTTTCAATTAAGACTGCCAGAAATTTTTATGAAATGAGAGACTTTAGTCATTAGATCATCCCTGTTCAGGTGTATCCTGAGAGGTCAGAGGATCCATACTGCGTTTGTAATTTCAAGTAGTTGTCAAGAGCTACTTGGTCGTGGGCGGCAGTGTGTACTGAAGTGCTTCCTGGAGCACTTCTGGAAAAAGCCAAGAGCATGTAAATGAGCTGTATGCAGAGCTGGAGTGGTTACAGATGATGCAGGACATGTTAGTGTTACTATGAGGGATGAACAGCACTGACTTTTCTCCAGAAGTGCTCAAGTGTTGTAATTCAACTTCCCAGATATGTGTCCAGATTCCTAAGTGCCTGCTGAGGAGCTGCTTTGCTGTGGCTGAATTGCTGCAGAAAGGAACTTTTTTGGCTTTCAGTTTCTTCTTGGTTGCTTGCAAAATTCATAATCCTCACAATTGTTGGCTTTAACTCTTGAGAGTTTGACTGTACCTTGAAAGTTTTTTGGGCAATAGAGCATCAGCTCTGCCTCAGTCTCACACACTGGTAGCTCTGTTGAGGCTCGTAGCTGTCGATACTCTGTGGTGAGCCAAAATGGCAGAGAATGTCTGTGAATGAAACAGGAGAAGGAGAGATTTTTATGAGTTTATGATTTAATGCCTATGAAATAAAAATCCACTTCCAAAGCCTAATGGTGTTTTGCAAAGTCTGTACTGTATAATCCAGCTAGTGTTGGGAAGACTGGCCCCTTTGAACAGTATTCCTTGTGTTAGGAGTACAGCCCTCTGCAGATGTGAGCAGTCAGGGGGTGCAGGGGCTGAATGGCTTCATTCGCTGGTGGGTACAGTTGGAAACTGCTCCTGGTTTCCTCACAGCCATTTGCTTTTTGTACAGCATTTTCAGTGTAGTGCCATTGCCAGGGAGTTGTCAGCCCTGGTTTGATGGTCTCCAGTGCTGAAGTTTTGATTGGTACGGTTTCCTATGTCATTTGTATGTCTTGCTCTTTGTTAGGCACTACTTGAAAGCTTGTGCTTTGAAAACTGATCAGAGATTGTTGTGGTTGTATTGGTTTGTATTTTGCTTACATCACTCCTGATTTTGTTCAGGCTACAAAAATCCCAAACAACCCTGAAACCTCAACTGTTCTTTCCATCATTATTTTCATAACATTTGTCAAAGTCGACCTGCATGTCTGCATTTTGGAAGATCCCTTGCCATTTGGGTGTGCTGTCCTCTTTCAGCTCAGTGACAACTGAGATGGTAAAAGGTCAGTGGAGGAAGGAGCTAAGGAAGGGATGAGAGCTGTGCAAGCCCACACTGCTCTTGAAACCTGGAGCTCCTCTCAGTGTTCCACTAATTCCAGCAGAGCTGAAAACCTCAGAGGAATTGCAGGTGTCTGAGAGCCTTGTATAATTGGAGGGGTTTAGCTGTGTGAGATTTGAGGCCATAAATTGGTTTTAGGCTGAGAGTATTGCAGAGATGTTATGTAAAAAATGGCATCAGGTCTTAGAATTTAGCCTTGTGCTCCCAGTAATGGAAAATTTGGCAAGTTTTGAGATGAGCTTTACAATGGCACGCTCACCCCACACAAACTGCATCTGTAGGTCTATAAATTTTTCACTTTGGTCTTTATGAATCACGTTGACATATTATTTCACAGCTTTCACAGAATAGTCTGAGTTGGAAAGGACCCACAGGGATCATCAAGTCCAACTTGTAAGTGAATGGCCTGTATAGTGTTGTCCTGGCTTGTATGGGTTAGAATATACCTTCCAAAAATTCTTTATAGTACATACCACTGCTATATGATAAAAGATTGCCTGCATTGTTACTCTAGCTGGAAAATAAATTAATACTGATCTCCTGAAGTGAGGGAAAAATACTGACTGCTGCCTTTTTCAGAGCTGTGACCTTTTTTGAGGTGTAGGACAAAAGCTGTGAGTATTTCACATGGATTCAGTAAAAGTTCTTATTCTAAAACGTCTTTTAAATTATTGGCCATTCTCAAACATTCATCTCTGGTTGCACCTGTAGAAGACTCTTACTAATCTGTATGGGAGAGTAGGTCTTGCCTGAAGAAAAACCTGACCTGAAATTCTTGGCCCACAGGAATGTTAATGTCCCCTGGAGCTCATCCTGAAGGGCTGCAGTGTTCCAAACCTGAAACACGTCTTTTGGCGTGTACAAAGGTGTGTAGCTTCTGACCATGTGCTGGAGGAGTGGGGAAGGGCTGAGAAAACATGAGATACCTGCAGTAAGCTCAGCAAGTCCTTCTGCTTCTGTCAGGTTTCAAATCCACCGGGCTGGGCCAGTCATCAGAAAGACGTTTCTGTTCTGCAAGTAGTAACTGATTGCTGACACGTTCATTCATTCCGAGTTCAGAACACGACTAGACCTGCTCTGGCCACCCCAGAGGAGATTAGTTCTGATATAAAGAAAAGGGCTGATTTAAAACCACATGATTTCATGATTTCACACCTTAGAGGACCTGATTTTTGTCAGAATCTGATTAATCACCCTGTGCTTTTTTTTAACGGGCATCGTGACCTTACATAATGAAATCATAAAATGAGGTTTATAAAAGGAATGGACACAGTTCTGATGCTGCCAGTGTACTGCACGAAACACCTTAAGGTGGCCTGGTGGATAATTATTTTTAAAAGGCTCTGTGTAAAATTTTTATTTCTATATATTTCAGTGCTAAGACCTCTGTTGTCAAGTGAGCATCTGTCCCCATCCTGAATATTCTTCCTGCCCTGTGGAGTACCAGAATGACATACAGCCCATGGCTCTAATGGATTTTTCTGTAGTCATTTAGAAATGTGCATAATTAACCATTTGGAAAAGGCAGTCTGACATGTCTGAAAGGGAAAATGATAATGTAATCTAACAGGAAAGTTCACATTTTCTATGATGCAGATATTTTAGTATCATGAGACTCTTTACCCATAGTGCAAATACCAGATTCTAGGTGATTAATCTCTCCTGTTGTGTCTGTGTGGTTGGAAAGAAACCACCATAGGAATGCAGCAGTTTCAGGCATATGTTAAATGATGGTTACTTTAATCTTACTTAAATTTAAGCACTTAATCTTACAGCGGACTATTAGACCATGTCACAACTTATCAGCAATCAGAAGTACGTGAGAGGAATTGGGGAGTGAATGTTTTTCCATGTCATGTGACATATTAATTTGAAACTTTTGGTAAGCTATGAGAGCATAGATTTGATTAGGTAAATTTACAGTCTCCAGAAAGGCTTTATTTCTCCAAAGATTATATCCTGATGGCAGCTTTATTTAATGGTTTCCTCTTGGCAGCTCCCTTCCTTGTTGATTAAATTTAAAGATGGGCAGAAGAACCCTTGCTTGGAGTCCCAGGCTGAGGTGGCACTATGCCTGTGCTGTGTGCTGGTGCCAAGGCCAGCAGTTGGAATAATATGCTGAATAAGTGTCTCTGGCTGGCAAACACAGCCAGGACTTATCAGCTCTCAGATCTTTGGTGTCTGTGAAGCAGCGCTTGGGCTGGGGCTGGTTTAGTTTATAATCTGGAACATACCTGTCTTTTGTTATTGGGGATGTTGTAAGGAGAATAAATAATGTTAACAAGACGTGGAACTTGCAGAGTTACAGGCTTGTCATCTCCCATAGAGATATGGTGATGTCATGAGAAAATATTGTCCCAGTGAGACTGTGCTGTGTTGGCACACCAAAAGCAGCACTTCTTAAAATGCTGAAGGTCTGGCATCAGGGCAGTTAAACGAGGCTTCCCACAAAATACAAGGAGTGTGCCAGTGCTGTAAAAAATCCTGACGTTTTAAAGATGAGGTTATATATTAATGCTGTTGCATTGCCTCAGAAACCCACTCACACACCAGAAATTGTTTAGTGCAAAGATGCTAAATGTGCTCTGTGAGGACAAGAGCAAAAGATGATGCAGCCTCAGGGCTTGCAGGGATAAAAGAAATAAATGTGGCAGCGGAAATAAAAACCAAAAGGCCACACTGAGCACCAACACAGAACTTAGTACTGATGGTCACTGCAAAGCAGAGACTGCAGAACTACTCCTTGAGCCATTTGAAGGGGTTTGGGAAGGCATTCCAGCAATGGAAGTTTAAGGTGTGCTTTGAAAAGCAACAGTAAAGAGCTTTGGGGAACTTTTACAGAGCTGCAGGTGATGTGGTAGAAAACAGAATGTTTTAAAAATTAGTGCTGGAAGGTAAAGGCTGAAATGGAAGGTCTGATGTTAAATGAAAGGTGATGGGTAACACAGTCTTGAACGTGAATACAGAGCCTCAGTGGCCTTGCAAGTGTACACAGAGGCTGTATTATTTCCAGCTCTGGAAAGCTGGAGGAGGAGGCAGTGAAATTCAAAATTGGAGTTGACCTGATCAAAGCAGTAGATGGTGTGTTCGACCTTGAGCAGGAGGTTGGACCAGAGGACATCCAGAGGTCCCAAGCCTCAACCAATCTCTGATTCTGTAATTGTCACTCTTACTTGTACCAAAGAAAGGAAAAAGGCTGCTTTTCTGAACTTCAGGGCTGGCAGGAAGCTTTGGGTCTCTGATGTTTCACGTTATTTATCAGCCAGATCCATGGGCTGATAACAATGACTCCAGGAGAAAAGGGTCAAATACATGGGGTTTGACCTTTATGCCAGTGGGGACTAAATTGATTCTAATTAATAGACTTGGGAATAGACGGTACCTTGGCAGAGTTTGTAATTAATAAATTAGCTTAGCCATAAACTCTGCGTAATTACAACGGGATTTTGTGGACAGCCACCCTTATGTTGCCACCTTCTTAATTACAACGTATTGAAAGCAGTTCTGCAGCGCTGATTTGTTTTGATTAACACAGGGATTCCTGTTGTCTTACACTGCCTGAGCAAATGTAGCAGGGCTTCACTTACAGCAACAGAATGGTGTTTGAAAGCAGAAATGCAGCTCTGCTCAGTTATGCTTTAGGTATCTGCCTTTGGGGTAAACCTGCATCTCAGTGTGTAAATCAGTGGCAGTTTTACCTCCAGATCACTTAAACAACATGAAATTATACATATTTTGAGGTGGTATAAAAGGAAAGATTCTGCACTGTGATAATCCTGTAGTATGATAGAGTTTAAGCCACAGGTTAGAGAGGTGGGGTGGCAGTTGATGTGACCTGGCTAATATATTTCTTCCCTTACCTCAATGAAATAGTAATTTAAAATAGATGCAAATGGAGTTCAAGCTTGATTTCTCATTCATTCATGTCCCTTCTCTTGGGCAGCACAGGTTGCAATGTGAACCAAGTACAGTTTGTCTTTGAGGTAGGTCCTCTTCCCCAGTAAGCCCTGGACTGGAACTGCTGTCAAAGCTGCTATGAGTGCCTGTGTCAGGAAGTGAAACCTCAGACACTGAAGAAAATCTTAGAAGCTTCACGAAGCAGCCAGTGTCTCCTGTATAGCCAGGCCTACATTAAGAAATCAGAAGTCACCACTTGAGTAATCATGATCTTTTAAGTATTTATAACTGGGTTTTTTGTTCTGTTTGCCCTTTGACACCCAAGTAACATTTTCAAGATTTTCTTCATGTCTGAGGGCCTGACAAACTTGCACCACTTTACCTGAAAGCAGAAATTGTTAGGTAATCTTTTCACTGGACCTCAAGAGAAACCTCAAATGTTCCAGGCTTAAATTAGTGAGAGTGAAAGGTGTTCTGAAGACACTGAGCAGTTCACCTTACTGTGCCCTTAAAAAGAACAGAGCAGCAATAACAGTGGACAATCTGATGTTTTAAATTAGTGTTTGTGTTCCATCTGTCATTTTCTGTAAACACAGACACCTTGTCTGGGATCAGCACATTCCCTGGGTGAGGCTTGGCTGGCGTGGCTTGGAGAGGGAGTGGGAAATCCTGACATCCACTTTCAGCACCACCACTTTCAGTGGTTTGCTGTTGACTCTTAAACTCCAGTTCCCTGCTCCCCCCTCCTGAAGAACCTTCCCAGGGAGCACAAACTCAGCCTCCAGGAGCCGAGGTCATGCTTGAGTGGAATAGTAAAGGCATCCAGCTGGTCCCAGTGCTTCTTTTCCAAAGTGGCAACAGGACAGGGCTGGCTCTGGCCACAGGGAGCTGTCAGGAGTGCTGTCAGAACATTTCCAAGGCTGGTGGGAAACCAGGGGGTCCTGTCTCACTGCACTGAGGGGTTGACGTTGGGCTCGGGATGTACTGAGGGTGCAGTGCTACTGAGGGTGCTTTCTGTGCCTTGTTTGGGACTTTCAGCCAGGCCCCGTGGAGACCACTGTGCGGGCTGGGCTTGTATCTGACGTGTGCTTGTGGAAGCACAAGGTTTGCCTCTTTAAAAGCAAAGTCTTGACGCATCAAAGGGGGGATTCAGGGTTTATTTCCCTAGATGATGGTGTGCAACTGTGGCAGATTGTTCTGTGACACCTTTTCTGCTGAAAGGAGGGGGGGTGTGCACACTTGTGTGGGTAAGTGATGTGGCACCTTGGATCTCCTTCAAAGCGCAGGGTTCAGCAGAGGGTCAGCCATCTCCTCCTCACATCATTCCACTTCTTTACAGCTCTCCCAGAGCTTTGCTCGTGGCTTTGACCATTGTCACTGCCTCATTTGAGTCCAGCATTTGTGCAAAATCAGAAATTTAGAAAAGCATCTGACATCTCTAAAGGGATTTTAGTTTCTCTTCCTGACTGACTTAAAAGGGACAAGAAAAGATGGAAAATTCTTAACCAATGAAAATGAATTACGAGAACAGTATTTCATGTTGTCATTGGTAATGCAACTTAAATAATCAGAATGCTGGTTATAGACTGACAGGATCCATGTCAGAGGGAGTCAGTATATTTGGGATGAGGTCAGAACGGCTTCTTTAGCCCCTGGAATCGGTAAAAACACTTCTGGTTTACATTTGAGTCACAGAGTTAGACCAAGTAGGGTTACTTGTTTCATGATCCAGGTGTCCAAGTGCCATTTCAACACTGCAATCCATCCCAGATCTCCCACTGCTGCCCGTGGGGATTGTGGCCAGTCAGGCCAGTTACGTCAGTTGAGTTTGTCCCTTTGTGTACTTAAACATGTATTGCAGTGGAGGCAAAGCTTGTTCTACTGTGAATGTGAGGCAACCAAAAATAGGCCTGTTTTTAGGGCTAAATTTCACACAGTTCCTAGAAGTAATTTGCAGGCTGCTTGTGGGGAGGGAACCCTTCAGGCAGAGAGCCTGTGACTGACTTTGAACACTCTAAGGAATTATTGTGCCTCAATATTCTATTTTTGCCCCTCAGCTAAATTTCAGTTATTGACCAGGTTACCTTAGATAGTTTATTTTACTGGAAAGTCAAGTTTGTCTGATGTTCTATGATGGCTTAATTGATTCTGTATTCATGTTGAAGTGAATTCACTTCATTTTGCATTGCAGTGGCCTAAAAAGCATCCCTGAGATAGGCAATCACATCCAAAGGATGGTAATTTCCAGGGAGCTGCAATTTAGGAATATTCTAAAGCTGGATTGGTGACTGCCTGACCTGCCCCTCTATTTGAAATAAATATCCATGTAGCAGAATCTGCTTAGAATTGTTTTAATAATTTCTGGATAAAAGTAATGAACATAACCTTTGTTTCTACATTTATATATAATTTTATTTAACTAGAGCTGTGCTCTTTTTCACATTTTTATAAGCATGGTTGCTACTTCATCTTAACAGTGCATTGAAAAAATTGATATAATCAGTGAAAGACCCTTTCTAGCCTTGCAGTAGCCCGGGGTGGGGGGGTGCTCTGAGAGTTTTACAGCCCTCTGATTCCCATCCTCCTCCGTTGACTTAATAGGCAGAGAGAGTTAAATATGTCCTGAAAACTGCCATTTGTACAACAGATGAATAGATTTTAGAAATTCTGCCCTGTTGCATAGCAACAGCCACCATTAAAAAATAAGATTTTGAAAAGCACATAAAAAAATAGGCAAGCAGTTAAGCATTTCAATATTGAAGCTTTCTTTTAAGCAGTCTCCTTTATTTCTTTGACTAAAATACTTAGAAGAAAGGCACCTTTTGACAGCTTTTATATGGTTTGAAAATGGTAGCAATTCTGTTTTTCTGGAGGCAAAGAAAGGCCTGTAGGGGAGCTTGTCTGGAGCTGTTGTTGGTGTTCAGTTTGTACACAAATTTAATGCAGGCTATTTTAACTTCAATGCTTCCCCAGTAGCCTCACAGGAGAAATTATTTTTTCAGTCAAGAGCTGCATCTTATTATGCACATGGATAATCTGGAGCGTATTTTAGGCCCTTCTGGAGGGCAGTTTGTAATGACAGCATTGGGAACATTATTCACCCTGAGGTTTCCATTGCTGTTTTGTTGCAAACCTTCTCCCAGTTTAACAAATTTAAACCCTTCCCCTTTTCTGTGATGTTCCTACAAGAGCTGGGGTTGTCTGTCTGCCTGTGGCTCCCTGGGGCTGGTAAACATTTCCTGTGGTTTTCCTTATTCAGTAAAGGTGCCATTTTGTCCACCATATTTTTCCAATTTTATCTGTTTATTTGTTTATTATATAAGTATCTTTTATTTAATATTTTATCTAATAGATATAGTTGTATTTATTATTTTGATAGAGGGATTTCAGATATTCCCCCAAATAAGTGCTGGTGGATTACTCCTGGTGATTTAGCTTAGAACAAGCCAGAAGGTGCTCAGAGTTGAAGGTGGCAGTGATGGAGGTGCAGCCCAGTGGGTGCTGTCCTGCCGGTGCAGGTGGGTCAGGGGGGCAGTGGCCAGGCTGCCCCAGGGAGGGGAAAGCCAGCCCGCGCTCCATGTCAGGGTTGGGCTGCCTGTGCCAGAGTGCACCTCAGAATGGACACTGGACAGGAGAATCCAGTGCCACTGACACCCATTTGTAGCTCTTTAATTCTTCTTTTCCATACATTTGTACTCAGCCTTATTTTTCCACTTTGTTAATTAAGAAAGTAGCAGACTTTTCAGTTACTTGTTGGTTGAACAGGCAATTTTAAGATTTATCTTCACCTGGTCAGGTGATGGAAATAATACTGTGTTGGAGCTAGTTTTAAATTCCTCATGTCCCTTGCTCCTCAAATTATCCTGTAATCTGAAGTTGTGAGGTTTTTTTTGCTTTCCAAAAGCAAACACTTGTTGCCATTCAGTGTTGACGTAGTAAATGTTTGTTACATGAACATTTAACCTGCCACATGTTAAGAAATCTTTACCTGGAGAGTTACATGCAATGAGGAAAAATAATAATGTTGCTTTTTGGAAGGAAAACATGCACACAGCAAACCTTCAGCAATGCTGAAATGTCCTGTGAGACCATGGCAGTAACTTCTTTTTCCCGTTTGAAATGCTCTTTACTGACCTTCTGTCCCTTCATCCAGCCTGCTGTGCTTGCAGCACAAAAGACCTTTCTGCACCTGCATATTTACCCTCCCCACAATTTCCTGAGCTCTCTGTGGACGTCTTTATAGGGATGTGGATTATAGGGATGCCATGCCAAGTGAATGGAGGCGGCAGCACACTAGTTATTTTTACAGGGTGGAGTATTATATTCCTATCGGTGGATATCTCCAAAGCCTTACCTCAAATGCAGAACTTTTCGAACATTACCCCTCTCCCCACCCCCAGATGCGCCACTTCTTCCTGCGCTGCAGCCAGAGAATTTTACTGCTGGAGATTTCTTTGTGTGCCTTGGATCCCTGGAGCAGGGCCGGTTCTCACACATGGTGTGGGCAGACATTCACCATTAGAAGTCTGTCTTTTCTTCCCCCGCAAACGCTTCCAGGAACCTTTGCAGGGTGACAGCTTGTGGCCACTTGGTGCTTTTGTTGGAACGTGCACTCGGTTTGACCCTGTCCCAGCGTTAATAGGATTGTAAAGGCTGACTCCTGAGTGACCCCTCCTTGCAAACAACCCTCACCCTTCCCCTTCCTCAGCTGAGCAGAGCTGGGAAGTGTTGCTCCCAAGGCCAGTCTGGAGTCGCAGTTCAGTGTTGCAGACGAAAGCAATTGGAAAAACCACTGGAAAAAAGTCAGCATGGGGCCACCTGTCCTTAAAAAGTCCTGCCTGTGAGAACAGTGGGCATTTGTTCAGTTCTTTAGGGGGAGCTGGTCTCAAATGGCTCTTTGCAGACACAGAGTTACACACACTTTCTTTCCAAGGAAGGCCTCTGAGGAGGTGTTGACACACTACTCTGATTTTTTTTTAGTAACTGTTTTGTTTCCTTCAGAGTCAAAAAGGAGTGACTGAGGTACAACTGGAATTGGCTGATGTTTAGGTGAATAATGTTAATCCCATTGCTAGGTCAACATATAAAATAATAGAAGTTTTGACTCTAGACTAAAAGGATTGGAATTCGCTCTTTTAGTCTTCTCCTGAAGTTTCTCCAGCCCTAACTTTTAATGTCATTACCGTATGTTACTCACACCAGTTTATAATAAAGTCAGAGGTTTGTATTTACCAGAGCGGCCAGTTTAAATTTAAATTCAGTTCTTACAGTCTAATATCTTTACAACTTCTAATCTACAAAAGCGTATGTGTAAAACAGATAAATGGCCTTACTCTCTTTGTTCCCCATGTTTACCTGTAACTCTCATACCTGTCCCTTGCAACTTCGATATTCACTGTGGGAACAGAGACAAATTCGCCACTGGCCTGCTTTGTTTGCTTACCTTTCGAGAAGTGTCACCAAGGGACTGGGTTAAGTATTTTGACCTACTTCAGGCATCACAAGGTTCTTTTTCTCCTTTCTAAAGCAAAGATTGGCTTTTCACACTGCAGGGCCACACCTTTCCCTCTCCCATTAATCTGCCTTTAGATGCCTCTCCCATGGAGAGCTCTTGAAAGAACTTGTCTGCCTTCGCCTGGGGGCAAGAGAGGGGAAGGGGTGGAGGAGAAAACCCTTCTGCCATTGACAGGCAAAAGACATGGAGCTTTTGAGGCTGTAGGATTTAGCCTCTCGTTCTCACGATATGAAAAACTCTGCCAGGATTATGGGATACACTGGAATGCGTTTCTTCGGAGGACCGACTGTGAGTTAGTACTGCCAGGCTTTGTAAATATAGGGGATAAGACCGGCATACTTCAGTGGATTATCTACACTTTGTACTTCCTAAAAGTATGCAGAACTCTGAGTGTTGGGCACAGAAAGGCTTTCTGTGTTTGAACAAAGGTCTGTGCAATTACAGATACCAGCTCACACAGAGCAACTTTTGTTCCACTGGACTAGGAAAGACGTTGAAAGGGGGAATGAAATGTGTTGACCTACCAAGTACTTCCTATCTCTGCTGATCTGGGGCTGGGAGCTGTGGTTGATTTGTGGAGGCAGCAGTAATGAGATCAGGCAGGAAGGGCATTCGTGCTCTCTGCAACACTTTAATCTTTCAGTGTCTTCAGATTGAATCAGAAAATTGCTTCATGAATCGTAAAATTGAGAAACTTTTGGAGTGGAAGTTCTATCTGCTAATCACAACACACCTTGCGTTGGAAAAGCCTAGGAGTGAACAGTTCTATACTCAAACACAACGCAGATAACCCAAGGGGAGTGGTAAAGAATGGCACATGTTCAGTCTCAGAAATGCTTTTGTTGGTGGGACACCTTTCCAGCATTGGTCCAGCTTGCTGGAGGCATAAATTCTAGCACAGCAGGTTTGCTGAAGATACAGTGCCAAAACAATTGATGATGTAAAAGGGCAGCATTCCTTTGCTGCTGTTCTTGAATAGTGCTAGCAATAAAATTGGACCAAACAAGCTAACTGGCCTTGTAAATAATGTAGAATTAGCTCTAACCTCGTGTCCTGCACAATAATACACTTCAGCCTCTGGAAGCATTGATTGTGTGTGTGTATTGTGGTTGACAGCAGCTTCAATGTAGACCAGTTTATATAAATTAGTGGCTTTATCTGATTTTGTGGTGCTCAAAAGCATAACTCTTACTTGTCTTATGGTGACAGTCAGGATTTGGCCCTGCTGTCAGGATTGGGGCTTTTGGAACGCAAGGCTCTGTTCGACAGCCTTTCCTTAGCCCAAGAGCAGCAAAACCCTTCCCGGGACTCTGCTCCGACCTCGGGGCACGTCTCATTAGCAGATTAAACCCGGAGTTAAATGAGTCCTCTGGGAGCGGAGGATGCGGCTCCTGCCCCTCCAGCTGAAATGATTTTCCTAAGGTCAGAGAAGGAGCTCTCTGACTCAGATCTAGAGATAAGGTTTGTTTTGCAAAAATCCACTCGTGAATAAATCCTGGGAAAGTCTCCACCGAGTGTGATGTCACAGCCCTTGCCTACTTTAAAGTTCATTAAGAGAGGGCGTGTTGACTTCCTCTGTCATCATAAATCTCTTCTTCCCTGTGTCCAGTGCGGAATCCTGCCCTGCTGCCTCCGGGAGCGGCAGGGATTGCTTTCCCATTCCACCTGCCCCTCTGGCTGTGCCCGCCCGGGGTCAGGCGGAGGTAAACTCGGGCTGGAAGCCTCGGAGCGGGATTATCCACCTCCCCGGGCTCCTGCCCTCGCCAATTTTCTGGTCACTAACTCTGTGAAAGGAGAGCGTGTCTGGTGCGGCAGGGAGGGGCAGGCAGGGCAGGATGACGAGAGATGAAGGGGAGAAGAAACAGGGGCTGGATTCTTTCCAGGACGGAAAACTGTCTGTCCAAGAGTTTATCCAAAACACAAATTAAATATTCCTCTGTCCACCACTAAGTCACCGTGAATGGGTGGCTGTGCAGCATCCTGACACGGTGGGGAATCAGGAAAACCACGGCTCTCTTCTCCTTTATTCCCCTGCATTTTCCTCTGTCCAGACAGGAACTTCTGTGTCTGTTGAAGTCATTCTCTCCAGGACTCAGCCTACAGTTAGAACACACTTATTGCCAATTTAGAATTAAACCTAAAAAGGAAAGGGGACACAAAGCAGACTCGGAGGCCCATGTCTGATTTTGAAAATTGTGCTTCCTAATAAAAAGGACCATTTCCTATACGGCAGATCTGGACTTCTAATGAATGCAGAGCCCTTAAATCCCAGCTAGGGCAGGGTGAAGGTAAATCATACCTTTCTTGGTGTTGACTGAGCAAAGAATAAAGTTTCTGCTTGCATCCAAAGGGAAGGGAAGAGCCAAGTGCTCAGCCTTTGGGTGCTGGAGCTCAGGAGGCAGCAGCAGAACACAGGCCCGTGCCCACAGTCACTCCGCAGGTCAACAGGGAGCAGAAGGGTTTGTTGAGCAGCACTGAGAACATGGATGGTTCTCCCTAATGGCACATTTTGCAGAAGGTGAATGCGGGAGAACAGAGGATTGAGGGGTTTGTAGAAAGTCAGGAGGCAATAGGAGAGTAAGGACCTGGAAGACATCGGTGAAACTGCTGCAGGCAAGGAAAGGAGAAGCCCTGTCTACGCAGAAAGACTAAGCCAAAGCCCTCTGTAAAGACATTCAGGAGCAACAGAAGCCTCCACTGTGAGGAACTGCAGCAACTACAGCCTTGTCTCATTGTAAGATCTGCTGTCCTGGGAGGCTGGAGGGAAGTCTGTGCCAATTACATCTGGCCAGATGTAAGAGAGAAATTCAGAGTCTCATATGATCTCGTAGGAGCAGTCAAGCTTGAATCGGGACCAAAAGCACGTTGTATTGAGTTCTGAGTTTCATCCATCTGTAAAAAGTAGCAGAAATGACGGCAGGAGCCCTCACTTCCCGCTGGGTCATCAGGGAACTTTCACCTCTCACAAAAGAATGGTCTTTTATATTTTTCTCTAAGCACGCTGGAGCCTTCACCTGAGTGTGAACAGTATCAAGGACACAAAAACTTCCCATGGAAAAAAATTGGTGCTGAAATTAATGTTGTCTGCAGGATAACCAGCAAATTCTCCCTTCCTCAGATGGCCCAGATTTTAATGGAGTCACCTTGCAAGACTTTCCCGTAGGATATTAAAGGTCCCACAGAAAATGTTGGGGCATAAAAAATATTATATCCAAGAGTTGCATCTCAGACAGATGTGCTTTGACAGGTCATCCTTTGCTTAACTGCTCTTCCATGTGTATTTCCTGACATCCAATGCATCAGTGGTACCTCTTGGGAATAGGAGGCTTTCTGGATGTTTGAAACAGATTAAAGAGAAGGGTGAGGGATCTACTTTTTATTGTGCAATAGCAGTGTGAAGCCCTGGAGTGATGGTTGTGTAAGGGCAGTTTCTTGCCTTGCTCCTCTTGTCTGACACCTTATTTCTCTTTCCCTTTTCTTTCTCCCATCACTCTTCAATGAATCACTGAATTTTTTAGTGTCTGTATTGACTGATCCAGCCCTGCAAAGAGTCTGATGTTCACCCTGATACAAATTCTGTAGGCATCAACTTCATGTTTACGGTTGACTTTTGTAGTGGTTTCCCCCCCTTTCCACAGAGATGTAGATTGTGAAAGAGGCAAGTGCCCCAGTGCTTATAGTTGAACAGTATTTTGTAAAGATTTTCTGAAAGCTTGTGAAATTTCTCACATGTTCTTGATTTCCCTTCAAGTCTGCAGAGTGTGCATAAAAAATATCCCTCAGTCTAGCCCTGAGTTCAGAAGTGAGTAAACAGCCATGAGTTTTACAAGCTTTGTGTCGATGCCAAGCTCTGATGACCAAGGGTGATACGCTGAGGCTTTCGAGGCCAGGCCAATACACAAGCTGCAGTTTCAGCCATATGCTTTCCTACAGTTTGTAAGTCTGATCACAGCTTTTTCCTTGAAAATTACTTCCCCTGAGATAAGATTTCCCATGAAATGGCTCTGGCATATTTATACACGCTCTTAAGTTTCTGGTTAGCCAGCCAGTTGGAGAGTTTGTGGATATAAATCCATCAGTCTGGGTGTGTTTGTGTTCACAGATGTGCCAATGACTTTGAAATGGGATTAATTGTAACTGTAACTCGTTTAGGAAATGGCTGAGGGCTTGGGTAGCTCTGCTTAGGCAAAGGAAGAGCCCTATGACCCTGCCAGAGATTAGTTTTAGTACCAGTTATGAGATAAGCTTAACTAGCCCTTAAAAATAAGCATGTTAAGCTCTCTGCAAGAGGTTTGTTGCGGGGAAGGAATACTGCATGCATAATAGCTAATTTTTAATGTTTATCTTGATGTAATTAAATTAATTGCAGGGATTGAGTTATAAGCAGTGATGTAACTTAGACTTTTTGCTTCCTGTTCTTTCAACTTTTGGAAAACTCATTATTTAATCTTTAAAGTTTAAGTGTACATTAAAAATCAATACACCAGTCAGATTCATACTCAATACACGGTGGTGTGAGAAGCAACTGGAATCCTGGCTCACATGTGCTTGGAAATAACACAATAATTTTTTCATTTTTGATATAGCAACCTTTTTTCTCTCTTGGGTCTTGCTGTTGGAGTCACAGAACAATCAGCTGATTGCACTAGCATATTCCTCTCACTAATTTATTTTTTGCAGAATGCCAATGACACCGTTCATAATGAGATGAACACTGAGAAGACTTGGGGGAAGAGCAAAAAGGATAAATCAATTCATGTATAGATTTCTTAGGTAACAGAGACATGAAATTATATTCCTTTCAGCAGCTTTAAAAGAAATAGAAAAGAAGGTCATATACTCAGAAAAAAAGTATTGTGGTTGAATCTGTTTAGCTGCAGGTTAATGTTTGAAAGGCAGCAGTGAAAGAACCATCTGCTACTTGAGACAGATGTTGTCTCACTAGGAAGAATAAGACTGGGTAAAACCCCACGGTGAAAGTTAACGAACCTGCTGGCTTTTCAAGTTATTTCTATCTCTGACCTCCCTGATGGTGTAGAAGTGCAGATGGGGTGGGCTCGTTGTCTCATTACACATCAAATCCATGCTCCGTGACTTGAATGTTTGCTCCATGAATATTATGAATTTCCTTTGTACCAGAAGAGTATAATTTTTATTGTGTTAAAAGGGAGTGGCAAGTGAAAACTTGCCTATAAGAGCTGCAAAATAAATTTATGCTTGAGATTTCTCACTTTGAAAGTCTGTATTAGGATGAACACTTAAGGTTAAAATGCAGCTGGGACACCAGCCTGTGATCAGCATTGCAAGATATTACATATAACAGGCTGAAAAAGGATGTTTTACTGCACCAAACGTAGAACAAGTAGAGAACACACTAGATACACAGGAAGGTCTGTGTTTTTGCAATAAATTTATCTTTCTCTACATGTGTATAGCAAAAGCAGGGAGGGATTTGAAATTACATGATACAGAAAACTTGCCAGGTGTTTCATATATTGGTCATTTCAGGCTAAAGATCTGGTTTTTTTGTGTTAGCTCATGTTGCTTGTGAAGGACCTGTAAAGAGAGGAAGCAGTGGGATACAGGTACCACTGAGATCATCATATCCCATCCCCATGGAACAGGAAATCACTACATGTCTTGAATAAAACAAAACTACAGGGCTGGCAGTGAAAACCAATCAAAGATTTTCATCAAACTGCTGAAGTCGGAAGCATGTTTTAATTATTTCAGATTTGAAATAGAAGCAGTTTGGCTCTAATAATAAAGTTTCTCGCTGCAGATCATCCTGTGGGGTCGGACCGAGAAATGCCTGAAGGAGACCACGGAGGAGATCAGGCTGATGGGCACGGAGTGCCACTATTTCATCTGTGACGTGGGAAACCGAGAGGAGGTCTATCGGCAGGCCAAGGCCGTGCGCGAGAAGGTCGGCGGGGAGGCGCTGGCTGGGGCAGAACGGGGAAGCAGCTGCTCAGGGGGCTGGGGACGCTCAGCTGGAGGAAAGGAGGCTCAGGGGGGACCTTCTGGCTCTGCAAGTCCCTGCCAGGAGGGGAGAGCCAGGGGGAATCAGGCTCTGCTCCCAGGGAACAGGGACAGGAGCAGAGGGAATGGCCTCAGGCTGGGCCAGGGCAGGGGCAGGTTGGACATTGGGGGAAATTTTTCCATGGAAAGGGTTGTCAGGCATTGGAAGGACCTGCCCAGGGAGGTGGTGGAGCCCCCAGCCCTGGAAGTGTTCAGAACACATGGAATGTGGCACTTGAGGACATGATTTAGTGGAGAACAAGGTGGTGGTGCTGGGTTGATGGTTGAACTTGATGATCCTAAAGGTCTTTTCCAGCCTTAATGATTCTGTGATTCTGTATTTGATGAGGAAAAATATACTGGGGAAAAAAAAGGGTAACCATTCAGATTGTGTTGTATAAAGTCTAGCTACCTGTTTGAAGTGATCCAAAGGCTTACAAGGTGAGAATGTCAAAAGTTGGGAAAATAGCAATGTATTTAGGCCATAGTGGCTGTTCAGCTCTAATGGTGACAGCTGATTTTTTAGGGGATGCTCCTTGTCACAAGTAATTTGCTGTTTTTGCAGGTGGGTGACATCACCATCCTAGTGAACAACGCTGCTGTGGTCCATGGGAAGAGCCTGATGGACAGCGATGACGATGCCCTGCTCAAATCACAGCACATCAACACCCTGGGACAGTTCTGGGTACGATCAGCTCCTGTATCCCCTGTGCTCAGCACTGGGAAGGAGAGTCTTTCTAAATGGTGCTTGGCAAAATCAGTCTGTCATGAAAACAGGAGAGGAAAAACAATGTGAGGGGCAAAGGCCAGAGGAAAGAGGTCTAAAATAAATATAATTTTTTCCAGTACTAACTCAGTATTTGATGCTTTTTATTCTGTGATTTCCAGTAAAACACTAGATGTCTTTTGAGAAAGCCTGAGCTCACAGGATGGTTTTCTGTATGTGTAGGGAACATCAGAGGAGCATGAGACTGCATTGCTCAGGAAGCTCGTTCTATTTTGGATTAGGCAATAGTTATAAAAAAAGAGCTTCTTGTCATTTCTTCACTTTGCTGAAGACTTTATCCTGTACAAGTTCTTAAGCACTTAAGAACTTAAGTTCTTAAGTTCCTGGCCTTCATCTGTGGGTGCTTGCTTAGTTACACACTAGGAAAGATTTTCCTGTGTTTCCCCACAAACTTTGCCTGCTCAGAATCTCTCAGGAAATGACAAAGCACCAAGGTCTTCTCCCACTCCTGGCCCAGCATAATGAACAGAACACTCTGGCTTTGTCTCCATGTCCTCTTATCTTTTTCAGTAACTCTTGTTTTGTTGTATCTCTGCTGAACAAGCCTTTTCTCTTTTATTTATTTATTTATTTATTTTAACTCTGTTGCTCTCCAGACCACCAAAGCCTTCCTGCCAAGGATGCTGGAGCTGCAGAATGGACACATTGTCTGCCTCAATTCTGTCCTGGCCCTGTCAGCCATCCCTGGTGCCATCGACTATTGCACCTCCAAAGCCTCATCCTTTGCCTTTATGGAGAGCCTGACCCTGGGGCTGCTGGACTGTCCTGGAGTGAATGCCACAACAGTCCTGCCCTTCCACACCAGCACAGAGATGTTCCAGGGCATGAGAATCAGGTCAGTCCAGGAGAACGGGAATAAAGCATCTCATTTTAAATGAATCATCAGAATACACTCCTAATTAATGCTTCATTTAGTTAAGAGAATTCGATGTCTCATTTGGCTGCCTGGGAACAGAGGGGTCACTCTGGGCCACCTGGGACTCATCAGACAGGTTCCCTCAGCGTGCTGGAATATTCCTCCAGCCTGTTCTGAGGGAGCCATTGGATTCTACAGGGAGAGCTAAAGCTCTTTTTCCCTGCAGGTATTGGGGCCATATGCAGCCCCCAGAGAGGGAGGGGGGCAATGTGAAATTGAGGTTGTGCAAGAGGAGCAGTCTACAAATTGCTTGAGAAACAGTATAAGTTCCTTCTTTATTCGTTGAAATAATTCTTTCCCACTGAAAGGAATGACAGGACTTACTGAAGTGAGGCCATCAGTGCCTCCTTTTACCTCTGTTCAAGAGAAAAACTAATGGCTGACCAAATTAATCTTTTACAATGGGCAAAATAACCTATTAATATAGTTTGTGCTCTCTTAGTCAAGAAAATACACAGTGTCAAGCTATTGTTAGTGCTGGGAAAAGCCTTATGTTTGGTATTAAAAGCAATGGAGGAAAATATTTGTCTTTCACCTGTCAAGAATTTGAATTAAGCAAAAAGCAACAGAAAATAAAAGGAAAAACACTAGTACTGAAAAGACAGCATTTGGTATTGGCTTGCATTCAAATTAAGGAAAGCCCTGAATCAAGGCTCTGAATACGTCGTGCCACTTCTCCCTGAAGGCACCAACATGTACCTTCTTAACTGTTTAGGTATCCCAGTAGTACTGCTTGGAGCTGGCCTTTCTGCTTTCGGGCTTTTTGGCTGGAACTGGGACTTTCTGCCTCTTCCAGCCTGCTTGGGGCATGTTTGAAGGCCAGGAACCAGCAATAGCTTGGAGTCATAGGACTTGGACAGTGATATCTTAAAGGAGATACTTGTTTGATTAACAAGTAATTAATTTTTACTTCATTTATTCAGATTCCCTAGTCTTTTTCCTCCCCTCAAGCCAGAGACAGTGGCGAGGAGGACGGTAGAAGCTGTTCAGACAAATCAAGCCTTCCTGCTCCTTCCATGGACAATGCACGTTCTTGTCATCCTAAAAAGGTGAGTGTTTCCTTTGCCCAGCAACAGCCTGGCTACGTAGGGAAGGCTGGTTCTGTGTCTGTCCACCAAGGCACCCCCCAGGCTGACTGAACTGCCATCCAGGATCAGATGAATCATCCCTTCCCTTGAAAGAAAGTTATAGGAGCAAAAGGGACAAACTTTCTGAGATTCCCTGTGATGTTTTCCCTGGGTATAACCCCTTTATGAGACCAGTTTCACTCCCAAAATTTGGATTGCTGAGGTCTGAGCACATGTGGTTAATTTTTATTTAGTAAGTGATTCGTTGGACTCTGGGCTTTACATTGTACAGGATTTCTGTGCCATAAAGTCTGTACAGCTGTATTTAGAGAGCATTGCTTGTGTTACAGCAATGAAACTATTAAACCAATATTTTTGTGTATGATTAGGACAGGAATTTTAAGATCCCTAAGGAAAAAAGTCATAACTTCATATCCTGAAACAACAACCAAAGAGAAAGGATATTTAACATTGTGTTTCCATGACAGTTTGCACTGATTTCTTTGGAAAAGCTGCTTCAGTCAGGAACGGTAACAAGGCCATGAGATTTCTATGAAAAATAATTCCAGTATTGCATTTCAAACAGGAAAAAATAATTCATACTAAATGCTTTGCTCTGAATGTAAAAATTTGGATACAAGTTCCCAGAAATTCTACAAACAAGAAAAGGGGCCATTCTCCTTTATTGTAAGAATTAGACATTTTCCATTTCAGTAGCTGTCAGGAAATTAGATCTTTTTCCATACCTTAGGACAAGGAGGCCACATGTTTTGTACAACCAGATGGCAACTTAACCAGAGAATTCAGGTGAAATTTGTGAATTCCAGAGGACAATATTTGTGAGGAATAAAACCTGATGGTATCTTCCAAGTTACAACATTTACAGACTTTTCTTGATAAATATTTCTGCAGAGAAAGAGTAATTGGATGGAACTTTCTC
Organism: Dendrocincla tyrannina; assembly: GCA_035047865.1. Classification (NCBI taxonomy): domain Eukaryota; kingdom Metazoa; phylum Chordata; class Aves; order Passeriformes; family Dendrocolaptidae; genus Dendrocincla; species Dendrocincla tyrannina. Next base: position 2,844,739 of record JAWWMP010000057.1, on the reverse strand, counting down.
CCTTTAGGCCTCCTCACAGCAGGACACTGAGGCTTGTTCTGTCTGTGTGCTCTCACTGGCTGATTTTTGAGAATGTGTGTATTTGTGTATGTAAATGCATATTTACACATCTCTCATTAGAACAGGCTGAGGGGTTTGTGCAATCTGCTTATTTTCTTCCTGCTTCTCTTCCAGCATTCTCCCTCAGGCAGCACTTGAAGAAATCCACAAGTTTTCTGGGAGCTACACCTGCATGAACACTTTTAAAGGGCGAACATAGACTCGATGGCACAGGGACTGTTCTCCAGTGAGCCCAGCATGAGCATGAAAACCCTGACAGGACTGTGAATCAGCAGCCTTGGCTTTTAGCCTGTTCATGTGACTTGTGCTGCTCTGAGGCAACACATTTCTTGCAGGTCATATCCATAGTAACATGACCTTTGCACAGGATTGAGTGACTGGACTGTGGACCCTTGGAAAGAAAAAAAAAAGTGTGAAGTGTTTCTATGATGTTTAATTCTTTAGAGTTCAATTGTTAAATCTGCTCATAGTTTTGAGATGTAATTTTTGTTTCGGAAGTGTCTGTGGGCTGTGCCAGTGGAGATGCAGCACTTCCCATCCCGAACACGCTCTGTCCCCTCTCTTCAGAGGAACTGCCACTGGTTTCATTTCAGCTTTTTGAATGGGGAACTTAAAAAGTACTTTGAAGAACTAAATATTACGGACATTTAATGGAAGTTTCTCTCCCTTCCTTCACTTTCCATGCCATGATGAAGCTGTTCCCAGCACACACTGGGGAAGGAGCAAACCCTGGAGCAGTGTTTTCTTTGCTGAAGGCCACCCAGGACTTCTGTCTGGAAGGACTGAGCTGGGCCCAAAAAAGCTGTTGTACTTCACCTGTGGAGGCTGGACAGGAAGGCTCAGGCAGCAGAGCAGTTTGAATAGTGGAAGATTCTTTCTGTCATTGAACTCATGTATGAAATTAGTCATTCTGAATTTTTTTTGTTCATTTATGATAAAATATGTTTTTAGCATTAATCCCAGATTGCCACACATGTAGGCAGCAGCACATTGGGATGAGCTAAGGCTAGGACTAATACTAGAGCCTGCTTATACAAACATACATTCACTGACATAATCCATGCAGAGGAAAATCCGTTGTATCAATCTGCACAGTGAAGTGGAATAATGCTCTAAAAATAGAAGAGACAGTACTGTAGTGCTCATGAAATGTGAAGTTTGGAAGCATAGTTAGCAAAGACCTGATGAAATGCACGCTGACTTCAATTAGGGATTTATCCATTGTGTTTTAGGAGCATTGAATCAGGCACTGATCAGCCAAAGGTGATAACTCCTCAGACTGAGATGCCAGAAGCAGCTAGACATTATTTATTTTTGTAATGATTCCTTCTCTGTGACAGCCTCGGAAGGGCAATGTTGCATTCCTGTGCCAGGTACAGCACTAGGCACAGGAATACAGAACATACTGGAACAGTGCTAACAGAGCAATTAAGGTAATGGCAATACAGGAAAGCACCAAGCCTAACTGGAGACACCTGAGTGAAGTGCCTCAAGGAAGGACATGTGATTACAGGAGTGAATTTAGGGCTCCTCACTCAAGTTTCCAGCTTTTTCATAGATGTCCTCTGTGACCTGGGCTAAAATGCATCATCTGAAGGAGCACCCTGACCTGCAAAGCAGATATTTCTAGTGTTTCCCCACCTCAAAAGGTGAAAGTTTGACTACCTAAATGTTTGTCAAAAGCTCAGTAAATACAAATGCAGCATGCTACAGAAAGGAAAGGCAGTATTTGTTCATAAACCAAGAGGTTCCATACATAAGTTTAGACGAGGGAAAAACCTATATGCCAAAATATATGGTTTCCTAAGAGAGATGTGAGTTACAGCAGAAAAGCTGTGAGCTGTATTTGTAATATGGCTTTGGTCCTGCCAATGGAATGGAGACTGACTGCTGAGGTGCCACGGTGGGAGTGTTAAAAGCAGAAGGGCTGAGGGCCCCCCAGAGCAGCAGGTCTGTCTCCTCTGGAGCAGCTGCAGAGGACAACGCTGCCAGAAGGGCCCCTGGTGCAAGTGCCTCTGCCTGGGTCAGTGCAGACCTGGAACAGTCTGCCAGCTCCAGACACATTTCTTACAATGCAGGTTTCTTTGGAATTGCTGGATGTCTGAGTCTTTCTGGAGAGGACGAAAAGAAGCTTTGATTTCAGTGATTTTGAGGCCAACTCCAATAGATGCTTTCAGCTTTCTTTCTTTGTCAGGTTTTTTGAGAAAGAACTCAGTTCATTGAAAACACAAGTGCAATGAGGGGAGAACCCTTCCAGGATCTGCCAGGAATATTGAAGGTACCAGTTTTATCAGGACAGGCTTGGGAGGGGAAGGGATGACGATGCCAGCCTCCCTGGTGCACTCTGATCCTTTCCAGTTCCTCGTTAATTCCAGTCAGGCATTCCAGGCTTGTGGCTGGAAGAGCAAACAGCCCTGGTGAAAGAGCAGTGTCCTGCTGAAATGAAACCTTTGTGCTAATATTCTATTTATTGGTAACTTCCTAATGCAAAAGTGAGATAAACATACAGATTGAAATCCCTGTTGATCCCCAAATCCTGTCCCTTGGATGGATCTGCTCTTTTTCTGTCACCACACAAAAGATACTCCCCATCTTTGGGGGATGTCTTCCACACTAAGTGCCCTTGATTTCTTTCTAATGGGTATAAACAAGTCAGAACATAGCTGAGACTCATCACCTCACTTCTCTCATCCCCACAGACACAGAGCCTTCCCTGTCTGTCCCCTCGGGGTCCCAGAGCAGCCAGCGGGTCAAACAGCAGTCTCAGCGGGGAGAGCTCTGCGGCAAACCGGGAACAATGAGGGGAACTTGACTTTGCTTTTCAGATAGTCAGGAAGAGTAGGGGAAGAGAGTTCCTTCCCTTGGGGTGCTGCGAGATACAAAGCTCTGCATCCAGTGAGCAACTGGCAAACGTGGATGGATGCACTGAAGAGGTTTTTTTAGTAGAAAGACTCCTCTGGAATGCCTGCTGAGCTCTGCTGTCCCTTCCACATAAGGTTAGTGTTGGGTAATCCCCAAGCGCTGCAAATGTCGACAAGCTTTGTTGAAGCCTAAGGCCTTCTCAAAGGAATTTCCGCCCTTTGACTTATTTTAATTTTGGTTTTCCCCTCTCCCTCCACTGCCTCCTGCTCTCCACTGCACAGTTATTTGCTTCCCTTCTGTTTTCCTGTGTCATTGCTGCACTTTTCAGTGCCACCATCTTGAAGCCAGATGTCATACAGAGTCCAGAGTAAATCGAGATCGGGGTGTACATTTATTATCCTGCGGGAAGAATCTGTGTGAAGCTGCAGGAGCAGGTCACAGGAGTTTCATAGGAAATTACTTTTACTTGCTGCAAACCATGGAGAAGTAAAAGAGTCCTTCCTTTCACCTTCATACAAGGAGATTGCTGCTGCTTTAAAATTTGAATGCTAGAGAAATGCAAGCTGCTTTGGGACGTGTTCCCCTATTTAAATAGGAGGATTCTTTAGTTCTAGGTGGTTTCAGAGGGTGGTGTTTATACAAAGTAATTTTCAGGGTTAGTGAGGCAGGGCAGGGAGAGGAGGAGTCCTTTGTAAGGGAATCTGATCCCTCATTTTCAGTATTTCATTTTGTGGTTTTTGATGAGGAAAAAAATGCATCCTCATGCACCCCTGGTGAACTTTAAAAAGGTCCTTCCAGCCATCTTGCTGCTGATGGCATGTTTTCAGCAGGATGATAAAAGTGAGTGAGCCCTGAAAGTGGGAACTTTACCCTACCCACTCATCCATTGTTCTGTTGATGTTAAAAAGCTACAGAGTCCATCCCTCTAGTTCTTCTAGAACTGCACAGAAAGTGCCTGAGCAAGTGATTCTGATGTTTGCAAAGAGAAACTTGTTGTACTTTTATGTAATGTGTTAATTAGTGTGGGTGGGTATGATCAGATCTAGTCTTGCAAGCCTTTCCGACAACTCCCTGAACACTCCCACCTTCAGATATTAACAGATAGCACTGCACTTGCCAAGCTCATAAAAACCCAGTAACAGCCTTAATGCGGGCAGAACAGAAGTGGTGCATTTATTTCAAAGAGAACACGTGTGCTTGTAGCAGACCTTAATGTGGACTAGTGCTTTCCTTGAGCTCAAATGCAACGGTTGAGGGAAGAATAGAGGGCAACCTTGGATCATCTCCTTTGTTTTTATTTCTTCAAGTGGCTTTAATAAATTTAATCTGGGTGACAGTCACTTTTTTGACAGCACTTGTTCCTAAGTTTGGGGTAAGGCAAGATTCTGTCAAATGCAATCTTTTGCATTTTTCACCAACCAACCACCAGCCCTGAGGAACAGAATATTCCACACTGTTTGGAGCTCTCACCTCCCCAGCACTGAGATCCTTCAGCCTGGTATGTTTGGAGACGGAGCAAACCTGTCAGTCACCAGCAGCAGTTCCATTCTCTAGGGAACAGAATGCTCTTTGTCCGAGTGCTTTTCTGAAGGAGATGTTGGGAGACTCAGAGAAAGGTGTGAGGCAAAACAGAACTTCACTTTCTCCCTGCTGCTCATTGTCTTTTATTTGGTGTTTCCTGTGGGAAGCTGGCAGTGCCGACACTTCTTGGCCCCCTCCTCACTCTCTGCTGTACTAAGGTCACCTCAGCACCTTTCCTCAGTACCTTCTGAGGTTTGACAGCTTCAACACAAACAACGCTGTCTGTCTTCTCGAGGAGTCAGATCAGCAGGTAACATGTGAGATGAGACCAGAGTCTGTTCTGATGGGGCTGAGCTGCCCCAGCCTGCAGACCACAGGTGGGAGACACAGGACACAACTTGAATGTCACCTGTCCCATAGAAGGCAGCAAGTTCCCCCTGTTCCTGTCATCTTTTCTTTAAACACCCTCTTTTGTTCCTGAAACAGATCCCTTGAGCAGAAACATGCACTGACCCAGCCTGCTTGGACTGGATACAGCTAAAATCACAGACCTCTGAGGAGACAATTTACATCTTCACACCTTCCCAAAGAGTCTGAAATTACTAGTCCTAGCACTCACCTTTGCTCTGGGCATTGTGACATTAACACAGAAAAAAGTTCAAGGCAAATATATGGGCAGATTTTTTAAGCATAAATCCAGAAAGGAATAATTCCTCCTTAAACGAGGGAAGAAAGCAGTCTGATTGGAGCTGGAGCATGGTGAAGAGTAAGGATATGAGAAGGCAAAATAGAGGATAAATGCAATCTTAGGGGGAGTGAGATGGCTCTAAGCAGAGGCAAACGCCACCGTACATTCCTGAAGTTATATAATAATAGAGGCATTTGGATTTCCATCCAAAGTCTGTAAAAGAAGCGTGTTGTTACTCCTGCTCATTCCAAAGGGTCAGCATGCCCTAAAACGCAGTCCGTTAACTTTGTGCCTTGCTGGCTCAGAACACCCCAGTGCGCTGGTTCCTGATCGCTGTCTCTTGTTCCTTTGAGGGAGGGAAAGCAGCTCAAACATATAAAAACAAGGAAGGGTCAGTTTGACTCACCACTCACTTTTTCCTAACCAGCTGCAAGGGCCATCCGTCATGGCCAGGTTTTACAAGGACCTGTGGTTCTCTGGCCTCTGTTAGTAATTGTCCTGACCTGGTGCTACTAGGTCAATGTGGTTCCATTGCCAATTTTCTTCTTAACCAAAGGCATTTTTAAAATTTGATTTTTATTTTTCTGAGTTAGTCACCTTTATGTTGTACAGGCTTTTTCCAGACAGGCATCCTAGACATGAAGTTTCCCTGTTTGTGTTAATCAAATGATAATGAAAAGAATACTTTGGGGTGTAGCCACAAGCTGCCCTTCTGCCTTGGGCAGCGCTCTTGATCTCATCAGTGTTCCCAGATGCTGGGCTGGCACATGGCAGTGTTAACATCAGCTGTAAGATATGGAGGCATTCCTTGCCATCTTCTCCAGGAAAGTCATCTATTAATGCCTTCATGTTCAGTATTTCCCTTTAAAAACCTCTTCCTATTCCCAGTCAGAGTTGCCAATGGCTCCTAAGGGCACAGAGCAGAGGAAGTTCTATTCCACCTTTCTCCTGACCTAAGTTCTTGCGAATGAACTCTTGGAGAGGAACTGCTTTTCAGTGAGCCAAGGAGCCATGCTGAGTTTATTTTCCTTGGGTTTATATTAGGTCTGATTTCTGCTGATCCCTTCATTTTTCATCATTTTGTCTGTCTCTTCCAGTTGTTCCCATTGGAGAGGGCTGTGTTTGGGGAGTTCCTGAGCCAGAATGCTGTGCCTGCAGATTATTCAGCTCTGCACCCTCTCTCCAGGCGTGCTCTCACCTGTGCATGCCTGTGTCCACACCTTCTTGGACATTAACTCTGCAAACTGCCCTGAATATCTTCACATTCACTTCCTTTGAAGCATGAAGTGTAGCAAAACCCCAGAGAGCTGTTGCTTCTACCTAAAGAGTTCATAACTGCATATTCTGTTGAACACCCACAGGATCAGAATTTGAAATGGGAAGGAATAGTAGGGAGTGGTGGCCAGAACCTTCCTTTATGGTTAAAGGGGGAATATAAGGTGAAAGTCATGTGTTAAAAAATAGAAATATGTGCAAGCCCCAATACTCAGCACTGCTGCTTGAGTTTTTCTGATCATTTACCACTCAGGAATATTAAAATAGATTATCGTAATGATACCTCAAAATGTCCTTTTGCAATCTAAAGTACATCCTCTTGGATGTGCTTTAAGGCTGGATGAGCAACTCATATTTTGATCTTCATTACAACCAGCAGTGCTGCTTGACATGGGCAATTCTTGCTGTAAAATCAGCCTGTTTTCTTTCACTGGATTATTTTTACATAGACTTCTTTCAGTTTTTCATTTATCAAATATTTTGTGTACTTGATGGTTCTTGAAGAATGATTTGCTTGCAGGCTATTCACCATAACTCCTGCTTTGAGCTCTTGCCATTCATTAATGTATAGTTCTCCTGTGGAACCGGCCGTCCCAATCACATGGTGGTGGCTTTGCTTTCCCCTGGCTGGATGCCTTCCAATCCCACAGAGAGCTTTCTAGGGGCTCCAGTGTGTCTGGTGGTGGCTGTGAGATGGCTGCTGGCAACAGTGTGGATGCAAACACATACCTGAGTGTGTTCTCATGACATACTCTGATCCTGCCATCAAACACGTGCCTATAGACATTGTCAAGGGGAAAAAGAACGAACTTGGGATACTGTCAGAAGTGCATTTGCCTTTACTTATAGCAGAAAATTCTCACAGTTTGGTTTTGTTCCTTTCCCTAAATTCACCTCTCAGCCTCAGATCATCAGGGGGAAAAAAATCACACTGGAAATCCTGGAAATAGTTCATTGAAAAAAAGTGACCCCCTGACATCAGGGCATGGTATATTTGCACACAAGGGGAGTGGCATGATGAGTTTTTGGGATTCATGTTGCTGCATGCTCACCCTTAGTTCCATTAAGAAAATAAAACCACAAGTGGACTAGAGTTGTGGTGCCACTGAAATCTGGGGAGTGAACAACTGCGGAAGAAGTGAAGTGCCTGAATGTGCAGAGCACACAGGTGCATGAGCAGGAAGGCTGAGCTGCTGCTGCTGAATTCAATAATTCAGTTCACCTGATGTTCATGTTCTCCCTCTCCACTCCTTGGGAGAATAGATCTGAGACTCATATATTAAAATTGCCAGCACAGTATTTCACTTTCACCAATGCAAACCTGCCCCTACCAGAGCAGTTCCATTTGTTACAGACATAGGAAGGGTGACTCAGAAAATTGTACAGCCTCATCTGGTGTCACACAATGAGATAGTTTATGATTTCACTGATGGTGCAACCTTTAGGGTCACCCAAAAACCTGTGCATGATGCCAGCCCACATGATGAGCTTCTGGCCTGGCTGGGGCTGCAAAATCCAGGTCAAAATCCAGAAATCACAGCAAAATACAGTATTTGACCACAAATCTGCTTAATTATTTCACTCTGTATAGACAAACCCTGGTAGCAAATCTGTAATCAGATTTTCACACTTGTCCTTGACCCGTTAGATTAGATTACAGCTTCCTCTTAATACCATAATTGCAACATTTCCATGCCTTAAGCCAAAACAAGGATTGGAAACCTGGCCCTGTGGCTGCTCCAGCCCAGGGATGTTCTGGGAGATGGTACCTGCTGTGCTGAATTTGTCTGGAAATCACACAGAGGCTCTGAGGGTTTAATCACAGAAATGTTTGCTCGGGGGCACTCACAATGGGCTTTTTTCTTGGAACTTTGAGCAAACTGTAGCCTTTGTTTGCATTTTTCCCTGGGATGTGTTTACTGTTCATTTGTGCTGCACATGCTGTGAGAAATTAAGCCATCATGTCAGTATTTTTTTTCCTTTCTCCTGCTTTCATTCCTTTTATCCCCCTTCAAAATCCTTACAATTCCTTTCATTACTTGATGTTAACGGGACAAAAGAAATAAATACTTGAAAGAAGATACAAGCTGTGTTTCTGTTTGACTGTGGAGCTGATGCAGTAACTAAATACCAGCCTGCAAGGTCAGAAAAAGAGAGGAAGGAAAAAGAAAACGGCCCAAAATCTCAGCCCTCAGACCACAGGTCATGTTGACTGTTGCACAGTGACTTCCAGCCCCAAGAGCCGAGCAATCGCTCTGTAAATCTCTGAGTGTTTCATATAGTTTCCTTGTCATGTGGCTGTTAAGTTTTATAACCTTTATATTTCAAGGGAAACAATGAACGTGAATTCCTTCGAAATGCCCTAATGGATCCCACATGTGAGCGATTTTTCATATTTTGGTTTCTTCATAGGTAGCAAACTGGCCTGTGGATGGTTGGTGTTGGCCACAGCCCTGGGATGTGCCTGGTCAAGGGACTGATTCCTGCTGTCCAGTGCCATCCTCCGGCTCCTGCAGAGGCTGAGGTCACTGTGGAAGGAAGCACCTGAGGTTTGTCGAAGCTCCTGGTCAGAAGGATGGACAAAAGTCAGAGGAGCCACAAACAATCAGAAAGTTTTATTAGTAAATTACACACTTGCCTAGAAATTGGTGAGTCCCTGATCTATAAGCACACAGCAGTGGGGTTTGGATAAAGGGGTAGGAGGGAAAGGGAAGAGAGAAAGAAGGGCAGGACAGGAAAGGAAAGGTAAGGAGAAAGGAAAGGGTTAAAGAGAAATAAGTGAATTAAAGAGAAAGGAAGGAAAGGTTCACCAGTCCTGGTTCCAGCACTGATCCAGCTGAGGGGATGTCAGACCTCGTTTCACAGTGTCAATCCAGCTGTAGGTCTGGTCAGTGGGATGTCCTGGGGCAGTGCCTGGGCTTGGGGGGGTCCCTTTTATGGCCAGGTTTCCCCACCCTGGAGTTGGGTTTGCCACTTTCCATGCACATCAGTTCTCATGCACAATCTGTTCTTTCAGCCCTTTCTGGAGGTGGGTTTGGGGGTCTTATGTGATCTTGATCACCCCTGCCCCTACAGTCCATGCCCACTTCTTGGCCTCGTTCCTGCACTTGCACTGTGCTTGTCTCCAGGATGTTTGTCCCAGCAAAGTGGTGCCCTGCCTCCACACGGCCCCTTCTCCAGCCACATCCTCTTCTTTCCCACGGTGTCTTCGTACCAACAGCCTTGTTTGGCTCCACATCCATCCTGCTCTCAGTGTTTGAGACATACACCTTTATCTCCTGGGGTATCCAGGGATAGGCTGCTGCTCCAGCCACACCTGCCCACATGCAGCAGAACCTTCAGAGCAATGGGAAGGGCCAGGACACAGCTCAGGTGAGCCTGGAGGGGCTGAGAAACCCCCGAACTGCCCCAAAGGGCGTGAGGAGGGGGCTTTGTTTGCCCTCCAGCCCGGGGAGGGGCCGAGTGCTCCTTAGGGGCTCCTCAAGAGCTGTCGGGGTCGTGGAGTGAGGATTCCCTTGCCCTTGGCCTTCATCCAGTTCCGTTCTGGATTGAGCCCCGTCCCTGGAGCTGCCGGGGTTGTGTCCCAGTTAACCCCGTTCTGGCACGAATGGGACGGTGCTGAGCCCCGAGGGCCTGGAGGGTCCGTGCCCGTGAGGGAAAAGCTCCCTCAGGAACCAGCAAGAGCGAAAGAACCCGCCTGAGGAGCCAGAAGGGTGAATTTCCATTTGCTGCCCTCTCACATTTTCACAGTGTGTTTTTGGGGGGAGCAGAGGGTGGAATTGTTTGGGCTTGTTTGTTTCTTGTGGGGGTTTTGCTCGGGTTTGTTTGTTGAGTTTTTTCCCCTCTCAAAAAGCAGAAGCCTTTAAGTTGGATACATTGGGGTGGATACACTGAGAAGAGGACACTGGATTTCCTTTAAAGCTCGACCTGTTATTTTCCTTCCTATATGTGGTAGTTTCTGAAGTGGAAGTTTTTTCTCTTTGGGTTTTCACAGGCTTTTCTGTGTTGTTCACAGACACTGGGTTTGGGGCTAGACCTGAGTGATTAAAACAGCTGAGTCAAGTTTGTGCCTTTTCTTTCATTAGGTGATTCTTAAACTGCACCTGTAAACAATCTGAGCTGTGCTGCGGTTCAGCTTGCCTTTAATTATGCTGGCATCTTTTGAAGTGTTTTTGCTTTTCTCTGTGGTGCATGGAAGGAGTAAACAACGGGGATCTCTGGCACCTGAGCCCGCTGATTGACTCGATGTGACACACCTGGTGTGGCAAGTGATCCAGCTGAAACTAATTTCAGCATGTGAAGAGGTGCTAACATTTCTGACAAAGGCTTGGAAAGTTTGCACAAAGAACTGCTGGGATGGAAATTACTGTCGTCTGTTATTTTAATACTTTAGTTTTCTTGATGCAGCGGTAAAGGAGTATCTGTGCAGCTTCTACTGTGGAGAGGGAGCCATCAGGTGAGTTATGCAATGTGGGCTGAGGGTTTGGTGTGTATCCTCAGTTTACTTATGTAGCAGCTTAAAGTTGAATGTCTTCCTAACAACCTTATTTAGCTCTTCTTAGCACCTTCCGTGCCTTGAAAATGGGCAGGGTTCAGTGAGGGTTGCTGGATCGGGTGCTTTGGTAAGCACCTGGGATTTTGTATTTCAAAGGGCTCTCTGTAAACTGGTATTTTGCTTCTTGGTGTGGGAGTGGTGAAGTTTGGAATGGATGGTGTCACTAAATTGGTGATTACATCAGAGCTAAGCCAGTCTGCACTGCTTCCAGAGAAATGTGTCAAGGCCAGGTCATCCAGTGACCCTGAGAAGCAAGTTTAGTATTATTCTTGGACCACGAGGAATTTCCACTTATTGTAAAGCTGTCAGGCTGTTTCTGCCCCTCCAGTCAGTGGGACAGGAACTTTGTGTGTGCAGAGATACTGCAATGGAGTTTTGGGCACTATGATAATACAGATTATAAAAATAATAAGGTGTTTGTGAGAGTTCCCACTGGAGCTGAAGCTGCTCAGGTGTATCAAAGCCCCAGAACAGCTATAGGGTTCTTTGTCAGGTCAAAAATGATAATGAAGTTAAGGTTTAGAGGAAGCATTTGTTCTGCTCACTTAGCAGAGCCTTAAGCACATCCGTAGCCACCCTCGGCGTGCCAGCAGGTGGGAAGGGGGGCGTGGGGGCTCCCGGGGCTGCGGGCCCGGGCAGCGGAGGGAGCAGCAGCTGCTCGGCCGGGTTGTTCGTGCCCGGGCATTGAGAAGCCCGTCCAGTGCGCTTTGTGCTGTCCCAGCACGGCGGGGACACGGGGGGAGCCTGCCCGAAGTGCGTGTGCCCGGGCAGGGTGTGCAGCACTTGGCATCCCCGGGCAGGCTCTGAGGTGACAGCGCTGCCCTGGAGAGCTGGGGTGCTGTGGCCACCTTTGGGGGACACGGCGTGGGGCTGGGAGAGCTGTAGGGTGTCAGGGAAAGGGAAACTGCTCAGCGGCTTCTGAGCAGAACCTGGTCTGTATTCTGCAGGATGAGTAGCTTACGGATGCATAAAGGTCTGTGGATCAGGGAATTCTGCTTTGCAGAGAGCAGAAGTAGCACACCTCGCTGCCCCCCGCCCCCGTACTGACTTTATGGGATTCAGGGTGAGAAAACCCCTTTGGTCTCCCTGCTCACCCTCTGGGTTACTGCAGCTGCTGCTCTGTGCTTTGCAAAATGTGAATGAGCCTGTCGCGTTCCTTTGGGGGATCCTGAGCCGCAGGAATGAGGTAATGGACACGCTGGGCTAATTGGTACCCTGGAGATCGTGAAAGTGGGAACTGTGTGCCAGTGCCCTGGCAAGGGCTGCCAGAGTGGATCAGGGATCCATTCCAGGCTGCTTTAGGAAGTGTTGCATCCTCGAAGAGCAGCACGGTGCCGAGGGGCTGGGGGAGTGCAGGGTGGGTGCCGTCCAGCCTTGGGAAGGCTGATAAGCTCAAATGCTGTATCAGGCAATGTTGCTGATCGTAGGGTTTTTCTGTTTGCTCCTGTTGAAGTTTGGAGCATAAATAATGATTATCTCTGCAGTGCAAGGGCCCTCTCTGTGCTTGGCCCTGTGTCCCAGCCCCCGCTCCATTGAGCAGGGTCAGGGAGAAGGGAATTAGAGGCGGTGTCTTTGGCTGACATGAACCCGCTGGGGACGGATGAGAGGAAGGGGGTCCTGGGGGCTGGGTTCAGAGCAAGGTTAGCCAAATATCGGATAAATTAAGCAAGAGAAACAGACAGCTCAGCTTGCAGTGAACTTTTCACCCATCTAACCTGTTCCTCACCCTGCATCGCACAGGTGGAGTACAACTGGAACACAACCCTTGCTGTCCCTGCCTCCCTTTCTGCTGGAGAGTAAAGCCTGGCTAAGGGGAGAGCAAGGACCAGAGAGGGGGTTGGTTTGCTGTTTTGAATCCAAGAAATATTATAGTTCTGATTTCTGTCTGAAGAACACTGAATTTACCACCATTAATTGCAGAGGGGTTAGTTGTTGTTGTTTGCTCCAGGGTAGAATGAGGACCAATAATTTCTGCTCATAGGGAATTGGGAAGAAATTCCATACTGGAGAGGGCAAGAAACAAATGAGAGTGTCTAAACAAGGATGATTAGAGATTCTTTGTGGGAAAACGCAAGACTGGTGGGAATTCTGGTGTTTATTTCTCTGACTTTTCTTCTAGGTTTGCAGTGCAAGTAAATACAAATAATTGCTGACAGATGTTGCAAAAACACAGCATTATGCTAACCTTTAAGGTTAATCTTTTTTGTTAATAATAGATATTGATAACTCAGCATAGTGTACTTGGCTCTTGCTCATGTCACCTCTGTGCAATGGGCTCTACTCCAGAGGTGTGTGTGGAACCAAGAGCTGAACTTGTTCTCTTGACCCTTTCCTAAATCCCCAGTGCCTCCGCTCCCTCTCCTCCCCAGAAAGCTCTAAGCAAGTTAGTTACTGGTTTATAAGCAGTTGCTCCATCACAATCTGTGCATAGTGGTGAGGCCTGAAGTTTTTGATCTGTTTTTAGACCATTTTTCTGTTCTGTGGTGTGGCAGGTTTGTTGGAGAGTAATACCTGGTGTTACTTCAACCTAATTTTTAGACTAAAAACTCCGTGTTGAATTGGGACTCTCGAGTTCTCCTCTAGTCCTCCTTTTCTCTCATTGGAGGTAAGGAAGGTCTGAAACCAATAGTAGCTGCATAATGCACAGTATTTTCAGGAGTTAGGTCCTGTGTTTTTCTCTGTGTGTGCCTAAATTCCATAAAACTGCAAAAAGTAGAAAAATCATTCCTTGTAGACCTCCCCACTTAAGGAGCTTTTACTGTCAGTGCACTTCTGGGTGGTAAATGCTGGAAGCTGTGTGTCTGAAAAGGGAAGAGTATTGTATAAACCTGGAGATAATCCCTGACTTCAGGAGCAGTGAGTAGTTTTGGTTTTGCCTCCTGCTCTGCCCCACACACAGGGGTGGTTCCCACCCCCCATTTTGGATGTAGAAAGCAGTTCAAGCTCTTCTGGGACTACCTGTAAGTGTCAGTTCACACACAGCTCCTCAGCCATGGCCAGGTTTAGGTGCCTGGCTGCAAAGGAGCACTGACAGCACCCAGGATTTTGCCCATCAGGTGAGAAACAAAGGGGTTAAGAACTGTAGTGTCCTCGTTGCCGAGTTCCTGAGCCTGTTGCCGATGCTGCTAGTTGTTGGTCAAACAGTTTTTCCTCTCTTGCAGTTGTTTTAAGGAGGTAAAAGTAGTTGAGATGTGCACAAGGCAGCACCATTCTCTGCTGCCCTTTCACCTGCAGGGACAGGAGCTCTTGGGTTTGGCCCCAGAGAAGAGATTGCTCAAACTCACTCTGTTGTTTGCTTGGTTTGGGCTGTTGTGTAGCTTTGTTGTGGTGTTCTGTTTTGGTTTGGTTCCCTTGGGATGGTTCTGGCTGGCTGATTTTTACAACCTGTAGTTTCAGTTGCAAAGTCCACCACTGAGGAGGGGATGGGGCAAGGACAAGGTCAGTGGTCATCAGATAAATGAGGCTACTCCTTCTCCAGCAGTTCAGGCAGATTCAGCAGAGCTCTAAGTAATGTCATGATCTTGCTAAAGACAAATCTGCTTGTCTAATCTGTCATTGTGTATATTCTCCACAAAACTTGCTCCCTTTTCCACGTGTTGGTGAAGTTTCCCAGACCAGTTTGGCCAATCCTGGTGTGGCTCCAAACCTTTGTGCCATGACAGGCTGGCTGCTTCTACTGTATTTTTTACCACCCCATGAGTGACATCATTTAAATTATGAGTCTCTGAGATGATTCATACTAAAAAAGATCTAATAATTGTTACCAGTTATTCAAATCAGTGTTACTGATTTCCCGCATCCTCCCACTGGTCCCTTGGGCTCCACCACCCACCCGTTTTTCATAATAATTCCCAGGCTTTCTGGCTGTAGGCTCAGGATGCCCTCTTCTGTGTTAAGGTGTGTCTGGCTCTCCCCAGAGGAGCTTTTGGGGTTTGGCTGCAGCACCTTGTGTGGGCAGGTCTGACCTGGAATGGAGCTGGGGAGGCAGAGGGACCACTGTGAGCTCCAGGGAAGCCTCAGAGGGTGTTGGCAGCACATGCTCTACTGGCAGGCTCTGAGGGGGCCAGTTCACAGGGGTGATGTGTGTGCAGGCTGCAGAGCTGGGGTGCCCAGGGCTGGCCTGGGAGCTCCAGAGCAGTTGTGCACAGCACTGAGGTCCCTGCACACTCTGCTCTAGGAGAGACTTGTGCCAGTAGCAGCCCTGTGTGCTGCTGCTGCCGCAGTTGCTGGTTGTGATTGTCTCTTCTCTCACAGAGATCCTCAGCTCATGAGGCTCATTTCTCCAGCACTGTGAGTTGAAATCTGCAGTGATTTGTAGGGGCAATACAAAGAGCTGCATTGAGAGCAAGCCGTGTTTTCCTCAGGCAGCAGTGTTTTTCCCATCATGTTCTTTTCATACACCAGTGCATTCTCCCTTGCTCTTGCCTGCCTGAGTCCCTTCCACATCTGTATTCTCTTTTTTTGCCTTCCTCACTCCTTCTCTCTCTTAGTAATGTCTCCTGTTGGCAGGAACACACCTGGTTTTGCCTAGAGTGAGATCTTGAGTCCAGAAATGGAAAAGGGTGAGGCTAGATCAGTTCTAGCTGCCCATGGTGAAATATGCAAGAACACATTGACATTTGGGCAGCTGAAACTCTAAAGTTGATTTTGGAGCTATTTTTGGCTGTGTTACTGTCTCGTTGCAAGGCCTAAAAAACTGTAGACACAAATCTACAGAGTTGTTCTCTTCTAAGCGAGGGAAACAGCTTCACCCTTCCTATCTGTTAGCCCCAGGGTGGGTTGGTGATCTGACGCTGGAGGGGTGGGAGAGTCATTAGTTTGAAATTTGTCCAAAATCCTTATACAGGAAGAGAGGAGCCCCTTCTGTTTGGAGCTCATTTGTTCACTGTCGCTGGGAGGGGCTGGAGTGGCCACAGCCGAGAATGAGGATGTTCTCAGTATTTGAGGAGAGTTTTTTGGTTCACAGACAGTGGCTAGGAGAATGAAAGGATATTGAGGAAACAGGGCACAGAAATAAGGTCTCAGTAGAGGAGCTCTTTGGATGACTAGTAAAAATTCACTTTGTTTCATTGGACTCCAGTTTTTTAATGGTAAAAAGCTCTCTTGTTTGGGGCTTTCCTATAGAGGAGATATGAGGATATTTTATAGTATTAAATAAAGGGATCTGAAGTGTAATCCATGCCTTGCACAGGTCTTATGGATATTCTAGTGCACTTATGGGTTATTTTGGTGATTCTACACTGTGCAGATAAGTACGATGATGACAAGGAGTGTGGCTTGTTTGTCCTGACTCTGCAGCCTGTGAAGTGCAGCCCCAAATGACCCAGCAGCTCCTGAGCAGGGAACTGCTTTACACAGCAACCCCTGGTGCTGGATGGTTCTCACTGTGCTGTCCGGGGGTGAAAAGTCCTGCCCAGCTTGTGTTGGCCCAGCAGAGCGAGCTCCCCCAGCAGAGCAGTAGAGCTGCCCCTTCCCTCCTCTCCGGAGGAGCAGGGGGGTTTGCGGCTGTTGTTGTGTGTGCGGGGACGGTGGCACCGACCCCTCCTCTGTCAGCAGCGGGGCAGCGCAGGGGGAGCACAGCTCCGTGCAACCTTTGGTGTGTTATTTATTAGCACTTTGCAGCCCCTGGAACATGAACTTTGTAGGACTGCGGGCCGGTGGCGAGGGTGAACGCTGGGAAAAGGCCGGGAATCAGCAAATCCATTGTGTTGCGCTGACAGAAAGATACTGTTACAACACACTTCAGCTGCCAGCTTGCTGCAGTCACTCAATCCATCACGGTGGGCTCTGGGATCACAAGCCAGTGAAACTCAGCCTGGCGTGTTATTTTAGTCTTACATGGACTGTGAGATAAACGGGGCATGAACCGGCCCCCTGGCAGGGGGGCGACCCCCGGCGCCCTCATTAAAGTGCCAATCAAAAAGAGTAATGGAAGGGGGAATGGAAATCTGGCTTCTCCAGCCCCACACCGTGCACGGTCCCGGAGACTTGCACAGGCCAAGGGAAACATTTCCCTGCTGAACAGGAGCCAGGCCTGCAGAAATGGCTCCTCCCTGCCCGCGTCTGGTGCAGGCGGCTCTCTCAGTGTCCTGGTGGTGGTGGAAACCTGCCCCTTCCTGCTGGCCGTGCAGAGCAGGTGCTGTGCAGGGTCGTTCGGAGCGTGCCCTGGAGAAGGGGCACGTGTGCTTCCTGTGGGTACACGGGCCCTGGGCTTGTCCATCCTCGGGGAGGGGTGTGTGTGCTGTCAGAAGTGGCTCACAGTCCAGTATCTGTGTGTGAAACACGCAGGGAAACCTGCGCTCTCCCCACAGCAGTGAAGTTGCCCCAGGAGAAAGGACAGTGGTTTCAAAGAAAAGGAGAGGAGACTTAGACCAGGTGTAAGGAAGGATTTTTTTACAAAGAAGGTGGTGAGGCAGTGACACAGTGTACAAGGTGTGAGTGTGGATTGCTGTGCAGTGGGAGGTTATTTCAGCATTCCATGGGAACCCGCAGCAGATGGACCCTGCTGGAATAGGATAGTCCTGGGTTAAAGGCAGAGATGAAGCTGAGGCACACGAGCAGTTACTGATGGCTGCTGCTCCAGCAGTTCTGGCAGCTCTGCTTTGGCAATGGGTACTTTGCTTTGAGGGTGCAAGTGCACCTGACACTGCTGTGGGAATTCCTGTATGGCCTGAGCTGGGTTCTGGATAAATACGTGTTCTTCTGCATGTTGATTCCTCTGGCATGTGTCAAAGGAGAGAGAGAAAAGGTATCTGTGTAAAGAAAGGCGAGTGAAGTTGTTTGTGTAATGTGGATTTTTAGTGTTTGAAATTGGGAAGCTCTAAGTGGAGGAGTTGGCTCTTTAACATGCTTATAAATGTCAGCCCTGGTGTGATCTCGGTCTGATTATGACCTTGGCAGCTGTTTATTTTTGCTCTCAAGGTTTTATCAGCAGCAGAAAGTTTCTCCAGGTGGATACTGGTTTGATTTAAAATATTTTTTTTTCTGGGCAGAATGAGAAGTTGGAATTAGTGTTAGTGAAGCCAAATTTACAAGTAGTAACTGATGTTGTGCTGCAGGACCCAAAAGTGACCACTGTGAGAGTGGAATCTGAGTTTGTGCTGTCTCTGCATAATCCTTTGAAGGGTCTTGGTGCAAGTGCTGTTACATCACAAAGGAAGATGTGTTCTGGCACAGAAGGTAGTGATGAATAGAGTTTCACATTTCTGAGAGGTTTGCCTCAAATGCTGTTTCCTCCATACTTGGAGATTAAAAGAAATCCTGCAAAGGGCTGAGTGGAAGGGCCTAGAATTGCGCCCTGGCACAGGGGGGGTGTCCCTGGGGGTGCTCCTGGTACTGGAGCTGCTGTGTCAGGAGTCTGACCTTACCAAAGGAGGGCTGGGGGAAGACTCGGGGCCTGTAAATGGTCAGTCATTTTTAAAAATTCTTTTCTTCTTTCCTCCCACCAGCCCTCCTCGCAGACACACGTTTTCTGCTCCGTCGTTATTTTGATCCCCGGTGGTTTGTGGGGGTTGTGGGTGGTTTGCCAAGGGCCTTGGAGCAGCAGTGCTCAGGAAGGGTGAGTCGTCCTCGGGGCACAGCGAGTGTTTGCTTTTGTGCTGTGTGCAGGGCTGAAGGAGCTGGTATGATGGAGTTCTCTTTCATTTGTTACAATTCCTCTCCAGCTGCAGCATCCAGGGGACTTTTTCTGCTGGCATTTTCAGAAACCATTGTTCTGCAGCTCCTGTAGCAGCCCTTGTCCTTTGGGTGACCCAGCCATTTATCCAAAATGTAAATGCACATGGAAGCTCTTTACTTCCCTTGTGGCCTTTGGGTGCTATTGAGCCAGCCCAGAGCAGGCCTGGGGTGCAAGGTTCTTATCCCCCTCGAGAACACATTGTGCTGGGGCCAGGGTCAGGCACTGGGGGGTCAGATACGGGGAATAAACCAAAAATAAACCCCCACCCCAACCACCAAACCCTGTGGGACACTGGAGCCAGTGCTCTGAGGCAGTGTAAGTGTGCCCAGCCCTGAGCAGAGCCGACCCAAAGCTGCTGCTGCAGTCGTGGAGCTGCACTTTGCACCGAGGTATTTGTGTTTGTGGCCTGTGATGTGCTGTGGTTCTGCTGAGCAAAACAGCAAAAAACATGTTCCCATTTTTTGCCCAGTGTTTGTCAGTGGTTAATGGGTAACCATTTCTGGCAGGAATCCTTGTACCATTCTGCCCTCTCCTGCCTCTGGGCTGGTTCCAGAGCCCACTGTGTGCCCAGCTGGGGCAGTAAATGGAGACTAAAGCTCTGGACCATTTTCTATTTTTTTTTTCCTAAAAATAACTTTTCTTTCTTTGTAACAACTCTGCCTTTAGGAATAGAGGAGTTTGGAACAGGGCTGTTGTTTTCAAGAGAACTTTAAATGTACATTTGGGGTGTGTGCATGTGTATGTTAAAATGTAGTGCAGAAGCATAGCCATATACAGTGGTATTGTTAGAAGAGAAGTTGTGTAAGTGGATTTTGAGCAACTGTTGACTTAATTAAAATGTATTTTGAGTTTGCTTTGGTTTGTTTTGGTTTTTTTTTTTAAATATCTGTGCAGCAGCCTCTAAGCTGAAGAGTGTCACTGAAACTAGAGGGGAAATAACTGTGACCTGCAAATCGAGGCAGGTTCTTCTGAGGAGAAAAGCAGAGCAGGGACCTGGAGAAGCTGCAGCTAAGTGGGCAGTGCACTGTGGGGAGCAGGCTGGCACTAGGCAGTGTTTTAGAGAGAAAAAGAAGTTTAAAAAAAAATATAGTTGGGATAAGACCCTTAGGTATTTTACTGAAGAGAAACTAGATAAATGTTAAAAAGTCCTGCAGTCTGGGGAATGAGCAAATAGATCCAAAGGTCCTTGTCATGGGGAAATAGATGATTATTTCTCAGGTTTGAGAGTGGCCCATTTAGCCACTTACGCTTCTCCCCACAAAAATGTAAGCACTGAACTGCTTTGGAAAACAGCCCTTGGGACTGAAGCTACTGGGATGTATCACCACTCTGATTTACTGGGAATCTGTTCAGGGGGAGAGGGCAGGGGAGGATGTTGTTCACATTTGCCCCGTGCTCATTTCACTGCAGGACACCTTTCTGTGTAGGCCCTGCTGGAACCAGAATTGTCCATGACCCAGAAATGCCATCCATGAAAGGGGGATTTCAGTGGGAACAGGCCATAGTGAGATGCAGAGGGACATGGAAAACTTCACCCCTGGCTTGTGTAAAGTGTCTAAAAGTTACTGAGTTTCCTTTTTTCCAGTTTTTTCTTTGACTTTAGAAAGGGATGATGTTCCCTTTCTCAAGAGACAGCAAGTGGACAGGTAAGTAGTCTCTGTGCAGACCTGAAGGCACAGTCAGGCTCTGGGGAGGGTGCAGGGGAGGTTTCAGCAACGACAGCACGGACACATTCCCTGGATTTGAACACCTTGGCAGGAACACGGGACTGACCACGGTGTGCCAGTGAGAGAGGACAGGGCAGGGAAAAACAATAAAGGGCAGGAAAGATAGGAAAGAATGGGAAAAAGGAAAGGGAAGAACAGGAAAGAAGTGCATGTGACAGGCAAATAAAGGGGAGGAGAACAGTGGGGCACACAGGTAAGGGAAGGGGAGTAGAGGAAAAGGAAGAGAAAGAGGAGCTGCCACCAGGCCCATGGCACAGGTATCATTCCCGTGTTGTGTGTGGTGGCACAGTTCTTCCTTCCTGCCCCTGCTGAGCTGTTTTCTTCATCTACTCTCTACCAGCACTTTCAAAAGGGTTTTTTCCCACAAATGGGATCCATTGTCCACTGTGGCTCCCTGAGCTCAGGGCACTCCAAGGGGGCACTGCCCAACTGCTGCTCTGCTGTTTGCACATCACCTGTATGAAATGGTGACAGACCCCAAGGATTCAATCAATCTACTGCCTGTAAATGCCCCACAGAGCAGTGAAACTGCTCCTTGTTTCCCTTCCCCAGCTGCAGCAGGCAGGTATTTTACAAGAGCTCAGAACTGGTTTCTTTCTAACCTTCAGGACCAAACCATTCTCATGTGCCTTTATGAAAGGACTTTACTTTCAAATTAGTTTATCTTTTAAAGCATGAGTCAAAGGTTTACCTTAAAATTTAGGTTACTCAACAGTTCAGGAAAATTGTGTCTTCATGCCAAAACCTGGCCCCTCCAGGGAGTGAGTGTGACACTAAGGGTTCCAGTTCCTGGGGGTTAAGGTGTTTAAAGACACGCATTCCTCAGTCCTCACTGTGGTTATGGTTAATGAAACAAATATTGATTTGATGTACACCATTGGAAAAAACATGTTTGTTTTATTATTTTAAAATTTTACTGTTGAAGATGGTGGTGTAAAGTCAAACAAGCTGGTGATTTCCTCTCGCCCCACCCTCCAGGCACCAACCCCTCTTCCCGCCAGCTCTAAACCCTCCCTCTGTCAGAGAGGGAAAAACTGAAGTTAAAAGATTCCATTTCCAGGGCTGCTCACTTGAACTGTTTAGAAACAAGGCAGAAGGAGGAGCCTTGAGGTGCACACTGTGAATGTAAAACTGAATTAGTGAGTCCTCATTTGTAATGTTTACCAAAATGCAATTTTTTTTTGTTAAAAAAGAGGCTGACATTTCAGTGGAACAGCAGGTCTCTGTGCAGTTACCAGTACTAGATAGGAGAAAAAAACCCCAAAACAAAACCCCCATTAAACTACCCCAACCAATGCACCCTTTGCACAGTGTTAAAGCTCCCACCTGTGCTCCAGCAGCTGACGTTAACTCTGAATTTTATTTTTTAAATGTTTTAGCTACTTTCCTGCACTGTGAAAATCAGTTTTCTCAAGGAAAAAGGAAAGACAGAGAAGGGCTCATGTCAGGTAGTGCAGTATGACTCAGTAGAGCTCTTTTAATTTCTTTACACAGTAAACAGACTTGTATTTATACCAACACCCACCTGCCCACTTGTATTTACATGGACACTTGTACATATATACATGTTAGCAAAATACAGGGCTTCTCCCAGACCCAAAGCTGTGTCACTACACCTCTGTTACACACCTAGTGCTTGAAAAAGAAAAGCCACCTCTCTTGTTTTCTCTAAATACTAAAATTATATTTTTTCCTTCTCAGTTCTGGCTCCTGCCTGGTGCTTGCAGGTCACTCTGGCAGTGAGGAAATGGATTTTCAAGAGTCCAGCTCCAGTTGTTCTTGATTTTCACTGAGTCTCAGCATCAGCTGCTGCTCGTAGTAAAGGCTCTTTGCATAGTTGATTTCTTGAGACAGTTTTACTGCCAGAGCTTCTGATTTCACTTTCACCTGCAGAAAAAAGGGGATTTTCCTTAACATTCTCCTGCTGTCAGCTAAAGCAGAAGAGATTTTAGGTCTGAAGTGAGGAACAGAAAGCTTTCAGTGGAGATCCCTTCTCACTGCTGAGGCTGAGAAAGGAAGAAGCAAGAGGGAGCACCAAGTGCACATGGACAGGTATTTAAGGGTGAGAGCAGGAATGTCTTGCCATATCTGAGGTTATTTCCTTTGCTTCCCCTCCCACCTTTTATCTGGCTGCTCTGTTTGGAATGTAAACGGCCTTGGGTCAGGGGTGAGCCTGTAACTGGGCCTGTAAAACAGCCCCTGAGCAACTACTGTAATGGCACAGAAACCCTGTAATGGGCTTTAGAAGAGAAACTCTTGACTAACTTTTATAGGGGTGACATAAACCCTGTTTCCAGTCTTAGAGACCTCACAGGGGAAAAATATTACAGGTAGGAGATGAGTAAAAAGCCAGCAAGGTACCCAAGTTCCATTTCTGTGGTAAAGTTAAAAACCTTTCATAGGTAAACACATGTTTCTTCCTGTTACTTTTCTGCCTGAAGGAATATTTTAGGTTTTGCCTTTCTTTAGCTTTCTCAGGAGTTCAGGGAGTGCCTGAAGTTGTGCCAGGGCAGGGTTGGGGGGGATCTCAGGGAAAGGCTCTTCCCCCAGAGGGTGGTGGGCACTGAGCAGGCTGCCCAGGGCAGTGGGCACGGCCCCAGCGCTGCCAGAGCTCCAGGGGTGCCTGGACCGTGGGACAGGGACAGGGTGGGATGGCTGGGGGGTCTGTGCAGGGCCAGGGGTTGGACACGGTGATCCTGCTGGGTCCCTTCCAACTCAGCACCTTCGGTGATCCTTTAACTTCTCCAGCCCCTGGAACCTCAGCAGAGCCTTTCCCAGTGCTGAGAGAGCAAACCCTCCGTCGCCAGAGCACACGAAGAGGGGCAGGTGCTCACCATGGGCCTCTGCTGGGAGGGGCCTGGCATGGCCACCCCGCTGCTCGTGTTCACTGCCTTCTTGGTGAGCTGGATGTAGACGCTGCCGTGGTCCTTGGACACCAGGCAGTGGTAGAGGTCGTCATAACGCACCTCCAGGAAAATGGCCTCGCGCTCGGGGCAGTCGCCGCTCCGGAGGAAGTACACGGCCTTGGAGGAGATGAGCACGCAGTAGCTGTCGATGTTCTCCACTGCTATGAAGCTGCACCAAAGGAAAAACAGACAGTATTAGTGTGGAGCTAAACCTCACAAACTAACCCATGCCTTCACCTGTTTCCAGTGACCTCCAGGAGTGTCAGGATGGTGTAGCACGTACAGTTCATCTGTATTTCATTTGAACAGTTTAAAAGTGGAGCTGATGAAGGACCCTCTCACCTAGTTATATAAAGATCATGCTGTAAATCAAATATTAGTGCTAAATGTCTGGCAGCCACCTTTGGGCATTACAGGGGCACATAAAAATGTCCTTTGACAAGGTCTAGGAAGAGTAATTGCCTTGCACTGGAGCACTGCAAGTCCTAATGCTGAAGCTTAATTGCAACTAACTTCAGTTCCAGAGCCACCATGTGAAAGGTCTGCAGACATTTCTAATGAGAGCATTGTCCTTGTCCACACTGTAACCTTCCTGGTCCTCCTTCAAAACCAAGACCAAGCTGAACCTGCTGCCCAATCAGTAGCAGAAAAGAGAAATTAGCTGTTTAACATGGGGTGAGAGGTTAAGCAGCAAGCAGGTTTCCCCAGGGAGATTAGGCTGAGTGATGAATAGAAGAGGGAGAGACGAGAGAGTTAGGAATATTGAGAGCTATGATGGCTGGAAAGGCTGGTGTGTATCAAAGTAAGAAATGCAAAAGCGCAAGGGATGTTGCACACACAAATGTTTCTCCCCCACTTATGATTTACTACTGAAATGAGCCTCATTAGTGGGGTTTTTAAATGCTGAAAAATCCAGCAACTTGAATGTGAAATCATAACTGGACAGAATAATGGAGTGCTAAATAGAGCAATGCAGCTGTGCCAGCAGCCCCGAGGCTGAAGCACATCTGTAACAGGAGGATTCTCCTGCTGTCAGGCAGGTTCCCAGGCACTGCCTCCTGAACCACTGCTTCTCCAAACCTCAGTGCTCCTGAACTCAGCCATCCTGCAGAATGCTCCACTGGCTTGGGAATTCACGTTTGTCACCACTCAGTGTTTTTGGTGGACAGAAAAGCCTCCCATCTCCAAACCCAGCTTGGCTCTACTGCTTAAGTAACACTGAGCACAAACTGCTCTGAGCTGTGGCCAAACAAACCCATAGCTATAAATGGAATGTCAGTAGCCAAAAATACGGCAAGAGGTCAGGTCATGGTTTCCTTTTGTGGTATAAAAGGGTAACTCCAGTAATTTTGTATTCCCAGCCCTCTCAAAGACAGTGTTCTGCACTGAACTTGCCTTTCCCTCCTCACTCTCCTCACACTGAGAAAGGTGCCCCCACCAACTGCAACCCACACTCTGATCTCAGTGCTGAGAAGGGCACAACCAGCCTAATTAAAAAGGGCCTGTAATGTGTTTTGCCAGCTCTAACCCTGGCTAAAGCTTTGGGATAGGATAAATGAACTGTGTTCCTTTAAGTAAAACAAACTGGGAAAAGAAGTGCATTTCAGCTCCAAGGAGCCCAGGTGAAAGACAACATTAACACAGAGGCCCGGAAACAGCAGCTGCCCTGCAGTTTGCCACCAGAGTTCAAACACTTCAGGGGAAGGTTCTGCCTTTGAAACCAGCTAAATAGGATGGAGAGTGACATTTTTTATGAAGTGTCACAGAAAAATTAATTTAAACCCAGAGCAACAGAACAGCTGCAGAGGAACAGCGTGGACAGGCACATCAAACACGGCAGGGTCCCACAGAGAGCCCAGGCCCGAGAGGGTCACGGCACCACTGGGGACACAGGGACATCCACGGGGAGAACTGGGCACCTCCAGAGGGCAGGGGGAGCTCCTGGGACTGCAGGGGTAGGTTTGCTCCATAAGCACAGCAGATGATGGATCTACTTTCCCAACATGACTTTTACTGGTGTCCTGTATATATTCTGAGGGATGGGAACAGAGGTCAGTGATTTCATGGAGAAGCCCAGAAACATTAGCTAATTTGTAGTTCAAGCTCTACATTTTGTTCTAAGTTTGAGTCATGCACCATTACCCCTCTGCTCTTGCCAACTGTTACTTTCTCCTCAGTGTCTAGTTCTCAAAACAGGTATTTTTAACCTTTTCAGATACTACTGAAAGATGCAGCTTTTTTATTTTTTAAACCCATCTACACTATTAGAAATATCTCAAATTAATAAAATGAAAAATTAAATGAAACATGATCCAGTAGAACAAAGTAGAAGCAACCAGATCCCTGGAGAATTTGTGGGTTTTTTAACAACATCAGGAAGTAATTACACAATATTTTCCAGAAGTGAAACAGCGAGCCTAACTGGAAAAAAATGTGGAAACATTTAGTTAGAACAGTAGAGCAAGGTATTAAACCCCCTTTTATGGATTTAACTCTGAAGGAAAATATGCAAATAATCAGGTCTTTAAATGTGTTTCTGATTATGATACTAGGATAAAAGTCAGAGGCATAATTTTGTACTTATTTTCCATGACAAGAAACACTGTGTTCCTGCTGAATGATCTTCCTAATGGCGAGAGTCACAGTGAATGAACAGTGGGACCTGATGACAAAACCCTCTGCTGTGGATCTTTTTCGGTCACAGATTACTCTTTCTGTTCCCCCTGCCTGAGACCAGCCAGGCACAAGGACCCTGGAATGGGATGGGAATGGGACAACTCAAGTGTAAACTCACAGGATCACACACAAGTGGCAGACCCCAAACTCTTCCTCAGAGAACCTGGAGTGTCCCGTGGCTCCAGAGCTGCCCAGGGACCCTGCTGAGCTGGAACCTCCCTGTGCAGCTCCACCCTCAGCAGTGCTGCCCCTCTGCCTTGGCACATACACTGCCCTGAGACACACACAGAACAGTCCGGCACTCCCCACTGATCCAGCTGATCTGTAATTGTGGGGCAGATCAGGTAAGGGATGAATGCTGCCTTTAGTCCCCAATCCCACAAACTGACATCTCCTGTACAATCACGGGATCATGAAGATTGGAAAAGCCTTTTAAGATCATCAAGTCCAACCATTCCCCCAGCACTGCCAAGCCCACCACTAACCCTTGTCCCCAAGTGCTAATCTAATCTCTTTGAAGTAAGTCCCTCCAGGGTTGGGGGCTCCACCACTGCCCTAGTGCTTAACAACCCCTTCCATGAAGAAATTCTTCATACTATCCAATCTGAACCTCCCCTGGCCCAGCCTGAGGCCATTCCCTCTGCTCCTGTCCCTGTTTCCTGGGAGCAGAGCCCAACCCTTGCCCAGCTCCCCCCTCCTGGCAGGGACTTGCAGAGCCAGAAGGTCCCCCCTGAGCCTCCTTTTCTCCAGGCTGAGCCC
>JAWWMP010000057.1:2778953-2817940 GCA_035047865.1 Dendrocincla tyrannina | reverse complement strand
CCCCCTGAGCCTCCTTTTCTCCAGGCTGAGCCCCCCCAGCTCCCTCAGCCCCTCCTGCTGCTCCAGCCCCTTCCCCACACGATGTCCTTGCTGCGGTGAGGGTCCTTCTGACCGTGTGTGCGAGGCAGTCGTCGTGGCCGTGTCACAAAGAGCAGTTTGCCCAGCTGTGTCAGTCAGTACTCACAACTCATCCTGGATGTTGTCGGTGAGCTTGAAGAGCTGCTCCTGGCCCTCGGCTTGGCTCTCCAGGTAGCGGGGCAGGAGCCCCTGGGGCCCCCGGCAGCACCGCGGCTTCCGCACTCGCTCCGCCTGCGTCCTGCGCCAACAGACAGCGAGGTGAGTGGGGCAGCCCCGGCCCCCGCGCCCACCCCCCAGCTCATGGCACTCTGCTGGGTGCGAGCCACGAGGGGTGGCAGAGCCCTCTGGAACCCAAGGCCTTCCCAGACAGAGTGCTCACACCCTGTAAGACCTGCTCTGAAGGAGGTGCCACGGGGTGGTTCTCCAGCACCAAGGGGTGTCTGCGGTTTTCCTTTACAGCGACGGGGCAGTGGCTGCATGACTAAGAGACTAAGGAGAAGCGACCTAAGCAGCTTATGCTCTCTGAAGATTTGGGCATCTATTTATCAGCAGAGCTTCACTGTTCTGACTGTTTCTTCCCAGTGCTCTGCAGATTAGGCTGCATCAACCTACAGAGAGCTCACACTGACAGACAGAGCCAGAAGAGACTGCAAACTGAAGCCTTGCAGAAATAGGAACATGCAGTTAAATTAAGACAAAAGAAAAATCCTCACTAATTAGCATCTCTATAGCAGGGTTTACACAGTTTACCTTTCTATTAAAAACTGACCATAACACACACATGTAAGGGCTGACAGACATCAGG
The DNA here is from genome assembly GCA_035047865.1 of Dendrocincla tyrannina. Lineage (NCBI taxonomy): Eukaryota > Metazoa > Chordata > Aves > Passeriformes > Dendrocolaptidae > Dendrocincla > Dendrocincla tyrannina. The sequence goes on along the minus strand of JAWWMP010000057.1, from coordinate 2,817,057 downwards.
GGTCGATATTGGCCACAGCACTGCAGAGCTGCAGGCTTGGTTCCTCCCTTAGCAGTATTTTGTTAAAAAAATAATACTCTGAATTCCTTCAAGCTCCTGGAACGCCCTGCCCCTGAAGAATTGTGTTACAGGCTCCGAGCCCTGTCCCTTCCCAGCAGCATCACTCTGGGGCTGCTCCCTGCTATTTCATCCCTCTGCCAGGCTACTGCTGTTACTGATTTCCCAGCCAAATGCACCATTTTGGGTTAGTGCTCTCTGCTTCCCATCCTGACCCTTTGCAAAGACCCTTCAGCATCTGATCCAGAGACAGGAGGAAAGTCCCCCAGAACTAATCACCTTTGCTTTTGAAGCTGCCCAGCATCAGCACACAAAGCATTTGCCTTCTGCTCCTTAGCTTTCTCAGCTACACCTCTCCTGCCCCTTGCATTTCTTCGATGGGAGCAGGATTCACCTGTACCAGGTACAGCATTGTTGTCTTTCTCAACCTACACCAGAGGTAAACAAACATGGCCCAGTTTTTACCTATGAAGACTCTTACAAAGCAGTAAACAAAAGTATGTGTTTGCCTCCACGAAATACAAAATGTTGAAGCAAAGTTCCAAAGGAATTGAAGAATTTCAGCTGGTGTAATTCACACCTTGCTGCTTGTCCAACTTCTTAACTCCCCAAAGCATGAAAATGGCACAATATCACCAGTCCAAGAAGCCCCCATTGGCTGTTACAGCTCTCTATGGCACCTGCAGCTTCCATTGACAAGTCTATTGAGTGTCTGCAATGGAAAGTGAGTTTTAATCAACCATTGGTCAATCAATAACATTTTTCTGAGACGCTTCCCACCCTGCATTCAGAAAGGTTGGAGAAGCAGCCACATGGGAGCGAGGAGCAGCACCGTCCTTCAGACAAACATTCACCTGTGCCATCTTCTCTAGTATTCTGTGGTACTGTGAGAAGAGGCATCTGAAGAACTGCAAGCAAGACTACCCTAAAAAAGGGAATAAAATAGGGCCTTTAATCCCATAGAAACTAGAACAACTGCAAACACTGGTTTCTAATGTTAGGCTTAAAACAGGTCAGAGAGAAAGGTACAAAAGCACTGGGCACCACAATGGACTTCTGGAAGGTTTGGCAATTCTGAGCTGTGGGTTTGGTTTTGGTTGGTTTAAGGGTTTGGATTTTGCTTTTAAATGCAAGAAGCACTTCAGAGTCCTGCACAGTGGTTACTGTGCCCTCTGTGCCCAAACATTCATCCTGGTGATAACAGATCATTCCCATCTCAGTGATAAGAAGGTCAGCAGCTCCCAACCCAGTGCCACTGGGTCGAGCCTAAACTGCTTTGATTTAGTCCATCACCCCCTTGGCAAATTGCTCTGTTTGGTCTGCACAGCTAAAAACATTCCACACCACTTGATTTTTTTAATCTAAAAATTTGTTCTACTGTCTCAAATTACATTCTGTAAATAATAAGCAAGGCTGATGAAATCCCCAAAGCTGCAGATCTGCAAAGCAGAGCAAGCAGTGATGCCCACACATCTGGGTCCCATTACCAGGCACTCAGCAGATCTGCCGATTCCTTTTTAATAAGCACACAAAGGCAAGACAAGGCAGGAATGCCCTCACGTCTGCCCAGCACAGCAGGGAGTGGTGCTGCTGGATGGAGGCACAACGGCCTTGCAGAGGGTGTCGGGAGGTTGAGGCAAACCCAGAGCTGTGCCCTGCTCAAGGCTGAGCTCTGGAGCTCTCACTCCAGCTCCCTGGGCACACTGGGACCAGTGCATGGTGTTACCTGGTGCTGGTTGCTGAGCAGTTCACAGAATCCCTGCGGTTCAGCTGACCAGTTTTAAGCCAGAGGTTTTGCAATCAAACATCATCAACCCACTGATGAAGGAAGGGGTCAGGTATTACTGGGGACAGTTATTTACCAACTTAGGTTGAGAAAACTCTACAAGAGACATCCCACGTTTTCTGGAATCCCCAATCCTTGTTCTTCCCTCCACGCTGATCCCTCTCAGGTACCCACCCATCAGGGTCTCACCATCAGCTCTGCAGATGCACAGAACTGTTACTAATCTTTGAGGGTCTTCTGAACCTAAAAAAATTTCCCTCAACTGTACCCAGACCACCCTGACAAAAACATTAAAAATTAAATTCAAAAGGCATCAAACTTCATATATCAACAGATGCTGCTCTGTTAAAACAAACCATCCCACTTCTAACATGATTTAGAAATTATTTACAAATTTATGTATTTCAGTTTCCTCAGTATCACACCCAAAATAATTATTCACAATAAAACAACTTTAGGAAATGTAGCAATTTCTGAGAGAAAAAACAAGAACAAATCCCACGACTGACACATTAATCACTAGACTTTTCATTTCAGAGATGTATCTGGGGAATATCTCATCTGTCCTGTGGGGAAGGGAGCAGCACTGGCAACTACAGATCTGTTCAAAAACCCAGCCCGAGTATGGACACCTCAAATCCTGCACAAACAACAGCTCTCAGTGCAAGGGGATGAAATTCTGACACTGAAACCAGTACTTTTCAAGAACTATTATCAAACTGTTCCTTATTGGGCTCTGGAAAAGTCTGGTTCCTAAACACAGGGAGTGCTTTGTCTGAGAGGGTTTCAGTGCATTTCAGATGTTAAAAGTGACTGCATAAGTTGTGATTTTACCTTCTACCATAAAACACTGGTTACCTGCACAACTGAACTACCTGCTCCACTTGCTGGAGTTCCAGAAGGGCCTGTCCCTGCAGCCCTTCACCCACCAGCATCACCATCCCACGCACATGATTTCCAGGACATGCAGAACAAGGACAGTGCTTGTGTCAGACGTGATGGGGGGACACCAAGCAAAGTACACTCAGAAGTGCCAGAGCCAATTACATGCTGAACAACGTCTGTCTTAAAAACTGAGCTACAAACTCCTGATGCTGCACCCACACCTTGGGAACACAAGGATAATAAACGAAAACAAACGTGTGCCACGTCGGGCAGGGTGTGTTCTGCACATCACACCTCTGCACAGCACCAAACCCCCACTGTTTCCACAATTCTTTCCTCACTGGTGCACTTTGTTTCCCAGGCTGACTCCTTGTGACAAGCAGGAAAACCCACTGACTTCCTGAGCAGAAGGGACAGACGGCAGGGTTTTGATGTGCCAGGTCTCAGCGTTTGAGATCAGGCCTTGGGCCTCATGTCAGGTAACCCTGTGGCAGCCTGCACTCCACGCTGCCTGGTGATTCCTGTTCCAAGGGGGCAGTGCAGTTGCCTCCTGCCCCGTGCTGGACTTTGGGGTGCAGTTCCCACCAGGCAGGTCATTGCCTGATCCCAGGATGTGGCCCAGCTCTGCCAGGGCATTCACTGCCCCCTTCCAACACAGATGCTGTGAAGGTGTGTTCAAATGCACACACGGTGCAGCCAGTGGAGTGTTGGATTTGGCCTCAGAATGTCTCCCTTAGATGCAAGAATGTGTAAAATCCCAGGCCAGACAGCTCCCTGCTGACTGCAGATCTGAGGAAGCTTATTTGGGCCGTTGATTCCAGCAAACGCATGGAATATATTGTGCTTGTTAAATGTGCTCCCAAAATGCTCGTTTCAGGAAGAAACATGCAAATAAATGGGGCCTGGGGTTAAAACCTCCCACTTACAGTCAAATCCCTCCTCTTTGGAGGGATCTCCCAGCTCAGATGCTGCAGACCTTCAGCTGACCCAAACTGCCTTAGGAGCACAGATCCAGCATGCTGAAGGAGCAACTGTTTGTCATGGACGTTGTTCCTGTCAGCTTCTTGGAGATGGAGCTCTTCTGCCCCTTTCTACTTCTTTTGTACCAGATCAAAACAAAACTGGGAGCTATTCCCTGGGTATATGATTGTACACAACCTCATCAGACTCCAAGTTCAACAGGAAGCAAGAAGGGGTTAATTAAGACACATGACTTAATTACGACATCCACATTACAAATCCAACATGTGCATAAGGTGTATGTGCTTTTATCCCAGACAACTGCCCTTGCACTGACACCAGCCATGCTCTGGGCATTGACAAAACCCAACACTGCCATCTCAGCTCCCAAGTTCTCCCAGACTCTTCCTGCATGGACCATGGGGATGACTACAGCTGTACCCGAAAGTTGCCTGTCTCACAAATGTGTTGAAAAATGCTCCCATTCACCTTCTGACTCAACGTAAAAGATTCTTAGCGAGGATTTCCTGCAACACCAATCTGAAAACAGGAGCTGAACATGCCTTAGTGAAACTACAGTGCCCAGGGCCATAACACTGCTATGTCTCAGGGCACCGTGGGAGGCTTTAAAGTATTCAATCCTGTCTGCTGCCAGGCAGGGCCCTGTAACAGCTGGAACACTGCTCTTGTGTCTGTGCTCACAGAATCCCAGACTGGCCTGGGTTGGAAGGGACCTTAAAGCTCATCCCGTTCCACCCCCTGCCATGTGCAGGGACACCTCCCACCAGCCCAGGGTGCTCCAAGCACTGTCCAACCTGGCCCTGGACCCTTCCAGTGACGGGGATTTATAATGGTCCCATCAGAACTCATCAATGCCCAGTTGCAGTAAGTGCAACCACGGTCACTTTACTTTGAGTAGAGCAGAAATTCTTCCACACTCTACTCCTGCCTTCCTGGGAAAGCAAATCCACTGGGGAAGAACCACAGCAGTCACTCTGAGTGTGCATGAAGGACTGTGCCAATCAGCTCTGGGGACTGGATGAATTTTCTCTTTCAGACCTTCCTTTTATACTCTTCACTTCCTACAACTGAGGCTGCAACAGGCACAGCAAAGTCCTCTAGCACAAACCTCACCCAACAAAAGGCCAGTCACAAGGTTTGTTTTGATTTTTAAAGTTCACAGTTGCAAGAACTATTCAGATCGACTGGCTGTACTTAGAAAACTGATAAAGAGCATTCCACATGTTAACAGCAACATTAGGTGAAAAAATTATCTATAAAAATACCAGCCACATGCTAAATGAGGTGACATCAAGGCAATAAATAGCTCCATCTGTATGAAAGAGTTTGCAGAACAACCCAGAAGACATCTCTGAACAAAAAAGTAACTGGATAAAGCAGTCCTGGAAAAAAAGTGGGCTGGATTTTTCTTTTTTTTTGTTAAAAACCCCCATCAGTTCTACATATTTTTCTGCAATCACTTTATAAATCTGCTGCACATTAGAAATCAGACACACATGTATGTTTTCCAAGTACAGCAAGTTGACAGTTTACATTTGAGCGGTGCAGTGCCTATTTCTGAATGGCAGCAGTGTACATTACAGGCAGTGTGAGAGGGTTAAACAGGACAGCCTCGACTCTTTATAAACTTTTGCCCTCTGGATATGTACTCATTGGCTGCTGTACAAGACTCGAGCTGTATTACACGCCTTAACGATATGGTTCAACTGCCGGTCAGGCTCGGGGCTGGCGCGCGGCCAGACCGCAATCAATGGGACACAAACCTCCCCCTTTCAGATCATCACGAAGGCTCATATTATCTCCTTTTTGTCGTGCTGGTTAAATTTATGGAGCAGAACCCCGAAGCTGCATTCCTTGGCCCGGGCCAGCCCACGCGGGCCTCCCTTTGTTTGGTACTGTAAGGAGCGTGCTTTGGAGGATTGCGGGGTTGTTAGTTCAGGCACTGACTGTTTGCTCATGACTGAAATGAAAAGAGTTCAGGGGAAGGGCAAAAGGACAGCACAAGTGTAAAACCCCATCCCAGCAGGCCCTGGGCTCCCATCGACGGCTCCGCTCCGGCCCCGAGCACAAACCGCCCGCTAAGGACAAAGGGGAAAGCCTGTCCAGTGCCAGGTAAACAGCCCTGGGAACACACCTCGCCCTCGGCTCTCCTGCTTTCAAGTAAGCCTGTAATTGCTACATAAATATGAGCCCGGACTAAGCTGGCTTAAAGCACTGTTTAGAAGTGGTCTTAGTTTTAAAGCAATGCTGTATCTCTTCGTTTGGAAATAAAACCTGTCAGTGCAAACAGCAGTACCTGCCTGGCCACACGGTTTAGGATTTGCACCGCTTTAAACATGGGGAGTAACCTCAGAGAACCTGAGGCCCTGATATTTAGGATGTAGCAAGGAATTCTAGCAGGAACAAAACAACTGGAAATACAGTATGGAGAGAAGATTTTAATTTTGTCTAAAATGGGCATTTCCTACGTCTTTGTATTGGGTCTGAGGATGGAAAAAGTTCCCCCTGGGTATGCTGAGATACTCTACTCAAATCTTATTACTGTGGTAATTAAAGGGCATTTCTTGGTGCAGGCCACAAACTGAAGGATGTAAAGAAACCTTTAACGTGACCCCAAGAGAAAATCACCAGGAGTGAAGGCAAATGGAAAGACAACTTACAAGACTCTGCTGCAAATCCACACAAGAGAAGCAAACAGACATATGGAAAACCCCAGGACTGTCCCTGGCTGTGCAGGTAATAGAATGTGCCATGGACTCATCCTGCACCACACAAACCACCCATGCTTACCTCCATCACTATTAAGACCAGTAAGGCATTGCCACGACTGGCCCAGACCTGCCGTACCAGAGTTCACCCCTCTGGCACCAGCACAGCTGTGTCAGGCCAGGAGGTCACACACTCCCTGCCCTGGGGAGCAGCTCCTGCCACTTGGGCCTGGAAAGGAGTAAATAAACAAATCCTGTACTCCTATTGCACTACACCAGTTTCATCTTTCCTGCTATTTTTATGAACTGAAAATCCTAGAAAACGGGCCAGAAGATTATGAAGCCCCACTGACTGTGTATGAAATGCCCACCAGCCCTGGGGGGGGTCTCGGGCACGACAGGCTGCCCCGGCACAGTCCAACACACGTGGCTGGGCTGAGGAAAGCTCTGGGTCCTTCCTGAGCTGCAGACACTCCCAGCTCAGCCCACCTCCTTCTGAGCAGGCAGGTTTTGAATGCAAACTGCAGATACTTTACATGGCCTGTTCTTCGATGACATGTTAGTTGGTTCTGCTGATGTTAATGCATGAATCCAGCTTTTTTTCCCTTTTCCAAAGAGTCTCCAATTCTATTCGAGGAGGCACTACTGAAGACTAGTTAAATCTGCAGCTCTCTGGAATTGTTTCCACCCAAGACAAGTGTTACATAAAATACAGCAAGACAGCAGCATCCTTTAGCAGAGATGCTGTGATCTAAGAACCTCAGGAATGCTAGGAAACATGCAACAGAGTAAAAGGTGTTCCTTTTCCCTTCTGACCTTGGCATCCAAAAGCCAAATTTTTTGGCTGAAATAGAAGATAATTAGACAGAACACACAGGCTCTAGAAATACAAGTATTTCCAGAGGACATAAAGCTTTCTCCATGTCTAGCTGCATTCCTTTGAGTTAACAGCTAAATACTGTCAAGTGGGCACACTTTGTGAAGCAAATGCTTCACGTCACGCAAAGTTTAAGTAGTAGAATAAATCTGTGGTAAATCCAACAAAGGATTTATCAACTCTTTTCAGAAGGAAGTTCATAATTACTTCTATTTCTGATGGACTATACCAGGCCAAGATGACAGTGGCTTGGATTTGACCAAACTGGAAAAGTTTTGGTCACAACTGCAAAAGTCTGTGTGCCCCAAGACACTTCCCCCCGGCCTCCAGACATGTTGCACTGGAAGGGAGCAACTGCTGTGCCCACCATGGCCATTTCTGCCACCTCTCTTTTCACACCAGACCAGCCCAGTACAACACAACCCTTTTCCCTCACTAACTCTCACCTTTCCCAAACCAGCCAGTGCCCACAGTGAGCATCAGGCTGGATCTGGAGTCTGCTCTGGAGCCAGGCAGGGTTTAACCCGGGGGCTGGGCACAGCCCCTCTCGCCAGGGAGGGGAATGCACCTGCCCCCAGGTTAACTTACCAAGGCTCTGCTAAATATTTGGAGGTTGTGGAGACCACCACAATTCTGCAGTCGTTAGCTTTATGAAACTACTTGTTCTTAGTAATGAATGGGCATCTAAAGAAAAACACAACTTCACCTTTCCCACTTGGGTAACTCCTCAGCATTTCTCACTTCAAGGTTTTCCATTCCCTCCATCCGCCCTCCCCGCACAACCTTCCCTTCCAGAGCCTCTCTCCCTCAAGCACAGTCTGAAAGCATCCCTGGGGTATCTTTCTGCCTTCAAATGTCAAGTTAATTACTAATATTTTAACGGGAACTGCTCCTTGCTCACAGAAGAGATGCTGGGCCTGGCAGTGGCAGCCAGGCCCTCGCAGAGCCTCCCTGGTTGATGCTGCCAGACGTGGCACCCCGGCAAACCCAGGGACTGCAGCTCTCTTAAGCCAGGCTTGTGCTCACTTTAATACGTTCTGTCGTGGCAAAGGAAAAAGTTACACAAAAGGTTTAGCCCTCCCTTTTGGAATTAAACATCTACAACTCCTTTGCTAAAATGGAGGCTGCATAAAACCCCAGAGGCACGTTGTGAGGGAGTTGCAATGAATGGCCTCAGCAACTTGAACCCTTGGGCTTGGAAAAGGGTCTTTTTAAAAGGGTTTTTTTTTTCTGGGGCTTTCCTCTCTCAGACCCTGCTACTCCAAGTGTAGCTCGTGGGCTCCAGAGGCTCATCGATGTAACACGTGTAAAGTGTACGACCTGTATGATTAAACACTGCCTAACCCATAATTTCTTAGTTTTTCCCTAAACCTCCTATTACATAAAAACATTCCTACAGAGCAGATGTGAAAGAAACCACATCTATATAATATTAACGAAGGATTATGTTGCTGCTGTAGGTCCAAACCTGCGGTTTTCACTTCCACTCCTTCCAAACAGTTGAACTGTGTCCCCTGTTCTGACCTTGACTGAGAAACTGCAGACAACTGAGTGCCCCAACTATAAATGGTATTTATTAGAGCAGATACTTAGGAATAGTCTCCTGGAACCATTACTCAGACACACAAGTGGGTATTTGCAGCAATGCACAAAAAAGTGCAGAAAAAGAAGCAACTACTGAGGTGCTGCAAAACATGTGGACACAAAGCCAGGCTTGCTTAACCTCAAGGATATAGTGATGTGAAGCTTCATTTGGAGGACAAATATGGAGGTGTTTAAAACTCCAGTGAGGACAGTGAAGTACTAAAGGACCTGAAGAGGTCAGAAATATGGCAGGAAATTAAATGGGATTCAACCTGCAAAACTGCAACCTGGTTCATCTGGGGAAAAATAATCCAGAAGACAAATGTTAAATGACAAGGAGATATCTGCAAAGCAGTAAAATAAAACAAAACATACAGAATCCCTCCTGGGTTGGGAAAACAGCAAGCAGAAAACTAGATATCCATTTGCAATGTGATATGGCAGTAAGAGCAGCCAAGGCAATTCTGGATAGCCTGGAGAGCACAGCCTGTCCCAGAGCAGGGCCACGAGGGGCCCCTTCCACACCACCCTGACAGGAACCTGCACGCTGGGGGGTGTCAAAGCAGCTCCACAGAACAATCCAGTCAGTGACAGGGAATGTAAACCCACAAGGTCCAGCTCACAGGGACTGGGGACCAGAGGCTGGGCTGGGGCTGAGGAACAGCCCTGGGCTCCAGCTGTGCAACAGCAGAGAGAGGGACAAACCTGCTCCAAGGTTATAGTGAAGAGGTGCCATCCCACTGGGAAAAAGAAGAAAAGACACGAAGGAAATCACTGCTCAAGTTATTCACTGATTAGACTGATAAATATTTTCTCCTTGGCTTCTAGGAACAATCTTAGGAAGGACTTTCCAGGAAAATAACAATGTCTGCTTCACCAGAGTCATGAACCATAAACGACTTATGTCACTGTAAAGACTCTAAAAGGCACAACTAGATGGAGTCAAAGGCCAGGACAAAATTTGGGACACATAAAGAGGTGTGTGTAAAGGTTCACCCAATATTAATCTGGAAAACCTGAGAACCTCAAGAATATACTCTTGGCAGTTTATTTTAGCTAGTGCTCCATACAACTAGGTAGGTATTTTCTACTTCTCACTGTCACTGATATTCTCAGCTCCACTGCTTTTGACCTGACTATACAAATCACAGTTAACAGAGAGATGGATGCACAAAGGCAAAAATAATTTAAAATCATCTGCTGTTGACTCTGTCTCCAGCTCTGAAACCTCAGTGCACATCTCCCCCTGATGTGTTGGAAGGGGTGAGCAAAGGAGCAACTAGCACAGGCTACTGCTTTCCACATGAAGAACATTAAAAGAATCAAATATTTACATAACAAGTTTCCATGACCATTAATGGCTTGCCAATCTCATGTCCTCTGCTAACACAGCCTAGCTCACAGACAGAAATCATTGGAATTGTGGAGGTCATGGAGTTATCTCCTGACTTCTGATTTTCACATTGTGAATCTCAGAAAAGAACACAAACCCTTGTAGCAACAGCCCAAGAATAATCTTCAACTCACACTGACCTGGCAGAAGCCTGAGAGAAAGCCATAAAGGCAGTTTCCTGCACTACTTGTTAGATTAGACACACATCTAAATATAAATGTTCTTTACTTGTGCTGCACTAGGATGTAAAACACGTTTCTAGGAGAGAGCTTTCCAAGCATATCCAGAGACATAACAGCTTTCCTGTTCTGAACTGGTCTTTAAGACTTTTGGCAGTGTATGACAAATATGGAAATAATCAAAGCTCTTGTATGTGACACTGGAGTACTTGGAACACATGAAACCCACTCAATAAAGGTATCAAGTCACAGGCATTAACTGTTTATAAATTAGATGTATGCTGCATTGTCAACAACTGTTTTATGCTCTCCTCTGCATTAAAAGTATTAAGGCAGCTTTATTCATAAATAACATGCATAATAAATTATATGATTAGATAATAAGTTAATAAGACGAGCCTCAAAAAAGTCCAGCCTGGAGTCGATTTAATGAAGTATTTTCCCGTCCTTTAAACCTCTCCCCCCTCAGGCTCTAAAGGCACCATCTGTGCCTCAGCCAGACTGGTTCCACCTTCCCAACACATGACTTGTCCCAGTACAATCCATACACTGGAGGCCAAAACAGACCCATGCCCATGCAGCATGCTCACAGGAGCACCAGCTACAGAGTGTTTCATTCTGTTCAGTACCTTGGGTGGAATCACAGCACGTCTTTTAAAAAAGCCAAGGACCTGAATTAAAAATTCTTCATCCCGCTCAAACCTGATCCAGTGGTTCAAGTCAGGCAGCTGAAATTGGGAGCTTTTTAAAAAATTCAGCCACGTAATTAGAGAGTTGCAAGGGGCCTGTAATTTACAGTTACATATCCTGCTATTTAAATGCAACTTCAATGAAGTGGCTGACTCAGCTGTGCACCAGCAAGGGGAACGTGCACACCCAGAGTCAGGCTCAGGGAAGGTCAAACTGCTCCTGCCACGCTCACCAACTCGGCCTTCATGTGTTCAGCACTGCTCTGCACACCCCTCACCGCCCCACTCACATCCAGCAGGCTTGGCTGCCTTTGTGTGCCGAGCTCGGGAGAGCCTGCCCAGCCCAGCAGGCTCCAGCAGAGCCGTCGAGAGGAGCCAGCAGCTTGGCTGGGGAACGGGTGCTCCTCCTCTTCCAAACCACACATACTTCCCCAGTTCCAGAGGCGGCGGGGGGAGAGTGGGGCACAGCAGCCTGAGCCACGGACAGACCCTCTGGGCTGGGCCGTTTGGGGGGGGTTAACCCCCACAAGGACAATTTGGTTGCTTCATTATATAAGCACAGAAAAACCCCACACCAAACAAAACAAGGAGTCTTAGGGTGGAGGTGGGTTTCCTGGGAGTGCTCACCCCCCTCTTATATTAGCTACATACTCTCAAGTACATTTGTTTACCTAAAAAAAGTTTTGATCAGATTTTTATGGACTGGAGAATTGAGTAACCTTGAGAAAAGTTGGAGGGGTTTTTTCCATTTTTGTTTTCCCTTTCCTCTTGTAGAAGGTTGTTGGGTCAGAAACTTTGCAGGCTGTGTGTAGACACTAAATAATTTCTAAGTGACAACAGTTATTTCAGAATCTAGTCAACCAAAACGTCGTTCAGCTCACCTCTCTTAACCTCTTCTCTTAATTGACAGTTAACAAGCTCTAGGGAAACGTGTCCCAAAGGACACATAAGCCCAAGATTATGAGGAGACCCTTCCCCTCTCTCCCCCAGTTGCTGTCTAGTGTGGCAACTGTTGTAACACCATCACTACCCTGTACAGGCCACTTCTCAGAGAAGTAAGTCAAAACAGGAATTCTAAGAATATGTTTAGCTTAAAACAAACTATAATAGACCCAGAGCTCAACTAGAAATGCAGCTGCAGCACAGCCAGGTGTGCTTGTCCCCACCCTGATATCCAGCAATCTGTACAGTCACGAAATTAAGACACGTGCCAGCGGAACAGTAGATGTGTTTTCTCAGGGATGTACTCAAGAGTGCTCAGTTAATTCTGTGTGTGTAAATGTACTTACCAACCTGCAATCCTTGACCTCTCGGTTCTACCCATCAGGGTAAGTACCACATATGTAAGACACACATAAACACACTTCCATTTTCACAGCAAAGCACACCTCGGGTCCCTCCTCAAGCTTCCTACACCTCACACTTCATCAAGCCTATTGCTCTTTTCTCAATCCCTGATGGAGACCCCTCAGGATTCCAAGAGTGGCATAATAAAACACAGAAAATGGAAAAGCCAAATGGGAAGACAAAAAAAGCAGAAACCCCAACATTTTGCAAACATTTTTGTCCAAGCTTTCTAATAATAAAACTTACTTAGTTTTCTTTCACTTCTCCAGCAGAGAGATCTCAAGTCCATCCAGCAGGACTTAGCACATCACATGAACTCTGGGCCACAAAGAGCACAAAGACTCTCCTCTCCGAGCAGTTCCCTTTCAGAACTTGGCCCTTCCCCTCTGCACACTCAGTGCCAGTGAACACTCAGGCACTTTAAGCAAAACCATCATTGTTTTGCAGAGTCTGTAACTGACCACAGGAAGAAACCAAAGCATTTGTCCTGACCCCTCATACCCCCAGGAGGATGGGGAAGCAGATAACCATGTGCACATAAGGGACACAGCCACACCTTTCATAAGTGAAAACCATTACACATAATGAAAATCCGAAGATAAAGACACTATACTGAAGCCAGAACTCTTTGAACCCTTGAAGAACTGCTTCTCTACAGCTAAATGAAAGCTGGAGGTAGAGCAGGGAGAACAACTCCTTCGTTTCAGCTCTGTGTTAGGATTCCACAGTAGAGTTTAATCTCATTACAAACAGCTATTTTAAAAATTTTGCTTATTCTAATGCTGCAGCTTAATAATTCCTATTTTATGTTGCAGCTCCTCCGTGCAAATTTCACCCCTGTTACAGTATCAAGAAATACCATCTATTAAACACAGAGCAAATGGAATGAAGTGGGCCACATCCCTGATCAGAGCTCACAGTAAATTCACTTAAATTACTTTGCCCGGGGAAAGCTGCTCAGAGCAGGAGCTGCAGCAGGTGTGAGCAGCCAGCGTGGCAGTGCCAGGGCTGAGGAGGACGGGGAGGGAGCTGACCTGGGGCCGCTCAGCGTGGCCGTGTCCCTCACCGCCTGCGCCGTCTCCGAGGCGAAGTCCAGGGCTCCGGCCACGGGCTTGGTCACCGTGCCCACCAGCCCCTTCCCCAGGCCAGAGATGAAACCACTGACCCCTCCTTCCGTCTTCACACCCTCCACTGTGGATGTTATGACACTTGTCAACCCTCCAATGATACCTGGCAAAGACAAGAATAGCAAGTTAGGCCAAAATTATTGCCTCTAAAAACCACAGAGCTTCGTCTCGGCTGACACTGTCACCCCCACGATTTATTGTCACTTTTGTGCTTCAAACCCAATTACATTAACTTTACACTTTATATATGTAGCACACACACAGACGTAATATCCCACAGACAAAGATCTAATTCGTTACTAAGTATGCATATTTTAAAATATTTCTCTACTGTTTATTTCCAGCTGCACTTACACACACAGTCCTCATCTATTGCACAGGTGAAGCAGTTACTTACAGTGTGACAAAAGCTGAAACAATTTGAGACAGAAAATAGAAAAGAGCACTTCTCCACTGGAAAAAGTCAATTATTTTTAAACTGGCACTTTAAATTTCTTTGTCCATTTCCCATCCTGAGAACCCCAATGCTCTGAGAAGTCAAGAATCTACTGAGGCTTCAAAAGACTTGCAAGAGTTCATGCTGTCCAAGCCCACATGTGAGAGCTGCCCCATCGCCCCGGAGAGAGGAGCAGCCCCTGCCCAGCCTCAGCTGCCCCTGCTCCCTCGGGCTCTGCAAGGGAACGACAGACCAGGCAGCAGCTCAAGGGCCAACTCAAGAAATCCCAACTATTTAAAGCCCTCCTCTTGAGTAACTATAGTTTATAGTTAAATCCTGTCTGTTGAAATGTAGGAATTAGCAGTTCTTTTCTTTTTTAAAAAGCTGAATGGGAAGCATTTAAAAATGCCACAGAATTAGAACTAGAACAGTCACGCTAATTACTGGATAATACAACACAGTGAAGTGCTTTTATAGGGGACTATTCAGCAAAGACTGCCATATTTTGGATTGCCTGCACTTCTGCCAATGTAATTTATGTCAGACTGTACAACACAGTGGTGTGAGAGAAACCTCTCCTGATCCATTCCATACCTAGTGTGTCTTTATAACCAAAGCACAAAGACTTTTGTCAGCATAGAAAAGATCCTGTGTTAGTGAAAGGCAGCTCAGCTTTGAACAGGCTGTGACAATTACACTAAGAGAAAAACATTTAAACAAACTGAGTCAAGATGATGCAAAACATAAACATTTGATTTAAACTTGGCTTGTATTGATTTAACTTTCTTCAACAGATAAATCATGAACTAAATTGATGTAAGATTCTGGCCAAATTAAGACTAGTCCACTGCCTTTTATACAAATTCATGTCTCTAGTTCTTAGTAGACTGAAAAAACCCACAAAATAACCCAACTGGTGAAATGTGACTTTAAACTGATGTACTGATTCCAAGGAAACTCAGGTTTCTGGAACTGAAAGCAAACAATAAGCAAGCCACAATCTAGCCATACTCATTTTTAATTTTAATGTCTGGCCCTCAAAAAAACCTGTTTGTGTGGGTATTTAACGCCTCTACAAGAAAACTCATGTTCTGGATGAACTTTCTTTGAGATTTCATTTTAACTTGCAAAAAAGCTTCCAATTCCAGTTACATGTGAAAATGTCTTAAACGCAGTTTCTGTCAAATTAAAACCCAAACAATCCCCCACCCCGACCTGCCCCAACTCCAATTCAAACACAAAGCCTCTGACAGCTGCACTGCCCTGGCTTCCAATGATCCCCAGCAGTAGCAGGCCCTGTTCTTGCCACCTCCTTGCGAAGAGCACCGCGCGTTCCCTGAGCCGAGGTTACCGTGGGCCAGCCCGTGGATCCCGGCCACCAGGTGCTCCCCGCTGGTCGCCGCGTGGTACCGGATGTACTCCCGCTCCGTCTGATGCCGGTTGTCCATGGTCTTTCCCAAGCCATCCGACAGGGTCCCAGCAAACTACGAGACAGTGACAACCCTGGCTGTCAGTGAAAGAACAAAAGCCGTTCCTCTGAAGTAGATTCACTGCAGAAAATCCCCATATGCCAGTTGTGAGACACACATTTATACACCTCATTCTGTTACGTGCACAGAGCCTGTCCAGCGTTTTTTGCCATGACGAAAGCTCAGAGCTACATCAGCCTGTGCAGCTGAAACGCTGCAGTGACAGTCACAAACCAAGGAGGTGCCCAAGAGCAGGGGCCAAGCCAAAACAAACCAAGTCTGGGAAAGATGTACCTAAAGCAATGCCAGTGACCCAATGGTAACCTTTTCAAAACCTCACGGGAACGTTAGGTAGTTAAAAAGCTTTTCTTCTGCAAAGATATGTGAAAAGCTTCGAGGCAAATATGCCTGTCATGAACCTGAACCATTTGTAAGAGTTAAACTCTTTTTAGTAACACACAGTGGAAATGGCTGTGCTGGGGAAGGAGTGGGGAGCCAGGCCCTGCTCCCTGCAGCACGTGGGGCAGCCCTGATGGACAGGGCACCTGAGAGCACCCACAGGCACCACACACTGCAACCCAAAACCCGGGGGAACCCTGAACGTGTGTGTGGAGCATTCTGACTGCTGACACTTACCTTGAACCGTGGGGGGGAAGACAGGACATGCTCACACATTAAAGAGAACACCTCTGTCCCAAGAGGGTTTGTTCTGGGAACCCTGACCATCCCTGTGTGCGAGTCAGTGAAAAAGCACCAAATAAAAATGATCTATTGGCATTTGCTGACCTTCACTCTGACATCAGCACATGGAAACCAGAAGCTTGGTGGAAAAGGGAGGTAAGAACAGGAGACAGAAAATCTGAACCCTTGCCTTGTACTCAGGATACTATTATAGGAAAGGACCCCTCACAGGCAGTTTCCTGGCATAACCTCCAAAAACTAGCTGGGTTTTGATTATGTGTAGCTGGACACCTCCTGTACCCCTCTCACCAGCATTCTTATCTCCTTTCAGTAACTGAACAAACTTCATTCTCTCTGCCCTCACCAAAGGGTAGCTCGTTTAAAGCTTTGTTTTGTCTTCGACTGGGGCTGGGGAACATTCCAGGTGCCACAGGAATGTCAGAGGCACTCGGGGCTGCAGCAGTGCTCGACTCACTGCTGTGCTGCATGCTCAGCCCCTCCACAGGGACTGTGCAAGGCCCTGCCCTGCCTTATGGCCCAGCTCCTCTGCACCCACACCAGGTCTGGGGGGCTCAGGTGTGCACCAGAGAACAACAACACCTGGTGTGAAATTCTGATACACCAGAGATTAAAAAAGGACTGGACAAATCTTCGTGCCTGATGCCACAATGAAGTTCCCCTCCTTTTTCTGTCATGTCTTCCAAGGCTGCATTTCTTTTTCACTAATGACACCATGTACCAGTTTGAAACGCTCCTTCCCAGCTCAAATACAAACCAGTCCAGTGGCTCCAGTTATCTAAACAAGTAAACTTGAATAACAGGGATGAAAATTAAATCCCATGACCTTTCCTGTGACTTGATCATATGGACACTAAACAGAACATGGTGATCAGGCACTGAATTACTTCTTGAACTCATGAACTTAATGCAGATGTTATTTTTTTTAAAGTAGTCTAGAAATACAAACCAACTTAGATTTTTTTCTGGATAAACACTTTGTTTAGGAGGATTAGAGTAGCTGCTATAAAAATTAAAAGGCTCAATAGGCCTTCAAAATTCAAACCTCATTATGGAACCCATCAAGGCCTGAAAACAATTTTTCCAAAGCCCATTTTGGAAGCTACATTAGTACATGATTGGACAATCAGCCAGCAGGAACATCCCAGCTTGTAAATATTGATCAGGATTGATCATGTCTCCTTACAGCTTTCCCAATCTGCACTGGCCTGTCTCACTAGCCCAGCCTTCCCAGAGAATACAGTCTTTCCTCCAATTCCCCTTCCTCTGTGAAGCAGAATCTGACACTAACCATCAATAACAATTCTGTTTTCGTGTATAGACAAAATTTTAACATAACAGTGTATTATTCTTAGTAAGGAGGGGAAAAGGAAAAAATCCCATGCACATAGCTGAAAAGTCAAACTCTCCACTAGCTGTAAACCCAAAGTTAAACAGGGACATTTTTGTTTGTATTATTTAGAAAGTACCACCGAATTACAGCTGTAAATAAAATAATTTAAGGATTTTAATTTACCAAATGTGCCATGAAATGTTTTCATTTTGCCCTGACTCAGGTGACAAAAATCTCAACTCTACACACATTAATTAATTACAAAACACGAGCTTCATGTTGAATTACTTTTTGCCTCGGCTGCTCCTCCCCCGTCCCGAGGGGTGTTTGTTTTCTGGCCTCATTTAGCAAAGACTGAGGCCAAGCCTTTGTTGCCATTTGCACCATTTGTACCCAACCCAGGGGTCCCTCCCGAGCCCCTTCCAGCTGGGAGCAGCCCTTTGCTGCTCCAGGGTCCACCCTCTGCCAGTTGGAGCTGCAGTGCCAGGGGAGATAAAACAAAGGGCTGCTGGGCAAGGGGGCAACTCAGCAGTTCTGCTGGGAGCTTCACACTCTTGTTTGCAATCGAGACTGAGCCTGTGGTGTCTGCCTTGTCCTGATCGGTGGTTGGAGCCACACCTACGTCACCCCATACTACCCACTGCAGGTAATTCCACCCCAGAGAAACAGTGCTGGGTGGGTGTCACAACCTTTCCACTGTTTTCTACCTTTTCTGTGCACCTCAGAAATGCTTTCCCTGAAATGGTTTCTGAAGCCTATTTCAGCAAAAAAACGTATACAATAAGGAAAATTAAACACTTCTAATGTAAAAACCCCAAACACTCAAATACCTGCACAAAAAGTTCTCTGCCCACTCTGCGTATTAAGAAAAAGTTTCTCAGCAGTGGCCAGTTGCTTCAGGATCAGAAACCTGAGTAAGTCCCAGAAACCTAGGCAGTTTAAGTCCAGCCTAAGCTTTGAAGGGAGATTTAAACACGTTAAAGCAGAAAAGTAGAGTTGCCTTTTCCCCCCCAGTGTCTTGCTTTTAGATGCCTCCTTTGGGAAGTGCAATATTTGATACTGAGGCTGAGGTATCAGGACTGGTGGGAAAGCAGAGATGGTCCTTACTGAGTTGTTAACCGGGTCACACAGAAAACAGTCTCCAGATAAACAAAGGTGACACCAAAAGTGTGACCCATCCTTGTCCTCAGCTCTTGTTAATAGGGTGTGACCTGATAACTTCAAAGCCTACTCAAGACCATGTAAATGCCAACACAACTAAACACAACAGTCTGTGGAACAAACACGAAACTAATCAAGGGCCTTCTAAAAACCAGCTCCCCCTTCCCTACTCTAATTTTCATGACGAGTTCTTTGTCTACTTGCCAATGAAAACAATAAATTATTCATTTGATCTTTTACCTGTGCATTTTCCCCATTTCAGACACCCTTTGCCTCAGAACAGAGCGATCCATCAGCTCAGCTGGCTGCATTACCTGTCTCCAAGGCAAAAGGCACCCAGGGGCACTGAAGGAAGCCAGGCTGCACAGGGCACCTGGGAGAAATGGGCATTTCACTTGTTAGCTTGGCATCTCCCAACAGAGCCAAGTGGGAGCCTCCCAGACTACCGACTGAAAGTTTTGTGCTGAAAATATTTCAACTTACCATCAACATGTGCTGTTTAATGCTTTGTTTTATACACCCTGCCTGCACAGGAGGACCCCTCCAAAAAGCCCCAGTCACCTGAGCGTTCTCCATCTTCATTCACAGACACCTTCAGTCTCCTCTGACCCTTTCTGTCCCCAAAGCACATGGTACTTCCCACATTTTCCCTCTACAGACCATTCCTTCCAGGTCTACCTTCCAGACAATTGCAGCCCTGGTTTTCATCCCACACTGGTTCCTGTCTGATGTGAAGCCACCCACTGTAACACGCTGCATGCAGAAAACATTTCCCCCTGCCCTTAAACCAACATGGTGCAACAAACTGACCCTCCCGAGGAAGGGGAACCATGACATGTTCCTTCAAATCCCAGGACATTTTGCTACTGTGCCCAGTGCCTTGGGCAAAGCATGTAAGGCACTCTCAGCACTTCACAGTTACTGGAGATGTTATGACACTTCTGGGAACCTGGAGCACACTGGCCTCAGCCTCCTCCTCTGCAACTCAAGGAAATCAATGATTCATCATTCCTTGGTTTACATTTACACACTGTCACCCATCAGCATTAACTCCACCATGATCTGCAAAAGCAGAGGAAACAGTATCTGTACGAAAAACTAATCTACTCATGTTTCGGGTTATTTGGCCTGTTTGTTTTTCTTTTCAGAGGTCCAATAATTAAGGGAGTTTTGCCACAAAACCTTTACCACAGACTAGTATCCCTTGCTGTTTCAAGCAATACAAGAAAAACAAAGCCAGTGTTTGTGACCCAAAGCTGGTGCCAAACAATAAGGCTTATGGGGCACCAGAAGAATTCAAAGCAAATGAAAACTCGCCTTTGGACTGCCTGTTCCCCCTAAGCCAGACACATGAAGCACACTGCATGGAAATAAGGCCCAAGTAATCTTTAAAGTCTTTTTAAGCTCTTGGCACTGGCTGGTTCTCTAAGGACATCCCAAAAGGATAAATACACAATTATGACTTGACTCCAAACATTCCATTGTAATTCTAGCATAAGAGAACAGTGCATTTACAAATATTATTGACTGAGCAAAGCAGAACATTCCAACATGGAATGCTAAGGGAGAAAGTGATGAAATTAAATATAGATCAGTTACAACTTCTGTGCAAAGCTCAAAACAAACTGCATTGCAATCAGAAATCACAGGGTTTACTCAGTTCTCATCTTTGCCTCGTAGCAGGATCATTAAAAAAATCACCTTTATTTCCTACAACTCTACCACCTGTTAAAGGTATTTCAGAGGAAGCCGATTTTCACACTGACTTCTGACAGCAAATTACAACAGTTCAAAATGAAGCACTTATTTGGCCCTATGGAGGCAGAAATCTTCCCAGTGTACATGTTCTAGGCTAAGGAGACAAACCCATGCTGCTGGGATTTGTAGCTAAACCCAAACTTTAAGTACCTGAGAAAGCAGCAGGTGTTTATCTGTCAGGTTTCAGAGGCCTACTGGTCTGAAGCTGTTCCACAAAGTATTTTTGCCATGGCTTTGGTGACTCTCTTAAGAATTACTTGGGGTACCTTTGCAGGAAAGTTTGTGATTTCAGTTAAATTTATAAGCTTTAGATTTTACCCTTTCCTTTACACATCAGTACATACCCAGCTCAACTGTTCAATCAATTCCTCACCAGAAAGGGCAGTTCAGGCTGAGCCCCAAACACGTTTCTAACTGAGCCAAACTGTGCAGAGGGAAACGTGGCCTGGCACTATGAATAGAACTGACACACTCTTAATTTAGAAACTACTAAATCAGCAAAAAACCATAATCAGCTTCTCATTTTCAGAGCAACATAAACTTTGACCCCCTCCAAATTACCGACAACCACGAGGAGGAGCCGCCAGCGTTTCCCACTGAGCAAACCCGTTCCTGGAGGTTCCCTGCAGCACCCCCAGCCCTGTCCCCACGCAGAGGGGCTTTAATGAGCTCGCAGCCCTCGCTCCCGGCTCCCCAAGGCGTGCTGGGCCATGGGGCAGGCTGGGCTGGGGTGCTGGGCCATGGGGCAGGCTGGGCCATGGGGCAGGCTGGGCTGGGGTGCTGGGCCATGGGGCAGGCTGGGCTGGGGTGCTGGGCCATGGCAGCCCCCAGCACGGGGGAGGCTGGGCCATGGGGCAGGCTGGGCTGGGGTGCTGGGCCATGGGGCAGCCCCTGGCACGGGGCAGGCTGGGCCATGGGGCAGGCTGGGCCATGGGGCAGGCTGGGCCATGGGCAGCCCCCAGCACGGGGCAGGCTGGGCCATGGGGCAGGCTGGGCCATGGGGCAGGCTGGGCCATGGGGCAGGCTGGGCCATGGGGCAGGCTGGGCCATGGCAGCCCCCCGGGGGCCGCAGGGGCTGCCCTGCAGCAGCAGCAGGTGCCCGCCGGCCTCGGCCTGGGCCTGCCGGCTGAGCAGGGAGCCCTGCAGGAACCGCCGGCTGTTTTCACAGACACACAAGGCAGTCAAAAGTCCACAGCATGAACTTGGAATGACCCCAATTGCAGAGTCACTGGCGGGTTCATCTGGAGGACAACTGCGCTTTATTAAACAACTAATACTCTTAACAGATAATTCCCCTCCCCCGGCCTTAACTCTTACCGAGCTTTAAGGTCTTCCTGTTTGTTTACTTTTTGGTAATGGAATTATTTGCTCTCCTTCAGCGCCCTCCTGAAACGCCCTCCGTGTTCTGAAAACCTGAGAGAGCGCCTGGAGGGCTGCAGTGCCCCGAGTTAATCCATAACAACGATGTGTTCAGAGGGGGCCCATCACGGTTGGGTTTTAACATCCCCTTCCCCGCCTCTGCCCACTGGGATTTCCAAGCACATTTCCACCAGCCCCAGCAGCCAGTCTCTTCCCAGCCACTTGCCTTTTCTGCCACGGTCACCTGTGCCCACCCTTGGGATCTGAAAGAACCTCCCACTTAAACCCCAACAGATTTTTCCACGTTCCACTCCGTTTCTGCAGGGACCTGATGCAAGCCCCTTCAGTGGACCTGCCCCGTGTGTGTGTGCCAATGGTGACCCGTGAGGGCTGATGGCTCTGCATGTGCTGACCTGATGCCAGGGATCTCTGGGGCCAGCCTGCCCATCACCCGTGGACACAGAAACCACTCTTTGCCCTCCTCAGGGATACACAGCAAAGGAATTTGAAGTTCAAGTCTGTACCATTTAACATTTTCTACACAACAATATAACTTTAAATACACAATACAGAGGTGGACTAAGTCTTTTGTCAAGACTGAACTCATTAATTTCCAACCCACACCCCATTTTTTCTCCTTCAGATGCTAATGGTGATATATGGGGCAGATGTGCCTATCTTCATGACATGCTAACTCAAAAGCTGTAGGTTAAGCTCAAATTTCATTTCATCCCTATGATAAATGCTTATTTCCAGTGTCACAGTTTGATTTGGCAGCACTTTGCATACCTCATTTCAAATGCTCCTTTTCTCCCTTAATTCTCCAATGAGTCAGCAAAACAGGAACACTCTATTCTACTTAGCAAGAAAATCAGCTGGTAAAACCCTTCAAAATGAAGCTCTAGAGCAGGTGTAAAACTTGAAGCTCTCTAATCCTCCCTTTTTTTTAATTGCCAAATGGTCACCTGTACATTCCTCTCTCCAGTTGAGCACCCTCCTGTCTGCAGTTGCTGCGTTGTTGAAAGATTCTTATTATCAACTGAATAATTTCTCCTGGAAAAGGCTCATTCAAACCTTCACCAGTGTATCAGTTTGATTCTGAATGGGCACATTTAGGCACCAAAACCAGACCAAACCAGTTCTTCCCACAGAAACCATCACCCTTTCTGTCTGATCTGCCCATGCCCCTTTCTCCACTGGAGTCAAAGCATGTTCACACTTAGTGCAAGAAGCTTTGTAAAAGGAAGGCTGAATTTAACCAAACTGTGAAGGAAACTTTCCCCCTGGATGCTGGCCACACATATTTTATCCCATGGTACAAATGAAACACAGGAAGAACAAAATAATACTTCAAACTTCTCGAGGATGATCCTTTATCCCAAACCCCTTTTTAAAAATACCGATTGCAGATACCAGATGTTCTGCACATTAAAACTGACACTTCCCATGGCTTTTGATTGTCACTAATTGGCCATAAAACTGGCTGTCTTTTCAAACTGGCAGGAAATGGGGAAATAGCCTCATCTATAATGTTCCTCCCAGAACTCAACATTTCTGCCTAAGAATTTCAATTACTTTCCATCTCATAATCTGCACATTTTGATACAGATTCTCACTGCTCAGCACTCAAACCAGCACATGAACTGCTTACTGTGAATGAAATGCAAGTCAAACTGAAGATGATCTGTTGTGCCACCTGGACAGGAGCCCCTGTGTCAGGAAAGCACAAGGAGAAAAACCTTAGGATTACACTGAAGAAAACACAGGAAAAGACACATTTGATCCCAAATGTATAAATCACTTCTAGGAATAGGAAAAACAATGGCAATTGCTGCTGAATCCCACAACTTCAACACCTCAACTACCCTTGTAAAGGATGACTGTCAGCTTTCCCAAAGAAAAATCCAAATTCTAATCTGTAAAGCTCCCAGAGAGGTGACTTGTGTTGCAGCCTTCCTCACTTTTGTTCAGTGTGACACTGGAGCAATCACACACATTCTGGTGTCAGCAGCTGACCACAAGAGCAGGGAATCAAAGGAAAACCCAAAGTCTAGAGCAATAGGCAACCCTGAACTTGCATGTCACCATGATCTTTCTACATTATCAGCTGACTATTTTCTCCTGAGGAAAACACCAGCATGTATTTCTTTCTCTGGCTTCACATACAAAGGTTTTTGTTAGAAGTTCCCTGTCACCAAGATATGATTTTATTTTCAGCTATTTCCACGACATTTTGAGCTGATATTGCTAGAGCTGAACCCCAGTGACTCCAAAGATGGGAGAATGCCAGTTGTTCCTGCTTCTGAATGGTATCAAAGAGGAGTGGTTGGTTACATAAACTAAGGAACTTTAAACAAGAGGTTGAAACAAAAAATGGTCAGCTTTGATTGCTTCAGAAACATTTCTGTTTCTGGGTAGAACCTGCTCAAACTGCACCTCCATTCTGTGCTCTGCTACAGCCACTTATCTCATTCACTGCCAGCTTTGTTAAAGTTAACATTCATGCACGTCAAACATTCATTCATGATTTGTTTCTAAATAACCCTTTATTACTTCCTCTTCATTTTCCATTCAGTTATCTTTATTTTCCTGTCACTGCCAACCACTTGAGATTCTGCTTTGATTTATCTTACAATGAGGGTTCAAACTCTTATTTCCCTTTGTGTCGCTTTTATGCTCCTGTTCTACAAATGCCTCCATGTCAAAACACCTGGAGCAGTATTTGTATCTTTACTGTCTTTTCTTCCCTGGTCCCAACACCTCACCTCTCTTCCTCTCTCTGTTAAACACTTACCCATCCTCTGCCATCACTCAAAACGAAATTAAAATAAATGTATGGACTCAAAGTCCAGAGCAGAAGTTCATTTGTGCCTCTTCCTCAGCCATAAAAGAAAACAAACACCCCCATGTAATTTGTTGCAGCCTCTCTTCTAGGGAAGTTCTGGCATCTCAGGTGCCTCTTCCCAAGCCTCAGGAAGCCTTCCAGAATCCTGCAGCTTCCCAAGAACCTAACAAGAAAATGCAACTCTGGCTCATGGTTTACCTTCCTTTAAGAAGCCTAATTGTACTTCTCACTGGAAACTTCAAAGTTCAATATGAAAATTAAGCTCATTCAAGAAGTTCATTAAGTTCTTTTTCTCAAGAGGAAGGGAGAGACACAACAATTGTTTCCATCCTATATATATATATATATATATATATATAAAGAAATAAAGGCTAACCTCAGAGCAGTAACAGCTACATTACTAAGTGCTCATAATTCATAAAAGATAACAGAGTTCCTTGGAGGGGTGCAAGGAAATCAGGCAAATTAAATACAGTACTGACAAGCTGATGAACCTTTCCAATCCTTTACTACCAGGAATTTCACTGGGTCAGCACAACACCTATTTGCCACTAGCAGATACAACCACACTTCATTTTCCATTTGGGGAACACACTTTTGGTCAGATACTAATTCAGTGTTCAATATTAATTTCTGATTGAAACACCTCTGAAAGAGGAATAATTTAGGATTCAGTTCTATCCTCCCTAAGAGGAAAAATAAAAAAGTGTGGATGCCAAGAATGCGAGACATTTCTACGCATATGGCAACTATAGAAGGCTCCATTCAGAGGGAATGAAATTCCCTCAGGTGTCTATATTTAGGATCAAAGAACTTTTTAAAATACAGAACTCGGAGTCTCCAAGGGATAAAAACTACAAAACTGTCTGTGGTGAACTTTATTTAACCTAAGGTTTTGTGCCAATTTAAATACACTGCAGCTCTCCACTTGAAAGAAGGCATTACCCACTGCGTGCTCTGAAATGCATGGAAAAGCCATTACAGGGATAATCAGCACAACTATAAAATAGAAAAGCAATAAAATGACAAAACCAGATACAACTCCAATACTTACTTCTTGCTGCAGCCGAGCAGTGTTACTTTTAAAGCAATGATTACAGCACTGCTCTTTGTTTTTCTAGCTCCTCACTCTGTAATACCTAACTCATCTTAAAGTCTAGGAGAGGGTTTTATTTCAGACACTCCATAAGTCAGGTACTCTAAGAACCAAAAGGAGGTTTTCCCAGCCCTCAGTTCCTTGGCAGAACACAGGCTCCCCTAGTTCTGGCTGCTTCAGTTACCAGCTCCACAGAACAAGCTGCAAAGATGAGGCCCCTTTGTGGCACCTCTGAATCAGACAAAAATTTATGCAGTAAAAATACACTTAAAAATACCTTCCCTACAGAGAGCACCCAGAGCAAGACAAAAGTGATCTGTTGTTTCAGTCCTGTTTCTCTTGAGCAATTCAAATCATTTTTTCTCCCAACATTATTTTCTTTACCAACACTTTACATATCTTAGACATACTCAGAAGGCATATACAAGTGGAACACAAAGGATAAAAGTTCTACCCTGTGCCACACACATAACATATCAAAACCTGTATTTGAAATGTCAATTTCTTATTATTTGGACATTCTTAGCTTGGTTTTCTAGGAGATTTTTAAAAGCAGTGCAACACAAGGGAGAATTCATCCTGAGTATTTGAGCCTTTTTACCACTGTCTTCTATGTAGCAGAATTAAGATCCAACCCTTGGAAGAAGGAGTAATCAAGGAGCTCCATAAAGTCCTATTAAGCCCTCCTAAAGGATCTAATTCTCTCCTTGCTGTGAAAGGACAAATATATAAACCATTAAAAAAGGTTTTAAAAGGGAACTGTGTGAGACTTACATCACAGAGACATTTCAGATATATCAAGGAGAAGGAAAAAAATACCTGAGAAGGCAGATAAATAGCACATGGGGTGATTTTCAAAGGTATAAATGGGAAGCAGGCACTCAGCTCCTGTTGAATTTTGAAAGGAGTTCAGCATCCAACTGCCCTTCTGCCTTTGAAAATCTTCCTTCACAACCCCCTTGGTTACAAATGACTCCAAAGTTCAAAGAATGACCTTGCCCTTGTGGGAAACAGAGGAAGGCTCGTGCCTTTTAAAGGAAGATTTATGGGGCTGTTGCTGCAGATGTGACTGCGATGAGGAAACAACACTTTATAGAAAGGAAGCTCTAAAGAAACACACTCTATTGGGTGGAGTGGATGGGTCACCAGAGATACAACCTCGAGGAGAAAGGATGGACAGAGCAGATGGATACAGCTGCCTGCCAGCAGCTCCCCAAGCCTTCCACCACACTGCTTGGAGAAGGCTGGATTTGCAGTGCTGATAATTACAGAATTACCAAGCAGAAGATGAGGACAGGAACATCAACATGGTATTCTGCCTGACTGCACCTTTCTCTAACGCTCTCCATGGAGGTTACACACATCCTGTAATGCAACCTCGTTCATCTGCCCACAGGAGACGAGCAACTTTCTAATTCTCACTCTGGTTAACTCCTGCATTCAGTCTGCAAAATCTGTGTACAGAGAGCAATACCAAGGCCTTGAGTGGTTCACTGACTCCTGCTTCTGCATCCCTGAGATGTACAGAAAAAGCACTTAAGAAAAAAAAGGCCTACAGTTCAAACACATCTTTATGAAACAAACAGGACCTAAGGCAATTTAAACAGGGTCAATGATTCTGTGTGACTTCTTGCCTGACTATTTTTTGCTTGTTGCTGTAACCAGCTTTACTAACACAGTTATTACCTTTGCAGCAGAGTTGGATACTCCATGTGTGACGTTCCTGATGAGCCCACCCACATTGCCATACTTTATGAGGCCAGTGACACCTTCTGAAACGTCATTCAGGAGACCCATGGGGTTGCCAAGGAAATCCACAGAACCCAGGATCCTTGCTGCCTGACTCAGCAGCTCCTGGAAGATCAAGTGGAAGAACGAAACGTCACTTAAGGATCACGTTAACACCAGCAAGGTTGATTACACCACCCACAACAGAAGCACAAGCCAACCCAGGTTGTTTGACTGGAGAAATGGACACGCAAATACCAGTAAGATCAACAATAGTTTGATCTTAAAATGTAGTATATTCTTAGAAACATGTGATACAACTTCTCCATCCGCCAAAGAAGCAAGACAGGACTCACACTCAATAAGTCAGGAAAGAGGTCCCACACCCTCAGTGTGGAACTCCCAAATCAAGGGCATGTCAGCCCTTGCCACAATACAGTCTCCATGACATTTACCTCCTGGAAGTGCTTTAGAATGTCATTAATGATGAACTCCTGAGTTTCATAGGGATGGACTCTGGTGAAAGGATCCAGATTAATCACAGCATCTTCAAATCGGATCAGGGGGAATCCCAACGTGCTTTTCAATGCCTAAGTAAATAAAAGAGACTGTCACTAACCTTCCCAATGCAATCTGTTTCCTGCACTTGACAGGAATATTTCAAAACAAAGTGTGTTTGATATCCTACGTATAGCACTTTGCTATAACTGCTCTAATGTTTTTCCTTGACAAAACTGGAAGTTTTCCACCCTGCTGAAGTTCTGTGAAAGAATTAAGTGTCAGGATGAGCTGGAATAACATACATAATTTCCTGTAAGCCCGGGGCTCATTTTTCAACGTTATATGATGTACTGAAACTCTTTAAACTAGCTTTTTCCGTTATTTTTCAAGGAAGAAAACTAAGACTGTAAGTAGCTCATAGGCCAGGCCATCTGTACATAAACCCCACATTTAAGGTGGACAAGCTATACAGCTATATACACACACATAAATTAAACTTTTGGAAAAAAATAATAAGAAAACTAATCTTTTAAGAGAGAAAGAGATCCCCCCTGTTTCAGGTCTTAATAATGCATCTGCACAGTGCCCAAAACCAGAGAAGGTGAGAAGGGCAGGAGGGCTGACACTTGGGTTGTATCTTCACACATTAAGCACCAAAGCCTTGCTGCTCCAAGTAACACGAGTTTTTGTGCCATCTGCAGGCAATTAAAGCAAGTTACAGGTCTCAGTTAAGTCTGCAAGTAAGAAAGGAACTATTTATTTTTTCAGTAAATGGATGACTAACCAGAGTAGTCCTCATTATTCACTTGGGTAGGAAGTAATTTCCTGTTTAACTATCAAATATTATATGAGGCAACTTTGTTAATACTGGTACCTAATAAAAATAATCTGTCTACACCAAATTACCAGCCAGCCATGGCCAAGCCAGGAACATTAGAGGTAGTTAGAAAAACTTCACAAAGGCTCTACTGTGACTATTCTCTCCCTCCTGCCCTGAACTCTCCTGTGCTACAGAGCTGAATGGAACTCTGTCTGTGAAAGTCAACATACACAATTCAGGCAGGGACTGTTATCACTGGGGGGGAAATGTAAAGGGCAAGTTTTCTCTTGGGAACGTTGCTGGCGGCTGCCAAGCCATGTCCATCTGGAATCCCATTCCAAGGGTGGCAGGAAATCCAAGCACAACAGTGCACAGTGCTAGGCTCTCAAAGGCACTCACCATTGCCTCTCTGTGCATTTGAGCTCATCACTGAGAGGATGAGTTTTTGTGTTGAGATGAAATGCAAACACATTCAGGGCACTGCTGTTGGTGTTGAGTGGTGAGGAACAGCCCAGCCAAGGAATAGCCCAGCCAGCTACTGACCCATCCTCTCAAGAATTTGGTAAAAGCAACACAAAAATGCAAGACTGATGATCTTCTGGGCCATCTTTGTAAGACTCCATGATACTCATTCATTACAAACCTAAACCTCTTTAAAAGCCTGCACATCCTGATGTTCTTAATATCCAAGACAAAAAAAGCCTGCTCTGTGCCTCGGTTTTGGTTTTTGAACAGGCAGCAACTCAGTTCCTCCACGGCGGGGAAGGTTTTTTAGGGTTTGGTTCACTGGTTTTGTTTCAACACCTCCACACTGGAGGAAAGTAGTTGTATTAGCTCAGAGCGAACTGCAATATTTCTGATTGAAATATTAAATTATTATTAGAGTGTCAACTGACTGTTGCCGTTTTATTATGTCCAGGTTTGGGAACACTGGATGGGATTATCCTCTTGCTATAATCTGGAATCCCTGGTTCAGTGACCAGCTGTGCCAGATTTATTATCACATGGAAAAGGACCAGATGTTCCACCTAAGTCCATACTCAATTTGAATTTAATATTGAGCCAAATTGCACAGTGCTCATGAAAATTCTCCAATTCCAATGAAGCAACATTTTTTGTTGTCCTGTATTTGAGTAACTTCTTATTTTATGATATTTATCCCTTTAAGCTCTTTACACTTCCATTGCTGTAACTAAGATCCTTTGTAAAGCAATGAGTCACTGCCTGTGCTTCAACTGAAATTAGAAAAATGAAAGAGCAGAACAGAAGAGACTGGAAATTATGCAATAACAGAAGTCACTGGAACTTCTATTATTTGTAACTTAAATAATGGAAGAGTAAATGTAAACAGGATAAATTAAAGCTTCTGTTGCCATTTGCTCCTCTTTACTCAGAAGCCTGCTCTGGAAATGCACTGGGGTACCTTGAGATCCAAAGGGAGCTTGTTGGAAGTGAAGACACTCAGTTTGATTTGAGGCACGCTGATTTTCAGGTTTTCAAAGTAGTATCGCTTTTGTGCTCCCCCTTGTTCAACAACCTTCTCATGGAGGTTTTCATCATACTTCTCAACCTCTGCATGCAGACACAACACAGCAATCAGAGGAGATGGAAGGGGAACAAACACAGGGTTAGGAATGCCCACGGTGTCAGGAGCTAACAGTGCCCTGTACAAGTGAGAAGGACGTGTGACTGCTGCTGGAGCCAGCAGAATTACTCGTGCCTTGTGACACCAAGTTGACCTTTGAGGCTCAGGTTTTTTTTGCCAGATCTCTCTGCATCACCAAAACCTGTTATTTGAGCTTTTAATCTCACTTCTACTTTACCTTTATCAGCACACAGAAACAAGGAGATAGCACATAACTATGCAATGTTTCCTACTGTGCAGTCATGCTCTGACAGTCTGTTTTCCTCTCTCTCTACTGTCTCAACTAGGAATATACTGTACAAAGCAAATTTTCAATTATTACTGCAGAATGGACAAAATGCCCACATGGAAGACATTCAATAAATCAATTTACATAGAGAGCGACTCAAATTTTATCAGCAGCAACAGGTTCATGTTATTGGTAAGAGCATCTTGGTGGTGTAAGAAGGCAGGGGAAACGTGAAAGATGACCAAGCCTTATGAACTCAGGTTGAACAGTGACTGTAAACCATAAAATAACTTCTTCCTGAATCTTGGATGACAACAGCAGCAGCAGTGGATAAACTACAAATAATGTAAAAGTAAGGGAACAAAAACACAGCAAAAGCATCAGGGTAAACCAAAACAAAGGACAGGGCAGTAAAAAGGGTAAGAGCAAAACTCAAAATGTTTCCATCTTCCTCATCACTAGAGAGCTAAGTCTGTAAATCCTCTGTGATAGGAAAGGCTGTTCTTTCCTCAGTGACAGCTGAGGAGATACTGTGGATTAGCAGGGCAGAACTCTGAAGCATCACTGGTAGGCCTGGCCCCATTTGGGATCATGCCCAAAATAGTGCTGTTCCTGTGACAGTTCTTATGTACCAGCACCCGTGCCACGGCATCAGCAGGGGACTTCTTCAACTGCCACTCCAAAACAAACACTTCAGAAAGTTTCCAAAGTACAGATAAACCCGAAAATAGGAGGATTAGAACTGCATCTATGAGATTAGAAGACTGAAGTCTGTCTTGTCTCACTGAATGAGAGCAAATTTACACGACAATTACAGCCAGGGGTAACAATGCTACAACTAAAAGGTCAGAGAGACAAAATCTTCCTCCAGTGAAGCAAGAGGAACTGCTCGAGGAACAAATTACCAGAGATCCCTCTCCTAGCCCTGGGTTAAATAAACAAACCAAACAAATTACTAAACAAAGTGGCTTGCTAAATTAATAACACAATTGCTTTTGCCCCAGTTTAGATGAATCCAGACCCAGGAACTGAAGCTGAACACTGAGCTCCTCGCAGAGAGGTGCAGCTCAGCCACGGTGCCCTAGGCCATCCCCTGACCACTGTACCAAGCCCAACATCCCTGAAAAGCTTCCCAGGGGCCACTGAAGCATTCCCAGCCTTCTGCTCACCACTGGCAGATTCCAAGCAGCCAGGAGTTTCCTGGTGTTTGGAACTCTAGGCAAAGATGATCACACTTGTGTACTCTGTGAAGCTGGGCTTTGGAACTCTACCATACCTGACTCAGACTGGTCATAGCCAAAGAAACTCAAGAGCTTCAGAAGCAGCTTCTCCTCAATCTGCACTGTGAACTTCCGGGCAGTGATCATGAGATGCTACAAAGATAAACAAGTGTCAGGTAACAGTATTAACACCAGGAACAAACCCCATGTAAGATACTAAAAAGGACAATGTGCTCTATTTCAATGGAATATTTCCATTTGAATGGATTGTAGCTTTAAACACTGTGGACACGAGAAGGCAGACAGAGCGTCCTTTAAGCTTCAGTATTAATTCAACAAAGTGTATTTCACAAATAACTGACTTAAGTAAAACATAGGACAGGAAAGGTCGTTCAGGCAAAGCAACACTTGGAGAGCACAAACCAAACATTGTGTTTACCTTGTATATATCAGTCAGGGCGTTTTTACTGGGGAATTTCATGGCGTTGACTTGCACAGCAGGCCCAGTCTCCAGGGGCTCATTCTCACTCATTTTGGGGGTCAGGAAGAGCATAAAAGGCCGTGTGGTGCCAATAAGCTGGTTGTCCACCTACACAGTGGCCAAGACACAAATGGATGATATTTAGGAACTGAAATCTCAGTAACAGCTCTAAACATTTTTCAAACCTATTGTGACAGCAAGAACTGCACAAGACCCCTGAATAAATATTTCCAAATGACCAATACCTGGATGTCATGCACACTGAGCTCTAGCACCTGACTTGTTGACAGCTGTGTGTAGTGGACATTAATTCTTGTGAGGCTTGCAAACACAAGCTCTTCAGGGACTTTGTTGACCAAAGACAATCCTATTCCACCTTCCAGTTTCACAACAACCTGAGAAAAGAAGAAAGAAACCCCACCACTAACAAACCAAAACTAGAAAACCTGTGACACCAAATACACACTTCTGTAAATAAGTTATTTTTTTAGACTCATCTCCAGAGAGACTGAACAGCTCATTGATAATTAGTCTTGGAATAAAGAGACATATTAACCCAAATTCTGAGAATGAGGAGTTATAGCATGAAAATCTACAAGTTCATAACAAGAGGTCATCCCAGGGAAAAGTTCACGAGCACCCACCCCCTGCCTGCAATCTGGAAGGGAGAATGCTGACCAAGAGACAGGCACTTGGTGGAATGTCTTACTTCCAACTCC
This sequence comes from Dendrocincla tyrannina, assembly GCA_035047865.1. Lineage (NCBI taxonomy): Eukaryota > Metazoa > Chordata > Aves > Passeriformes > Dendrocolaptidae > Dendrocincla > Dendrocincla tyrannina. The sequence goes on along the minus strand of JAWWMP010000057.1, from coordinate 2,783,945 downwards.
TGCTCCGTGTCTGGATTCCTCAGCTTGTGCAGATCTTGTTCCACAGCTGGGACTTCCTCTCCTTCACTGAATAAACGATCATTTCTACGCTGGTTAAAATCAGTTATCTGAAACCAAATCAATTACTGAATCACTTCTGTGTTCATAAATAACAGCTACACTGTCCTACCTTATAAAATGATCTTTTTTTAAAGAGTAGGTACAGTGAAAACTTTTGTGGTAACTTTCTGGTTTATGATATTCCCCCCTCCTTCATATCCTTATAAAGGCAGCTGTGCAATAAAGAATCCAAGCAAATCATGGAACTAGACTGCAGTTAATGAAGGGCTGCCACCTGCAGAACTCTTGTTGGTCCATCTGGGATGACTCTCACAGCCAGGACTCCCGAGCCAGGTCTCATCTTTTGGTTTATGAACTGCTGTTCGGGTGGAACTGGCCCCAAAAGTTCAAGGGAAGTATCAGGACCTAGAACCACTTCAGCTCCATCCTGAAGACCCAGAATTCCTCCCTTTGCCTGGAGAAAGAGAAAGCACTCAGTTTACAGGGAAAAGCTGCAGGTAGCTATTTACATACATTAATTTAAAAGTGGCTTTGACCTTCCTCTCCTTACACTTCAGAACTAAAAAGAAAAGCTGTTCAGCAGCAGTGTATTTGCTATTACTAAAGCTTCTGGTAACTCAAGTTCCATCAGTCTGGCAGCTAAAAGAAGCAGCCAAGATCCATAATTAAGTGTTCCCACTGCAGGATTAAAACTGAAGCTATCACATCATCAATTGACATGGGAAAGCCCTTTCTGAAGAGTTTTCCAAAATTACAGAAAGCCTTTTAAAAGATGAACTCTGGGTCTGCAGATGAGAACGTAAATCCTTACTGAGCCAACACCTAAAAAGAGCAACACAGGGCTTTTCTGGTTGCTTCAAGTAGTAACTTGCTGAGCTGCAGTTTGATCACAAAATGCTCAGTGCATTGTCATGGTACTAAGTCAATTATTTTTCTAATTATTAGTGCAAGCTGTTTAATTATTTGAAACCAGTAAGAACATTTTTGCAGAAGTGTTTCCTCCGTATTCTGAACTCTGGCTTCATTAGCTCACTTCAATCCTAAGCCCAAGTGAGTGTCCCCTCTCTCAGCAGCGAAGCCAAGACGCCGCCCCGCCCCTGCTGACCTGCACGACCAGGCCAGGAATGCCACAGCTGAGCTTGCCGTCGCGGAAGCTCCAGGTCTGGGTGGTGCTGCGCCGCCGGTCGGGCCTCCTCAGCATCAGGGGCTCGTACCTGCAGGGGAGCACCAGTGCTCAGGGCATCGACTCTGCAGACGTGGGACTGGGCAGCATTTATTTTGCTCCAGCTCATTTTGCTCCTCTCCCTTCTGAAGGGCTCTTTTAAAAGCTACCTGCTGAAAATGCATTTGCCCCGCTTTTCAAAGTATTCCCAAGTCACAGAGGTGACCACGAGGTTTGCTTACAAACCTGGGTGAAATGGAGCTCTTGCACGTGCCCTCCTCCCTTACTCGGGGCCCATCCTATGTCCCTGTGCTCAGCAGTTTGCTGAGGGCCTGCAGTACCTGTTGTCTGTGACAGCTGCCAGGCCAGCGATGTCCAGGATCATGCTGGAGTCCTCGGAACGGGGGGACGCTTTGTGGGGGTTGTGGGGAACTGAAGAGCCCTCGTGGCAAAGCATTCCCGTCTCCGTCATCCTCCACAGCTGCGACCGCTTTCCTGGCTCCTGGTGCATCAAAACTCAACATTTAAATGGAGTACAGAGCAAATATTTTTGTTCTGCTTTGCTAGCAGAGGCTTTGAATGGAACGACTTGTGTATATTTAACTTCAGAGCCCTGAATGAGGATGAGGAACTAGCTTGGATAAAGACTTCTAGTCGAACTCTGATATTCAATGAACATGCACCACACATTAGCAGTTAGACAGAGAGCTGCATTTACAAGGTGTTTTTTAACCTCAACAATATTTAAATACAGTCTCTATTTCTTAAGAGGCTCAGAAATAGAAGACACAGCTTACGATGAAACCAAAAAGGAGGCACGTCCTACCTGGTAACTTCATTAGAATATCCAACACACAATCACCACGCTCTGTTATCTTGGAGGCATTTACAACATTCCTAAATACTTTTATTCCAATCCCTTTTCTGTCAGCTTTATCCTCATAAAAGTCTTATGCAGAAGCACCACCACAATTCAAAATAACCCATCACTTTGGAGTCTGTCTCCACCCTTTAAGAGCGACAACTCTTTTTTTATGTTCTCCTACTCCCAGCATTTGATTTTACTTCAGCACAGAGCAACAGCATTTAAAAAAAAAAAATCAAATGTGCCTTGGTACCTTCTTTTTCAGCACAACTCTTTGAGTCTTTGGAGAAACATCAAGGACGAGCTCTGCATTTGCAACATGCTTATTTGAAGCAACAGGTCTTGCACTTGGCTCCTGCAAACTGGAACACCAAGAAAACATCAGCATGCTTATTCACAGTAGCTGCTTCTGCTTCTTTAGATCTGTACCAAAACCAAATCAAGGAACACAGCCCATGAGACATAAATTTACATTGGGGTTTTCCCCCTCTTCTTATGAACTACCAGTGCAAGCTGTCAATTTGAAAACATTCTTAAAAGAGGCTTTGATTTGTCACTGCAACAAGGAACTTCACAGGCAAAACAGAGGAATTGCAAAGACAATTTTCTACCTTGTACTGAGAAAAGCAACAAAGCCTGTATCACTCTCCCAGAGCTGTTTTCAGTAGCATATAACCTAGTGCAAGTTTACACTTCACAGGCATGTTGTAAATAGGTGTGAACTGTGGCAAAGTGTCCTTTAGACACCAAAAAAACGAAGCCCCCAGAGAGGACCCCAACCAGGCCTGCTCTTCCACGATCAGACAGCGGGGTCACAGCAGATACCACGTGCTTAATCTTTCCCACTGCATCACAGAGGGAACACTGTCAGGCTGCCCCTCCCCAACAAAGGTCTGGGGTAAGATACACAGATCACTGACTGCCAGACAACTCTGAATCCAGCATTTCTGCTGGCTGACAGAAATTTAGCTGCATTTGAAAAACTTTTGAATGGTAACCATTAAGAGAATATTAATGTAAAGCGTACTGGACACCACAAACACCCAAAATACTTCCATCTAAAACAAAAAGAATTACCCTGAGAAGGTGTATGTAGCAGCAATATAGATGAAGTTTTCATAGTAAAGCTGCTTGCTGTCTTGGAAGTCGTTCATGCAGCAAACCACCTCCGAGGAGCCTGCCCCCTTCACCGTGAGCATGATAAAGGGGGGCAGGACAGGCTCGTCCCAGGCGTAGTCCAGGGAGCTCATGGGCTTCACCTCAGTGTACAGCCTGGGCTCCACCACCCCGTGCTGGTTGAACACTACTGGCACCTGCGACACGGAGGAAAGAGCAGTTGCTTTCACATAGCAGTTGTTCATCAGGCAGATTTTTTGCTGCCATTTGCTCATTTTCCAGGAGTTGATCACTGAAACATGTTCAGAGTGCCTTTTTTCCCCCCAGGTGGTTTCATATGCATATTCTTCCATTCAGGTCTCAATAAAAATAGTCTTAAAGGGATGAGAAATGTCATCTTTGCATTTATCTGTCATCTGTGGCACAAAATATCTTCAGTCCCATGGCAGCATCTCAAACCCTCCTATCAAAATTAGGAGACTAGAAGAGACTTCAAACTACCACCCCAGAACAATTTCTCTTTGGTAACAATGCTCTTCCTTGCAAGACTTTTAAGGCACTCACAAAAGCCACAACATTAGCACTTTTATTTAAAAAAGATGTAATTAAGTGCTACCCAATTTTTACTGGAACTTCAGAAAAAACACAATTATTACAAATACCCCTTGCTACACACACTTGATTTCATTATGTAAGCTACTCATCTCCCTCTCCTAACAGCTACAGAATGAGTACTTTTTAAACTAAACCTCAGAGGGACCAAACAGAGGTTTGCTGGTGCACCTTGGAGAAGTTGTCGATGCGGAAGGGCGGCGGCAGCTGGGCCGTGTCGCTGAAGGCGATGCGGTACGTGGCTCCCTGCAGGGTGATCTCCACTCTCAAGAAGTAACATTTTCCCAGGGTGTCCCTGACCAAGAGCAAAGTACACCCCAGGTAAGCTGCTGCTCTGCATTACCTGCAGGCCTAGGCACGGAACAGCTGCTTCTGTCAAAAACCAGAAGCACAGGCCAGGAGATGTGCAGATCGCAGCTACCTCATGTTGATGTGGAACGAGTTGTTTTTGTTGACCTCAAAGCCCCCAGACCAAATGCAGTTTGAGACATCCATGAGCCTCACACAGAGCAGCTGGTCGTAGTCGTTCCGTGGCCAGTGGAACACGACGCTGGAGCCAGGCAGGGTGGAGATGTACCCGTCAGGGTTGGATGTTCCCTAAGGCAGGATCAGGGAGCAACTGGTAAATAACCCTGGCACCGGAAGCCCAGCATTAACCTACACACCTCTCAAATGCCAACACAGCAATTCCTCTGCCAGGGGGACACTGGCATTGGAATAATGAGAAACATCCTCATGCCCAGCCAACAATGTTCACAAGAACACCACGTGTTCTTTTTTGTGACAAACTAGTGTTTTGCTAAAAGGAGCACCCAGGAAGGCTCTTACCCGACCCCTGGCGAATTCCCTCTGCACAAAGGCCAGTTTGTGGCTTGATTTGTTGTCCAGCAGGTAACGGGGAGCAAAGGTGACCATGCAGGTGTCCATGTAACGGCCTCTGCCTTTTTTGACATCAATGCCTAGGGATAAACACAAGGGAAAAATAAAGCTTTATTTACAAAAGAACAAGACATCTGTCACAGTGTATTTCACAGAACACAAGTTCTTTCCTGGGTTCCCAAGATGCACTGTTTGGGCCATATCACTGCCATGCTTTGACAAATTATTTCAAACAGTAAATGTAATTTTATGGCATCTGTTACCCTCTGTTCCTCAAGTACAAGTTAGAGGTCACAAT
>JAWWMP010000057.1:2763769-2778280 GCA_035047865.1 Dendrocincla tyrannina | reverse complement strand
GTCACAATCACTGGAGATAAAAACCCCCAAAATTATTTCCAGTCACAAGTACAGCAATGAAAGCAATTATTCCATGTTTAAACACATGAAAAATTCCTCAAAAATCATTGTGGAGTAACTTCCAAACTCCCACTTAATTAAAGTGAAATTGTGCTGTCTGTACACTAGGAGCCAAAAGCTGCACTTCTGCCCAGCAGCCTGTGCAAAGCAAAAGCCACAGAAGCAGCTCATGGCTGAACAGCTCCAGTACAGACACTCAAAATAATCAGAGTAACGTGGTGGGACTCCAAAGGCCCCTGGAATTAACACACAGGGGATAAAGACACATAAATAGGCACAACAGTTTGTCAATGCAGTTATTAACACTCAGTTACGAAATGTAAAATTGAAAATAATTGAAAATGGATTTTAAGATACTAAAATCAAAAGAAATGAAAATACTTAGGATGCTATTTCCCTGTTAATAATTTTCTCTGGAACACCTTTAACACCACACGTTTCCCTGCTGCAATCGTTCTGTTTCATCACGTCTCAGCAGGAGTTCTGCAGGACCTCCCCAACGTTCCTGTCAGCACCTACCAATGTTATAGATGAGGCCTGGCCTGTTCCCATGCTGGATCACCTTGAGGGCTCTGACGCCGCTGCCCCCGTCCAGGGAGAAGCCCTGGCACCAGCCAGGCATGCCTTCAGGATGGATCCCCTTCCCAACCCGCATTGTACAGCTGAGGGGAGGGAAAACCACAGAGAGTCACTCATTTAAATGAAGGATCAGATAACAACGTGATGCTGATGCTCAAACACATGCCCAGATGCAGAAAGAACACCTGTGTTTGGACTGAAGAGCCTTAGAAGACATGATAAATCTCTTATTGAATGGTTCATTCTGCATTTCTGCCAAAAGCTCTTTCAACACATTGGTCAAGATTCAGTGGCCATGTCCTGTAAAGGGCCTGGCAATTTTCAGACTGATTAATCACAACAATATTTGAGTCTATTTTATCCTCGAGAGGAAAAAAAAAAGGAAAGAAAATCTGGAGTAAATTCAAACACAACAGAAGGAGCCAACCAAGGAGTTTTCAATAGGAAATGTCTAAAGATCCAATATGCTCATTTCAGTATTAGAAAACTTAGTAACAGCTCATCTTAACAGGAAGGACTTTTCCTACATCATACTCATACTGATATATTAGCACCCAATCTGTGAATTATTTCTTTGAAGTTCCTCCTGATTGCTCTTCTTACTTACAAGTTTGGCTGTTCTTTATCAGCATAACAGAAGAGCAGTGGGCTGAGGCTTCTAGCAAGCTCATGCTCTTCAAACTGCCCAGCAGCATCTGTTTTTGCATTATCTTGTCTGAAGATCAGTGGCAATCCTGTAAGTAAAAACACACACAAAAAGAACAGGGTTAAACTACACACCACCTTTGCACAAATCAAAATGAGAATGGTGAAAACTACTTCAAAATAAGGAACAACCTAAAATGTTTTGGTTGTGGCATTTATTATCCATTAGTCTGCCTGCATTCTCCCAGCTCTCCACTCAAGCTGCTTAAAACAGCTGCAGGTCACGGGGCCCGGTCCGAGCAGAGCCCGAAGTGCCAGTGGAAGTTCACACAGACTAACTGCAACTCAGACCCCTTGCATCCTCAAAGCATTTCAGTCTTTGAAACCCACAGATTTTAGCAGTGATCTAATCTGTGTTGATTTATTTAGAGGCACAACAGTTCACATTTGAAAATCAAGTCACACGTGTGTTACCTGCTCTAACTCCCACCACCCGACAGCTGCTGCTGGCACCACTACATCAGTTCCTCTGGAGTGGTGGGTCAAAGCTCTGTTTGCCCAGACTGCAAACCAAAGGAGTGCAGGCGATCTCTGTTTGCCAGTTCATGGTGTCCAAGACGAGGTACCTGTTTTGTTGATCAGCCAATACGGTGCTGAGATGAGGATCTTCAGGGAGCCCTCGGCACGACACACGATGCGGATGGTGAGGTCGAGCAGCCGCCTGTTGAGGTCGTAGAGCCGCATGCGCACCATGTAGTTCTGGGTGCCGGGAGGGATCAACAGCTCTTTGCACACGGGGAAGTTTTCCAGCAATACCCCTAGGAAAACCAAACCAAACCACTAAAACCTACCATCACCCCCACAGAAACACTGCTTTCTGGTAAGTATTGAGGTGGCTGTTTCATTTGACTTGATCTGGCTGAATATTTCACGTAACTCACAGAGATTAACTTTTGAATCTGCCCAGTGTAGTAAACTCTGACCTAAGGAAGAAATGCCTCAATTTAGGCCACAAGCAGCAAAAAAGCTCTGCAAGGAACCCTGCCTAGGGCTAATTATTGCTTTAGGCATCCCAACTCCAGCCAGTGTTGTGTAATTCTATGTTCTCAACACCAGCTTCTTCTGTCAGAAAGAAAACAGCAAAACCACCCAAAACATTGGAAATTTATTTGATTTATTCCCTTCTTTGTGACCATTCTCTCCAGTTTCCACTCTCAAGAAAACAAGAACAGAGCCAAATATGGAACAGACTAAGAGAGCTGACAGATTTGGGGGAATGATGGCAGCATGAGTATTTTTTTCCCCACAACGTGTGCACTTGGTTATTAAAACTAAGAAGCCCTGCAAGCAAATGAAATAATCATATGAATGCTGTCCATTTTTTAATTTTTCCATTCTGCACCATACTTCCTCAGAGAAACAAGTTCCCCTGAGGCCCTGAGGTGCACTGAGGCTCAGAGAATGGCACGTGACCAAGCACCTTACCCAGCTCGATGTTCTGCGACGTGTCAGCCGTGTGCAAGGCCACCTCCTTGCCAGGCTTGAGCGTCCCACTGATGGGCAAACCCTTCACGTAGAACTCCAGCTCACAAGGCAGCAGGTTGCAGATCACCACTGTTGGCAGGAGGTAAATGGTGTGCCCAGGCTGTCTGAAAATCTGCTTAGCACTGTCAGAGAATATGCTGGAAGGCATGTAATCAGGGTAATTCTCTTTCTTTATAGCCACACAAAACCTGGGAATGCAGACACAGGGAGAAGTCAGGGAGCTTGACAGAACAAATAAGCAGTTAAATGAAGTCCACATTCTATTTGCTCATCATTTCTTTTTTACAGTAACTATTAATACTGTGCTTTGTATTCTCAGAGGAGCTTCAAAGAGCCTTGCAGAATACAGCAGTTACACTTCACTGCTTTCTCATCACTCAGCAGACCAAACAGAACACCCCACTCAACTGCAGCAGCTTGCAGCTCTAAGCAATCCTCTTTCGTGTTAGTTACTTCAGAAGGAGATAACAGAGCTTACAGGAAAAGAATTGGGTCTTAATTACCTGAAAAACCTGCTGTTTTCCGAATCCATGGAGTGACACTCCCTCTTGCTGCTGCAAACCTCTGCTGTCTTCTGAACGTTAGTCCAGTGAATTGGGGCCTTACAGAAGAAGACCCCCATTCCCTTGGGCCTGGCCTGCAAGCGCCACGATGTCAGATGTAATGGAATGGCAAAGGAATCTCCTGGCATAACTGCGGGAAGGACTACGGGTTCTGCAACCAGACAAGAACACACACACATGAAGACAGGCTCCTTCACAGAAAAACAAAGTTTTGAAGTAGTAAGTCTCACATCTTTGAAATCACTTCCTACTTTATGTATGCTTCAAACACCAACCTGTTACTTTCAGCTCTATTAACTATCTGGCAGCAGATCAGTTTAGGTGAAGCATCCCAAAACTTGCTGGAATTCAAATTCTTTTTCCCTTGGATGCTTTAGTGAAAATGTTTATTTGAAAAAACCACATTCCTTATACACTTTGGGTACTGTCAGCATATCAGTACATTTCTACACTACACCTTTGATGCTAACATCAAAACCTTCTAGACTACTGTGAAAAGAGACAGTGCTGCTACACACAGAAATAAGTGCCAGTATTTACAGAGTCTCAGCTGTCCCTGTTCACCTCAGCAATAAGCAGAAATCCTAATGGATTCTCTAGCTAACCTTGGTGATTGTTTCCTTCTGGACAATACCCCTTTCCTCTCCAGGGAGGTCTATTTTGGAGCGAAGCAGCACTCCCAGTGGGGGATCCTCCCGGGGAGAAAGGTGCCCTTCCCCAGTGTGTAAGGAGGGCTCCCTGCAGGCCCCGGGGGGGGCAGCACTCACTGTCAGGGGCAGACGGGCTGTCCAGCCGCAGCTCCATGGGCGTTTCCAGCCTGTTCCTCACCATCAGCGCCGAGCGCACCGTTATCACCTTCCGGGCACCGCCCTCCATGGTCACCTCAAACACCACCCGCACTGGAGGCAGTGAAGAAAACTGCAAGATATTTAAAAGCATTCAAAAGCTCAAGTGGCAAACACACCTAGAAGAGGGCACCTCAATCTGCAAGCAGTAACTGCTGGAGAAAAACTGAGTCCAACCATGTGCAACTAAGGTCTAGGGAGTGTCCTAAGAATGGTTTATGATCCTGTGCCTCCTCCCCAAAACACAGGAACATTCACTATGAGAAAGCAGTTCTACACACCACTAACTCCATTAGCTTTGCAAAAACAATGCACGTACAACTAAGAGCAATACAGATCCCAAACCAAGACTCTGTACACCATCTCACTATCAGATTATTTCATAAATCCAGGGAGTTTGAATTCCAAGTCTTAGATAATTAACAGTCACTTATGCCTATATGTTCAAGCTAGAAAATAACATAAAGCTTTCTTAAAATAGTCACACTTTCTTCACTCTTAGCTGCCCTTTTACATTACATGAAATCATTTCCACTTCAATCCTGAAAACAACATTTCATATTCCAGCATTTACATGCCAGAATTCACATATTGGAATTTAAGACCCATTCTTCAAACCTTTATACTAGTGAGGAATGGTAAATAAAGATTTGTTCTGATTTGGAAGCCATTTTGTTTGCTTGACTTTTGTTCCCTTTCTACTGAAAAGGTTCTAAAAGGTTCTAAAAGGATGGAAAAGTCAGTTCACTTGTAGAATTACTTAGTCTTATTTAAGCAGCTCCGAAAAAATGAAAATATATACTCACGTAGACTTGTGGATGTATTATATTTGTTCTACTTATTGGGCTTCCAAGCTGGGAGGAAAGTAAACAAGAAAGTTACAGTTGTTCAACTTTTAAGATACTGCTCTCAGTTGCAATGCAAAACTTTACTAGAGAAGAATGAACTTTCATCACTTTGTGTTTCTGATCCTCAGTACAGCCTGGAATCATGACAGAACCAGATCAGCAAAGCCTGTTTGTACTATGGCTTTAGAAAGAACTGAAGCTGAAGAAGGTTTATTGTAAAGAAAAATTCCCCAGAAGATGTTCCTCAACAACAAGTCTCAATTTGCATCCTTTTGCTTCAGTATTCAAGTTACAGAGAGATGATGCTTTTTATGCTTCAATATGAGAACATCAGAAACAATGCAAATAAGAGACCACTGGCTCTTTTCAGTAGTACCATGAAATTAAATTCTCATGTTTTATACCAAAAACATCTCAATTTCTGACTTCTTCAGTGCTCAACAGATTCTAGTAGTTAGCCTCAAAACTTAGCTCGTTTTGAAATCCACAAAACCAGTTTTATCACTGGACCTCCACCAAATGCCAGCCTGATTATTACATTTTCCCTTCATGACAAGTATATTTTGTCTAAGCAGCCACATATTTCAACAATCTCTTGGCTTACAGGAAATTGCCAGTTTTGTTTATTTTAAGTAAGTTAAATACATGAAAAGCATTCCTGCACTAGAAGCAATAAAAATAGCTGCTGAAAGGCTGGGCTGCCTGAAGGCTCAGCCCCAGGAGTGCCTGGCACTGTCACCAGTGTGTGAGTTCTGTGCCTGGGAGCTCTGCCTGCCGAGCACACACTGCCTGCTGGCTGCCCTGCCTGGGGCCTTGTGACACATTCAGGAGCCAGGCAGAGCCAGCATCTCCAGCCTCTCCCCAGCCAAGCCAAGTGCCAAGGGGACAAGCTCATACAGCAGCTGCTTTGAGATCAAAATCCTGCAGCCACTATTACTTTTAAATCACATATTTTACTAAAACACTCAGAAGCAGAACTTACAGTCGAAGAGGAGGAATTCTTATCTGGTGCAGCGTATCGGAAAAACGTCCCAACTTTGTCCACAGACACTGGACTGACTTCTTCCCAGCCATTGACTCTCACTTGCAGCTGATGGATCCTTAGATCATGTGTGTGCCTAGTTCAGGCCAAGAGGAATTACAATTAAGCACTATTATACAGGGTAAGCACCAAGCAGTTCAAACCAAGGGATTCTGAAAAAAGAATCTCACTGAAGTATTAAAATGTCTCAAGAGTTTCTATTCCATAGATAAAGACAGACCTGATTTTCTGTTTATTTAATTGCTCCACCTTCCCCAATGAACACACAGAAGTACAACTATATCATAAAAGCAAAAATGAAACCAGGCTACATATCTCATCTCTGATAACACTTTTGTTCAACAACCAATATCCCCCCACCCCAGTTCTTTAAAATTAAGGACACTGACTTGTAATTGAGGCCCCCAAGTCTTCCTAAAAGCTTATAAAGATCCAACTCACACCGAGGACCAGCTGCCACCAATAGCAATAGATGCTGCATACTAGAGAACTGATAATTTCACTCTATGCAAGAGCTTTAAAAAAACCCCCAAACAACTAAATATTAACAAGTGATTTCAAAAAACCCCTGCTTTTAATGTAACAATTCCTAGTGCCCTCACAACTGTGATCCCACGTGTTCCACATGTGAGTGTGTAAAACCTCACCTGTGTCTGAGTTTCCCTCTGGCTTCAAACTCAAAGGGAATCTCTTCCCCAGTGATAACTTCTTGCCATTCACTGACATTATGGGCATCATCCAGCAATGTCCCATTTTCCTCAGGAACAACCCCAGGACTCCCACTGTGAGACAGAGCAGCCCTGGGAAGAGAATCACAGCATTTTACAAACTGACAACTTCAAGTAGTGCTTTTTAATCTGCCTCAGTCCTCAGTGAACACATTCACTTCATGAGCATACCTGACTGTTTTTCACATTCTGTTGGGCCTCTTGAAATAAACCCAAAAACTATCTCAGTGTCAAAGAAGAGGCTCTTAAATTAAGTAGAACTGGGAGCTGCCTATGTGCCTGTGCAGCACCAGAGCAGTGCAAAGAGCAGGGCTTGGCTGAGATGGGGCAGCAGGCAAACACGCTGGGAGGGTGCCCCAGCAGGCCCTTACCGAGTGGGGGTCGTGGTGAGGGTGGCAAACCAGAGGGTGCAGCCAGTGTGGTTCCTCAGGGCAAAGGGCACGAAGGGCTGCCTGCGCTTCGGGGTCTTCATTTCACCTGCAAACACAGCACATGCTGGGCTGGGGCCCACGGGCAGCACTGCCAGGGGCAGGCTGGGAGGAGACACAACAGTGCCTGCAGAACCAAACCTGCACTGACTGAAGGAAAACTGAGGGAGCAATCAGGGCACCAGGTTACTAATTTCAAACGTTTTGTAAGTAACTATTGCAGAAACGGTACAAAGTCTTTCCCTTTATCAACCCCCCCGTGGCACCGAGCTTGATCTACCTGTTCTTTTGTTTCTTCATATCTATCAATCCTAAAATACTGTGCCTCCAGTCAGACTTTCCATGCAGAAAATCTAACTAAAATCCCAACCATAACGAGTAACTTTTTATGCACATCCAAATGCTCATGAAGTACTAAACACACATTCAGTTATAATTAAGAATTATGCTGTATTTAATGTGACAAACACAGGATTGGCCAGCACCCCCTCTGAATGGGAATTCTACCCTCAAAGACTGAACAAGCAGAAATATTTTCCTATACAGGATAAAACCTACTGAAACAAAGTATGGGAAATAATGTGGATGCAACCAAAGGCAATGTGGTTTTGTTAAAATACTGGGACAGCAAAACCCCAGAAGATATTTCACCTCCCATGGCTGACTTTTTCCAAGCATGGATTTCTAACCAGCACACAAGTGTTACTCTCACCTTCCACACTGCAGTGCATCAAATCTGTGAAAATACTTACTGTGTTTGGACAGACAAAAACCCCTGCCAAAGTCCAGGAACTTACTTTAAAAGGAAGATGAATGGCTGCTACCTAAATACACACATCTTTTGATATGAGAGAAGTGGGAGGAAGGTGCACACAATAAATCATCTGCTTAAAGAAAAGGTAGGACAGAAATGAAATCTTTTCTCCAGAGCTGCTCTGCAATTGCTCCAAAAGCTGCAGATTTACAGAGGCAAGAAGGCAGCAGCCAGGGCAGGGAAGTTTTTGAAGCAGTTACTGATAATCATATAAAACTTCCAAATCAGTAACAACAAACCCCTATATACCCTCACATCATCAGCAAAGACTTCAATCTGATCTAAAGCTTACAGGGAAAGCTCTTTCCAATTAAATGGCAAGAAGATAAAATCCTTGAAAATGAAACCCTTGATTTTTGCCAACCGCAAAAGAAGTGTTGAGTCTCATTTCATATAATTTTTTTGGCTATCCCAGGTTCTACAGCATTACAGACCAGAAGCCAAGGGAATGCTTACTCTGGTGTTTAATTGATTGCCAAATTATTTTGGAGACCTTTAAAACAGAATTTTTGAGACTATAGCCTGATTTGCAAAGGAAAACATAAAAGTTGTATTTTGAGAGTACTGCCTGAAAAAAAAGACTACCATTACAAGGAAGGGTTTTTCCATAATTAATTTAGTAATTTAGCAGCAACACCCACTAAAAGCCAAGCAATGAATAATAAATGTATTGCTGTTTGTTGGAAAACTATTTCAGAAAAACAAGTCCTTCTATCATTTTCCATTTTGAGTTTGGTTTTTTCTAACTCAGAGAAAATATTTCTAAAGGGCACTCAAACAGGCCACAAATGCAGCTTTCTAGAAAGCTTTCTGTCCTCCCACTCAGCAGCTTTTCTACAGGGCTACATATTTATCAAGTGTGCTGTTCTGTCTTCCATAATGTCAAGAATTTAAAAATCTTACTTTAAACTGTATGGTTTTGCCCCAAGCCTGTAAAGTCAAATCTAACCCAACCAAATTAACAAGATCCTTGGTAGGAATGTCTCACTCCCCAAGGCTTACTGAAAACACGTTGCTCCTTCTGAAGGCATCTGACAGTAGCTAAATATGCTGAATTAGGCATAAGTATGTATACTGAATGCAATGTTGGATATTTTTAGAATACAAATAAAATGCTGTGATATTGTTAGGCTATTTTTGATCACATTATATTGTCTCTCTAGAAAAGGGACACAGAACAGCCAAAATTTCATATAACCTTCCTCAATAAGAGAGTCTTCCTGCATAGGCTTAGTTATGGTCCTCCCTTCTTTCCTTAAGGTCCCAGAGAGGAATAAAAGATAAAACACTAAGTTAAGCAGCTTAAAAGCAAACCAGCTGCTATGCTATTTGGCTTTAGGTTTTTTGGGTTTTATTTTTAAATATAGAGGCCAATCTACCAGCAGGTCCCACATACAGCACAGTATTTACGGCACAAGAGCCTTCCAAAAAACACCCCCTTGTGTTGTTCCCTCTCTGTACAGTACCTCTAGCATAGATCTGATGCTCTAGGTTAGTCAAACTGGCTGTGCTCCTAGTTCTAAGGTAGACAAGAGGAAGGCCTGGCAGACAGGAAAGACAAAGTTAGCAGGCAAGAAAAACCACACAAATAGAGGCACATCTTCCCTGTCATGCATCAGGGGTGGTAACAGTTGGCATCATGCAAGTGTGAGTCTCTACCCCTTTGCCTGCACTAAGCTGCTATTTGAATTAATAAACTTTCTTCCAGAAGTAACTCTGGGAGAACAGAAGCTAAAAAGGCCTGTCACATATCAAAAGTCATCACTTAGATGATTGTTTCAGAAATAAAACAGGATTTTCCCCCAGAAACTCAGTTCTATGGGTCTTTGGGGTATAAAAGGCAAAGATTCCCTCCCCTCTGAACTGCACATGCCCTAAACTCAACCCTGATTTAATCTTTGATGGAAGAGTCACTCATTTACTGAGTGTGACAATAAAAGGAAGCAGAATGAGCACTGCAAAGCTCTCACTCAAGGCTAAGCAGCCCAAAGGATTTTTGGTACTAAAGAATTGAACAGAACACAACTTTTTGTCTTTTTTTTTTTTTTTTTTTTTTGCCAAATATCTCTAACAAATCACTGTGTGCTGTGAAGCCCAAGTACTTCTGTTTGTAATCCATCAGACAGATGACTGTGTGTGTCAGGACTGTTTCAAATAAAGTGTGATTAATGAGCAACATACTCTGCCCAAAACATGGGGGATCCACCGAAGAGCCCATCCAGTCGTCGGAGCTGATTACATTCACTTCTTTGTCCTGTTTACAGTAATCCTCCATCCATGACTGCTTGGTACATGTGTATTGCTCTGGAGGAATGTAAGCACAGACAGCCAATGTCTCCAAGGTGGCAGCAAACAAAGGCATTGAGAAGGAAGTGTGTTAAATTCATCACACTGAAGTTCCTCCACCCAATGGCAGCAGTTTTACTTCACCGTTCTTTCTGCAAGCCACTTACATGAGTTAAAGACAAACAACAGCTCATAAAATCACAGCAGTGTCTTCAAAACCAAACAATTACTATTAAGATTTGATTTTTGAAAAAAACTTCATATGCAATTCCATGTTCTTAAGATACTCCTGTAGCAATCTAAGAGCTCTCCCTGTGGAGGCAATTAACCTTAAATATTTCTATGTCAGAAGCACTTCCCAGGGATTTGGTTCTTTTGTTTTTAAGAAGTACAGGCACATTCCTGCATGAACATCAAGACACCAATGGAGTCCTCTGGCACAGTGTTAATCACAAACAAGCTTTACTGCTTGTTATCACCGGTATTGAAAAGCATCTTTGGAACTCTTAGGAATTGCTGATTTGCTTTTCCTGCCCCCCTGGCTCCCATCTTTCTGCCAACCACACAGGTCCTGTGGGAGAAAGGACTAAAGAAGGTTTTCTGTTTCATCTACAAGCTCAACTGTTGCCCTTTCTCTACTGTGCTCACCAAATTAGTCAGAATGAGCAACAATATTCTTGGAAAATACAAATAGTCATAGCCCAGCAACACAGAAGCTCACGTGAACTTTGAGTTAATGATGACCAAACTATTTGAATTTCCTGAGGCGGGAATTGAAGCTCAGGTGTTCAGAGCCTGCAGAACTGAAATGAGTAGCTTCCCTCTACACCTGTCAGTGTACTAAAAACTGATGAGCTTTCCGAAATATTTCTAAGCACTGTAGGGCATGGAAAGCTTTAGAGGAAAGCCTGTTTCTGATTAGAACTGAATTTCAAATAACAGACGTATTTGATAGAATTCATATGACCATGAGAAAGAATTCCTACAAACCTCTAAACCATGCAGCTCTTGTCTTTACACTTCCCCAGGCTCGGAGAGAGCACAGGCTGCCTAAACACAGCCCTGTGTGAAGCACCCCGGGCAGGATGGGGGCGGTGGGCACTGACCCCTCCCTCTGAGGGACACCAGCGGGGCTGGCTCAGGCTGCCCGTCCTTCCCCAGGGCCCCCTGCCCTTCCCCACGGCCCCCTGCCCCTTCCCCAGGGTCCCCACGCACCGATGAGCACCGAGGTGATGTTGATGTCCAGCCGGGGCTTGGCCTTCAGCTCCAGCCGCAGGCGGGGCGGGTGCAGGCGGCTCCAGGCCTGGCGCTGCCACGACACCGAGCACGGCCAGGGCTCGAGGAAGGGCTCCCAGCCTGGCGGGGAACACAGAGTCACCTCTGCTGCACAGGGCCAGGCCCTGCTTCAATGCTGCTTACATACTGAAGTACTTAATAAGGAGATCCTTTACTTTAATCTGTGCCCAAGATGAATTTATGTTTAATTTGCTACCTAACAGAAAGCTGCTCCAGCTCCTATAATTTGAGCCACGTATCCTGTGTGTACACACTGCACCCCACGTGTGCTGTACGGAAGGTCTTGCAGAACTATCTTAATTCCAATTAAAGCACTAGAAGGCAATTACAGCTTATTTAAGTTAGCTGTAATTAAGCCCTCAGAAATAGTTTTGAAAATGATTTTCACACAATTATACATAAAGTTGGCCTATTATTCAGTACAACATAAGGCAAAGGTCTAAAAGCTATAAAAAAACCAAACCTGCCTTTTTAAAATCTGAAAAAGCTACCTTGTTATGGGCAGATCATTCCTGAGGGGGTTGTCACCAATTTTGTAACAGCAAATTTAGTTCCTCCATTCAGAGAAAGCACAACCTAGATTATTTCTTTTGTCAGTATCTGACCCAAATTGATGCCTAACTTTTCATACCTAAAATATAAATTCTGATGATCTTACATTAAACCCTTGACTTCAGCCTAATCACTGTCCCTCACATGCTTTTCCTTCCTAAAATACGTAACCGAATGTCCCAAAAATGAAATACTGAAAAAGTGAATGCAGACACACCCAGTTACATAACTGCCATGTTCCTGGAGAACCTTTGTGTGCAATTACAAAACTTCAGTGCTACTCTCAGATCAGCAAAATCTCAACTCTCCACACCCCTCCACCTGACCAGGATCACGTGTCCTCACACACACACAGAGTCACAAAGGCCAACCTTTCCCATTCCATTACAGGCATTTCATGGTGGGTGAACACCAGGCTCCTGAAGTAGGAAAGGCTGATTCCTAAACTTAATAAAGCATTAAAAATCCCCCCCAGGTATCTCACCTGAAAGTTCACGATTGTAATAATCTCCAGAGAGGGTGAAATGAGCGTAACCCTCGGGGCTGGTTCTCAAATGCTGCAGAAAATTCAGACCTGGAGGGGGAAATAAAAAGTGACTGTTATACCAACACCAAACAGTCAAGTCCCCCCGTTCTGTGAACTCTTGAGGAAGCAATGGAAGGTTTTGTCTTGTCTTTTAAAATGAAATGGCACGAAAAGCTTATCACAACACCCTTCAAATAGCATTCACAGACAGCCATGCCTTACAATATGGAGCCTCCCTAGGGCTCTGCTCAGGACAGATTTCATTTGTTATGGGATCTATAAAAATAAAACCAGAATTTTAACCCTACAAGGACTGTAATCTTAAAAACAGAACATAAACCAGCCAAATCCCAAAAAGATTCCCCAAATCCCCAGAAGCCCACACAAACACCATGAGTTAAAATGTCCCCAGTCCTGGCTGGGCCAGCTGGAGCTCCCCAGGAAGTGACAGTGACATTCTGCAAGGCAGGGGCAGGTACCCACGTGAGAAGGTTAACTCGGCCAGGGGAACGTCACAGTCCATGCAGTCATCGATGAAGCAAATGCACACACTTTCTGCCTTGATCTCCACCCCAGAGATGAACTGGAAAGGCACAAGCCCCTGGCTATCTCGAGCAGAAGAGGTCTGGGAAACTGATTTCAAAGGTTCAGCATTCTTAAATAACCAACTTGCTGCTTTTTTCAAGTCACCTTAGATAAAAGCAAACAACCAATCAATCACCATCTACTTTCCCAATGAAATGTATTTAGTAAAAAAAGATGTGGAAGTAAACCATTGCCTTTCCCTTACAGCAGACCACCAACAGGCCTCTAAATGTGTTCTCTTTAACAGCACAAATATGAGATTATAAACACATCTGAATATTTCAAGAGTGAGAAATGTGTTTTGAAGTTTGCAAACCAAGTGGCAACATAATAAAAACCTGTATTAATGCTAGGAATGCCTCTAAACAAAGTGGGATGCATGACAGTGCTAAAGAAAAGTAGAAAAGCTATTAGAGCTTCATTTTTTCATATATTGCTTGGAGAAATCGGGAAAATATAATTCAAAAAGGGAGAGATGAAAACTGGGCTCTCAAGAGGAAGAGATGGGTAACAGCAAGAAACAGGGACACCGTCAAAAAAAAAAATCTGCACATAACCCAAACCCCCAAACAAAAGACAGTCAAACATCCCACAAATAACATCCCAAAAGGTAGAAAGAATCTTTGAGGGGTGGGTTCTACACAGCAGCAGAAGAGGAAAAGGAATGTTTAAGATTATTCCAACACAGAGCCACAATAAAGACATTCTAAAGAAGGAAAAGCTGCCTGTGCATCAGCCACCTGAGAGTCTGAAGGCTTTGCTTAACTGCACTTAAGGTCATACAGAGAACCTGCAAGGGCAGCAAAGTGTGTGCTGTTACCTTGGCACACCAGAAGAGCTTTCCGACAGTCCTCCATGGTGAACCCCAGCTCCTGGAGGCGAGCCAGCTGCACCTCTGCAAGGGAACAGTTAGAGCCCCAGTCATAAATCCTGCACAGTTTCTACCTGATTTCATTTCTAAAATCAAGATGTAGCTGCATGACAAACAGGGTTTTGTTTAAGACTACAATGGTCGTACAAGCACGGGGCTCAGCCCTGCCTGTGCTGTTTTCACAGTGCCAGCAGATAACGCCATCATCAGTAATTCTAGTCAGGAGGGGTTTACCCCCCTGACAGCTCCACATCTCCTGTGCGAGCATTTCGAGCAGCTCCCTCCCCCCCAGCAGGCT
>JAWWMP010000057.1:2734515-2763669 GCA_035047865.1 Dendrocincla tyrannina | reverse complement strand
CCCGAGCTGAAGCAGGGGCTCCCGAGCTGAAGCAGGGGCTCCCGAGCTGAAGCAGGGGCTCCCGAGCTGAAGCAGGGGCTCCCGAGCTGAAGCAGGGAGCAGCGTACCCAGCAGAGGATCGAGCGCCCGGCGGGAGCTGTCCCGGGGGTCCCGCGCCGAGCTGGGGGCACGGGCAGCTCCTGCACAGTCTGGCAGAGCTGCACTCGTCTGCTGGGGAATGGACTTGGCAATCGCCAGGAAGAGCTGAACGTCATTGTAGGACAGTCTGATATCCAGTGCTTGCAACTGAATCTAAATGAAAAATTCAAATACAAGAGACACTTACCCTTTTCTACAGAGTTTTTCTTCTATACTTTGGATACTAATAAAGCTCTTCCCAAAAGAAGACAAAATTTAGTGTTAAGATTTGATGGCCACAATGTTTTAAAGCTCCAATAAAAAAAACTGGCCAACTTGTTATTTACCAACAACCAAAAGTCTTAAAAGCACATCTCAGGGGAAAAAAGATTTTACTTGGGTATAATGGTAAAAAAAGTCTCTAAATAGAATTCCCTTCTAACAAGCTCTAACAATTAGATACAGAAAAACACCTTTTTCTTTCAGATATTAGTAAATAATTTGTCTAGATTATCGACCCACTCCTTTCCCCTGCTATAAATCTCTATAAAACATCCCAAAAGTCACTCATTCATTACCACTAAGAGTATTTTCATCATGCTTCTTTCTTTCCTTTTTTCACTTCAGGAAAAATAACCTTATTCTTTTCTTATGCCTTTGAAAATCTTGAGTCCTTGGCCATAAAAACATCTGTGCTAGATCACGGTCTAGTATTCTCTACCACAGAGTTTTATTCAGCTCTTTAGTATTACCTCTAGAATAGGAGGAAAATCTTCACTATTGAAAGCATCCAGCAGCCCTGAACCACTGGGGTAGGAAGCACTGCCAACAAGCTCCATGTGAATCTGGACTGGATCAATAATTGACAGTGCAGTCTCCTGTTCATTTCCCAGCCGGCACGAAAACACCTAAAAATTGCCAATTATTTAAAAAACATTATGAACTGAGACAACAGGCCAGGCAAGAACTAGCAATATTCTGAGGTTACCAGTCAAGTGTTGCAATGTCTTAAGAGAAACAATATAAAACTGCAAAATGGGGGCATTTGATAAGGAACTAACAAACTGCGAAAATCATTTATGTGCTATTCCTGTTGTACATCTATTTATAGTAAAGCACCTTCACAAGCTCCTCTTACTTAGCTGCTCTACCAAAGCAACTTTCCTTCCTCTCACCTCAATGCCAAACAAGCTCCCAGAGAAGGGGCGATCCAGCAGCTTGGGCTTGTAGGTGAGCACGGTGGTGCCCTTGAGAATGATGGCGTTGGTGTCGAGGCAGGCCATGTCTTCCACCACCACGAACTCGGTGCCTGGACCACACAGAACAGCCAGTGAGAGCCGGGGCAGGGGCAGCAGCACCAAGGCACCCCAAACACTGGTAGCAGCTTTCCTGATTGCCTTCAACAGCTCCGGTTTTACACCAGCACATGGTTTTTACTGAGAGAAGCTCCTCCCAAAGCACTGCAGAGCACACTTACCTGTCACGTTAACCTTGACCTCCAGCTGCTTCTCCGCAGGCACAGGCAGCGAGGAGCGCTTGGTGACCACGCCGCTCTTCACCGCCTTGGGCACCACGCTCGGCTCACTGAGGGCACTTCTGGGCCGGCAGGGAAGGGCATTCTCCCGCTTTTTGGTATCCCCAGGAGTGCACAGAAAGTCATGGACCAGCAGCAACCAGTCAAAGATCAGGAACACACGAAGATTGTTCAGAACAACTGTGAAACTGGAGGAATCCTTAGTGGACCTTTGAAGAAGAGCAAAGAATACAGTGAACTTTAGATATATTTAAAATCATGCTGAAAACTACGAGCACCTGCTAAGAGCTATACAGAACTTTACAGGGACACACTTAGTCTACAGAGTATCCGGCCTTTTAAAAAAAGAAAAATATGTATAAAAAATTGAAATTCATCAAGTTGCTGTACCCACAGAAACCCAAGAGATCTTAAGTGCATGAATTCTAAGTTGCAGTGACACAAAGAGCAGAACTGAAACTACATAACAGGAAATTTATAAAAGCTCCTTTAATACATTTACACTATGGATATTAATTTGCAAATTTGAGATTTTAAAGCTTTTCCTTATCATTTGACATCTGCTGGGTATCAAACCCAACACGCTGCGTGTGAAACTCAGACCTGGCTCCGAGATGAGACGTTCAATGTGTTTCCTCTCACACCCTGACAGCATTTTGCAGCACAGGAAGCTGCTCTGTCATCCCCCAAAAATGTCAGCCTGCCTGCACTCCCAGCATCACATTCTGAGTGTCTGGCTAGGAGGGATAAAAGTGTTTGGCTTCAGGATCTGGAATACCACTTACATTTGGTCATGCTAACTGGAAAATCATCTGAGTGCTTAAGTAGCATGAAACAATTTTATATCCAGCACACTGTGGACTATAAAATCTCCAAAGAACTGCAATCCTTTGTGGGAGCAGCCTGTCTGCTCTGCTTCCAACAGCACAAGCCTTTAACCCTCCCTGGCTCTCCAGGAGATTTCAAGAGGCACCAGGCAGTACAACACTCTCTCTGAGCTCTGCCAGCACCTGCATCCGGTGCCAAGGATGCTCTCACCACTAAAAGCAGCACACATGCTGCTGGGGCTGAAATTGAGAAGCACAAGAGTTGGGAAGCAGATTCTTGAAACCATCACTCATAAACCAGATTAGGCTGTATTGTGCAAACTCACTAACTGTGCCTAATCTAGGCAGCTACTGACTCAACAGTCCTGTGAAAACTATTTGGTGGGGTTTTAGGGGGTTTTTTTTAGTAAATCCCATCTTAGTTTCATTCAAATTAAAATGTTGGTGTCTTTCTGAACACAATTATTAAGTACTTAAAACCATCATGCACCATCCAGATCTTTAAAGCAAATCTCAATCGCCTAAAGTTTCTTTCATTGGTTTTTATGAACAGAAGTCTTCAAGACTTTCTGTTGGACTGAAATAGTGCACAGATTTTTTCCTACATTACTCCTGCAACTGCTTCAGGTGTCACACTTACAGAAGAGTGAGAAAGCTGAGTCTGGTTAGTAAATGTGATCAAAAGTAAAAGCAACATCTCCAGCCATCTCACTTCACCCTCCTTTTTACTAGTTAACATCCCTCTACCAAACACTTTGCTGATACAGGTGTGACATTAGACTTCATAGTCCCATTTTCAGTATTAAATTAGACCAAAACAGATAAGGAAAAACAAACAGGGTAGGACAGAACACAGAAGAGAATACAGAGATTGATTTTGAAAGAGGTGCTGTTTCAGGCTGTATCTGATGCTCTCAGAAAGGCATGTGTGACACCTGCTGGGAAACAGCTTTTGTGCAACTGATACTACAAAGTCCCCAGTCTGGTTTTATGCAAACAAAAGTGATAGGCCAGACTCATCAAGCTTTAAGCACTACTGATTTTTAGTAAGTCAGAACTTCATCTAATTCATTCCCCATTCAAATCTCAATTTTATTGCAAACAGGGGGGAAAAAAATCCCACTTTCAGTTAATTTCACTTAATAGCAGGTTTCAATCTATGAAGTACCACCGACCACCCCAAAAACATCAGCACATTTAAAAACACCAGCAAGTTTATCTACATTAATAACAAGTGTGCTGAAACCAGGACAATCCTGGTTCTGTCCTTACTAAAACCAAACAAATGCCCCAATTCCCAACCTGAAGTGCAACTCAATCTGGATGGCTCCAGGGCTGCTGCTGTTCTTGGAGGACTGAAAGATGCAGCTGAAGACATTTGGGGGCCCTGCAGCGTATTTCTGTCCAGCATAGCGGGTGTCAAAGGCCATCATGGAATGGGAAACCAGATTGACAGACTTTGTTCCGTTGGAAGAGCTTTCAAAAAGCAACTTGGACTTCTTGAAATCAAACCTGGAAGAATAAAAAGACAAAACAACACATTGAAGAGACTCAGTTTGTTTCTTCCTTGAAGGCACTCCAATTTAAAAGTATGGCGTGCTGCTGATATCTTGCATTTAGGTACTTTCTAAAACAACTATAATCACACCCCGTGTCACAGAGGTAGAAAGTAGATCTATACTGTACGTAATATTTTCCAATGATACAGAACCTTTTGGATTAAAAAACCAAACCAGGCAACATAGCAGAAATCCAGGTTTTTTAACATCAGATCTCATAATTTTCTTAATTAAAGTACTACTTATCTTGGGCAAGTCAACTGATTACTGAACTGTTACTTCAAAGACAACTGGAAAGACACAGAGAGTGTTTTATGAATAGTGTCATTCCCTTTCATCTTTTAGAGCAGCTCAAACTCTCAGTCTGAACTCTAATTAAGAAATTCTATTCCACCGCATTCTTAAACTGCGATTCCACATCTTCATTCTTGTCCTGTATCTTTCAGATGAGCACAGTACTTAGGATGAGGTATTGAGAACCAAAAGGCCGTTCCTACCTGGCTAAGGAGCCGCCTCCATCTCTGCCCTTGGGATCCATCAGCTCCAGGCTCACGTTGACCATGTCAATGAGGAACGACATAGAAGCGTACACTTCTCCACTCAGAACTGTCTGGAAGTGGGAAACACCAACATTCCTTTTCAGAGCACCTGTTTAACTTCCATTTCTGAATTAAAGCTTATTCCAGACAAATGCAACAGCTGTGGGGTCCTTCCCCTTCCAGGAGTTTCGCTAACCCTTACTGGGCAAATGTCACACTTGACAGCAGTGTGGCCTTTCCCTTGCCACGTCTATTCACCCACTGGCACACTACTGCTCTGTGGCTTTGTTCTTACAGTGCTGCTGCCCCCAGCACCCCCCAGAGACCACCCACTGTGGTCCCAAGCCACAATTCAAGCTGCACACAGCAGCTCTTACATGAATCCTTGGATCCTGCAGGTCGTAGGGGCGCATGAACTCCTCAATGGGCTCCCCCAGGTTGTTCTCCAGCAGCCCACGGATCAGTTTGTACTTGTTCAGATCCAGGGAGCAGTGCACTGATGACAGGTTGCCATGGATTGATATGTCTGCAACTGCATGGCTCAGCTCCCTAGAACACACAGAGGGGGAAACCCTCAGCACTCCCAGGAGCTCTCACACAGCAGGCAAGGCTTTCAGGATACAGTGAAAGGCACCTAAATCACAGCTTTGGGCTGACAGCACAAAGAGATCCCATTCAAACTCACTTGTCCAAGTTCCTCTCCACCTGTAACTTCAGCCTGAAGGGTTCTGTCAGCAGGCTCCCTCCTGTCTGCCTCACCAAGTAGGATGGAAAGCTCAAGTCTGCACTGGTATCTTCCCCAGCTTTGGAATACTCCCTCTGGTATCTCTGTGCAGCAAAGATGTCCATGTCCTGCAGATCAACCACAATGCAGTCTAAGAGGCAGATGTGATCCTCTGCAAGGAGGAGACAACACATTAAGAAAGAAAAAAACAGAATCTGTACAAAACTATTGCAACTTACTTTTAACATGGAATTTAATTTAGTCTTGATTTTATTCCATTTTTTTTTATTTTGTTATTCACACCCGTTGCTATCTCTAAGTACCAGATATCAACTCATTCACAGATAAAAGTAAACTCTCTGAAAATTCAGAGTCCAAGTACTCTTATATGTCTGCAATATGCATCTCATAACACCCCCAAATTGCAGGATTGTTATTCCAGGAACTGAACTACAACTCCTTAATCCTTCACACTGCAAAACCAGCCTGAAAGCTCAGAAGTCGTTTCTTTTCAAATCCACCATCTTAGGACCCAGAGCCCTATTTTTCCAGTGTCCCATGAGATCTAAGCACATGTCACTGCCCTATTCCAGCAGGAGAAAGGGGAGCCCTGGGGGGTTTCTGCTGTTGCTCACAAACCTGGGCTCTCAGGGGTGGCTCCAACGGGCAGCTTGGGCTGGTGCCCCTGCTGTTTGCTCCAAGTGCTCAGAGCAGGCTCAGTTTTCAGCCGGGAAATGTTTGTTCCTGATGGTTTTTTCATGACCAATCCTTCCATTGCTACCTTGGACTCATCAGCACTTGTTTTCTTCGTGCTGTGTTTTGGGGTTCCCAAAGGAGATGAAAATTGAACTGAATCCTGCTAAAGAAGGTAATTCTATGATTAATAGTAGATATTTAACTGAAATTCTAAGGAACCAATGCACCAAGGTTCAAGCTGCAACAAATTCTTGTCAAAACCCAAGATGTTTTATTTGAATGCCAGTACTTTTTACTGTAAAAAGATGCCCAAACCTTTTTCCTATAACCTGCAACCAACAGCAGATGAAAATATTCTCTTTTTAAAAAAAGTTAATTTCAGTAAGATTTCCCTAAAAGCTGTGAAATTTCAACGAGAAACTCATTCAAAATTAGAGGGTTTTGCACAAAACAAGAAACTCACGTAGATGAAATCAATACAAAATGAAGGGTAAGACTGTCGAGATATTCAACATTTCTGCAGAATAAAGACTGTTAAATATTTAAAGCTGGTTCTCAGGTAATGAAAATAACATATGCCATGGAAATCTTATGAGCTGCCTCACATCAAAAACCTGCAAAGGGTAAGTTCACTAGGTAAAGTCACACCAGCATTAGGAATTTCTTCTCCCAAAAATCCTGGCTGACCAATTTCATGGCCCTCCATGATGGAATGACCCTTTTCTTGCCTTATGTAGCCTTTAAATATTAGAAAAGAATTGGAAAAATTAATTGCAATCATGATCAAGGACTTTAAGAGAAAAAAAAATTGAAGACATTAACATTTAACTTCACAATGCAAAGACAAGACTGAAGAGTACATGCAAAGAAAAGTCATCACATCTTGTATAAATCTATGAATTTATGCAATTAAATCCAAATCAGCTCCTCAGACATGCATAAAGAACACACCACAACAAATTTAAATCCAATTCTTACAGAATTTAGCAAAATTGGTAGAAAAGAAACATCATTTTTAATGAACGAAGGAACTTTTTACAGTGCTAAATTCCACAAGAATATTTCCTTTGTTTTTAAATGAATGAGGAGCACCTGAACACTGCCATAAAGATGTGAAATACCTCAAATAAAACAGGATCCTTGTATGCATTGCCTTGTAAAATCCGATCCTCAAAAATAAACACAGGACAGAGAAGAACTGAAAACAAAACCACCACACTAAAAAGCCAAACCACACCTCATCCCATGTCACACCCCTACAGCATTTCCACAGTGCTGCACAACCCAGTACCTGCAGCTTGAAATACAATTACTGTGCACACCTCATTTGGTTTAATTTCTAATACTAATTTAGGAATCTACCACTTCCAAGCCTTTAAATACATCAGCAGGGTACAGAAAACACCTCAGTGTTACAGTCCAGCATTTCCTCACAGCAAAGGCCCTGGTGGACACAAATCAGGGGGCAACAGACACCCCACAGAACTGGCACAGCAGTTTGACCCACCCCATCTCTCCCCCCTTCAAAATGGGGTTGGGGGTTCCCAGACAAACACCCAGTTTGTTGCACAGGTACATGCAGAAAGCCACCCAAGATGGATTTTCCTTACCCCAAATTGTTCTGTGGCTGCATCTCGCAACAGCTACTCCTGTCCTGGGCCTTGCCAGAGGGGCAAGGGCCACCTTCCACCCGGGTTCACCTCCCCAAAGCAACTGCACAGCTCCCTGAGAGCAGCAAACACTGAACTACAGCCACTGCTGCTGTGCAGTGTGTCCCAGCCCAGACCCTGCTTTGTGGGGACCCCCAGAGCTTCTGCTCCCACCCAGGCTCAGCTGGAGGCTCATTAGAGCTCCCAGGCTCAGGTGTGTCCCCAGCTGAGCCTTGTTGGGCTCAGCTGAGCCTCTTTATTGCCTCTGCTCTCCCCAAACACACTCAGCTGTGTCCTGACTGCCCCACACAGCAACCCCAGGTGCAGGCAATGAGGGAGCCACAAATTACCCAGCACACTGGCACAGAGTGTTTCATTAGGAGTAGTATAAAGTCTCTGTATAAAGTAAAATATAAGAACCATTTACCAGAATCTAGAAATAAAATGCACAAGAACAAGAAAAGCCCCAGGCTGTTAACTGAGGAAGTCATGTCCTTACCTTGTTCTTCAATGAAAAGGTGCCTGGCATTCCTGCAAACAGGAATCTGTTCTTGACTTTCAGCTTTCCCAGATTAGCTACAATGAGACTGTTGGACTTGGAGCTTTCAGGGATAAGCAGAACAGGAGCACCGGCCTCAATATCAAGGAGAACTCGGGAAGCTCGCTGGGCTTTATCTCTTACCTGGGACCAGCAAAAACACATCTTAAAAAATAATTCCAGAAATTCCAGGAAGCAGGTGATTATTTCACACTGATTAGTACTGAACTCAGGAACATTACCTCTTGATTTACACAGTTGGGATGTGGTGAGATTTTATACAAAACAAGAACACCTCAAACTCTCGTTTTAGGCAGAGAACAAAGGCTCGTTAAAAAAGGATTTTGATGCCAACAGGAAACACCTGTGGCTGCAGGTGCAGCACCAGGAATGACACCCATGTCACCACTGAGCTGAGGGCAAAGCAGACACTGCTAAAGACATTACTGAAGGAAAATAATTGACAAAAGGAAAAAACCAATCATTTATAACCGGTGTTTCAAAATCAAACTTTCCAAATGATGCACAATGAAGCATTTTAATAGATCCAAGTACTCACTGTCTTTCATTCAATTATGAGAAGCAACTTTTAAACAAGACTATCACTAATAACTATATTAATCACTTCTGCATGAGGTTTTGTAACCAAACAGTCCACGACTGCCATGATTATTGATATATTTTATCGTGCACAAGTTCAGCACCTGATTTTCTGTGTCTACCAACCAGCACACTAACCCAGAGACAACACCTGAGTGCAACAGAGAGCAGAGGAGCTTCTGCCTTGGCTCTCCTGTTTTGGGTATTATTCCCTGGTGAACAGTGGAGAAAAAGGCAAAATAACACCTTGGCCCATTTTTGTCCAGAGCATCCTGTAGGATCGAGGTGCCAAAGTTTTAAGTAATGTGCAAATTTGGTATTCTACATTTTCAAACAGAAGCAGGATAAGACCTCAATAAGGTCTTTTGACTGCAAGACGAGAAATCTGCAGCAACATCAGACCTCTAAAACCTCCTACCATTTCAACTCACTCGAGTTGATGCATTAACATAAATGATATATTGCATTTCAACTTCCAAGAGCAAGCTGGGAAAGAAGAGAATAAACCCCCCAGACATACCGTTTGGCCTTCAATTGCTGCTCTCTGTCTCCCCAGGACGTCCTGCAGCTGCGTGAAGTGCTGGATGAAGGCCACCACCTCGGCCTGGAAGCGCTGGGTGTGCACGTACTGCACCGAGGCCATGCGGAGGGAGACGCGCGTGTCACAGTCCCTGAGCAGCGCCGGGTCTGCCCGCCCGTACCTGCACACCAAAGGGCACAGCAAGGGCAGCCTCCTCAGCGGTGCTGCACAGACACCTCACGGGGGGTGAGCTCAGAAGAGAGACAGAGAGGACTGAACCTGCACCCACGGCCTGTGACTGAACTGCTTCAATTACAGACAGGAAACACTTGGGTTGGGTTCCTTATTTCCGAATTATGGATATTTAGGGGCTGCTGAGTTTTAATTAAGCAAACAGGAAAGTTCTACATTTAGAATGTACCTCTTTTCTCTACATACCAGATAGATTTTGGTGATTTTATATCAGAACAGTGCCTCTTGAGGTAAGTACATGACAATGTGGACATGTGTACATTCAACTCTGAAACAGTGTGCTGTTAAATTTGCATTTAATTCCTTAACATTACTTGGATAATTTCTAATCTGATTAATTCTAGTGGGTGGAGGAGGGGGTGCAAAACCATGAAACAGCAAAGGGGAAGAACTGCTTTAAATAAAGCAGAAGAAATTCAAATGTACACTATGACAAAAGCAAACTCCTAATTTCAAAGATAGGGAGCGATGGAAAATCTATTTCATCACTTGAAAACCTCTTCTGCCTTTGAAACAACAACTTCTGTTTTATTTAGGAACAAACTATCAACGTAAAGAGTTTCAAAAACAGGTTTAGAAGGAAATAAAAAGCCACTTTTCTTGATAAACCACGTACATGGCAGACAAAGAAAAGTTAAAAATCGTAAGTTTATGGCTGAAAATGTTCAAAGTCTCCTTTAGGTCACAAGAGGCCAAAGCAGAATCATACAGCCCTGAGAGTTGTGGGTTTGGGTTTTCTGGGCTTGTTTGAGTTTTTGAGGGATTGGGAGTTAATGGAGCTAATAATGAGTAACAAGAAGCTTAAATTCATACTTAAAAATTTGGAAAATGAGAGCTTCTTCACCACTTGTAGTGAAACGTTCTCTGTAAAATTCTCCATGAGCTGTAAGATCACTTAAGGACAGACTTCCAATACTTCCCTGCAAGGCTAAATCTCCCTCTGCAAAACAAAGGACAGACAATCAGGATCCTCAAACACAGATAAGTTACTAAACCCCAGAAGTCTCTATTAGTGGGATGACCTCATTACAAGTAATTAAATAAATCACATTCAATTAAAGCAAATCACATCTTTCTGCTACAATTAGATTAACCCAGACATAACACTGCTTTATACACATCATGTGATCCCACCACTTTGATTTGTGAAGACTCTTAAGATACAACTCCAACAGTAATAAACACTATTGTTCATCTCTGTGACAGTGAAGTGTTACAATCCCAGCCAGTCTCAGCTAAAATGATCACGGCTTTGACAGCTGGGAGGGCTGCCAGGATTTAAAATCAAGCCAGGCAAAGCAGAGGGAGAAGCAGTGGGAGAGACTGTGCATCCTGCCCAGGAAAAGCACACAAATAGCCAGTGAGCAGGCAAACCCAAGCACTTCAAACCAACCTCCAGCGCTCCCCTGCCCGTGTTCTGAGCTGCAAACAACCCCGGCCCTTCCACCGACTCACCAATCACCTCCAAGTGAGCAGCAAGTTTCGCCACGCTGGCTTTGGCCAGCTCACTGGTTGTCTTATTCAGGACCAACGACAAAGAATGGACCTGGTCAAACACAAGAGGAACAAACTGGGGTTAAACAACACGACTCCACAGCTGGCACCTCTTGTTTAGTTTCTTTTTCAAGACAATTGCACTGTCACACGGGAACTGCAAACAACAGCTATCCAGCTGGGAGACACTGGAGAGAAGCAACATTTTTACTGCCTTCTTTGCACATTAACAGCTCTGCCTCCCAAGCAGCTCAGAGTGACCAGGCAACAACAAACCCCAGCACTGCCATCTTCAGCTTTTGATCTTTGAAGGCTTGTCACAGCTACATTAGACTGCAGGATCTTTGGCCAAAGACTACATATCCATGTACATCACGGTCTTTTCTTAAAAAATATGTTTATGCATCCAGATATAAAGACATATATGGAGATATACATAAAATATACGTGTGTGTATATATATCTCCATACATATAAAAGCATATTCTTTTTCTGTGTAAACAAACTCCATAGTACCTAGAACAGCACAGTGCCAACTGTCAGATGTTTAATACTAAAGAAACTTTAACATTCAAGACAGGAGGGACACAGAGCAAGGGAGCCAAGAGTGTTGCAAATGTTATGCTTTCCTAGAACTCCTGTGAGTTTTTTAAGGTACATCTACACACACTTGGTTTCTGAATTTATGCACATTCCCCACTAGAATATAAACCACAATGTAAATGTCACCTTAGGTTTCTATAAAGCAGAGGTTATATGACAGACAATCCAGTTACTGTTTTGCATCTCAAGTATACCTTCAGATCCAGCTTAGTGTTTACAGGCTCTTGGGCTTGAGAAGCTGACAAGGAATTTATTTCTGATTTGATTGTCTGCTGAGCATCTTCAGGCTGCGGCTTCATAGCATGGTTATCAGCAGTGGATCCAATCCCAAAGAAATCCAGTATCACTACCCAAGTTTGCAAAGTTATTAAGACATCTAGACAATTAAAATCAACATCTACACTACGGTTAATTTTGTTATAGCGAGAGGAAAATTCAGGATGTTTCCTATCCACTAGAAATATATTGATATGAACTAATGAATCATCAAAGTTACTTTTTCCACAGGGCAACTTGGATCTGTCTGCTGTTGGAGAAGGAGGTGGAGTCAGAGGATACTCAGAATCAGCATCTTCTTTTGGCTTCTTACGGGAGGCACAAACTGGTCTTTGGTACAGCTGAAAGACATTAGGTGCTTCTTCCATGTGGGAAGGGAGGGACCGTGGCATGTCTGGATACTCCGCATTGGACACGGAGGGGCAGGACTGGGAAAGGTACTCCTTAAGGGCTAAGCTGGATGGCTTGGGGGCTCCCCGGGACACCATGAGGTTCTTATACTTGGAGTCTGGGTTCTTTTCCAGGAGATCCTCCATGAGCAGGGAACGCAAGGCAATCTGAATGGACAAGGTCTGGGGGTGATCTTTGGCAAACTCAACATCAAAATCCTGAAACTTAAGGCTGACAAGGCCTTGTGCCCCAAGTGTGAGATCACCACTTAGCTGAACCTGGAGCTCTGAGATATGAAAGTTTGCTTGAATCTGAGTAAAAGACTTTGTTTCCCTGACAGCTAAGGACTTGTTTGGAACAGAATTAAAGCTAGAGTGGCTGAATAAGCCATTTTCCTTCCGCTCACTCGAGAATTCTGTGCCTGTACTATGAAGTGATACTGAAGGAGAACTAAGACCAGTTGGAGATACAGAAGTGGTTGAAAATCTGTTCAAGTCTTCATTGTAAATTAAATTATCCAGAGTCTGGAGGACTTGTTCATACACATGTTTTGCTAACACCACCTAAGACACAGAGAAAAGAAACAACTATCACATTAGAGCTCTATTAACAAAATCAGTACATATGTTTTAAAACTCACAAAGGGAAAGACTGCAATTTCAAACCACACTAATTGTAAGTTCACACACAAGTAAAACATAATCCACAACAAGGTACAATGCAAAGCTGAAGCAAAATAATTCTTCTGTATTAGCTCTGCAAGATGACACCATATGGAAACACACAGGGTAGGGTCCCAGAACAGGATCCCTTGTATTCCTGGGCAAAAAACATCCAACAAAATTAGTTAGAAATAGTTCACCATACAAACTATTCTTAAATGTTCACCATTGTTGTTATGACTTAAGATTGTCTCTTCTACCCATGTGTATAAGAATCTGATTGCTAAACTACCATAATGTTAAACCTGAAGCTACTGGCATGAAAAATGCTTCTCTCCTATGCAGGGAAATACTTTTATACTGACAGTGAAAATGACTACATTTCTGTACCTGAAGAGGGTTCACAAATTTCCCTTCGATCTTCATAATGCTTGATACTCCAAAGTCTTCATTACTCAGAGGAAAAGTTAACTCCAAATTTCTCTCTAGTGGTATCTTTTCCAATTTAAACTCTATGGTGGTGTTATTCAGAATGTGGAAAGCTTTATGAGAAAGTGAAATTAAAAGAACATTAGCAAAGTGAACTGATTATCCTATAAAGACTGTACAGAAGAGATCATGTAGTAGCTACTGAACTTGCTCAGAATCTGAGCAATGCTGGACTAAGGTTGTATGGTTATGCTCTGGCCAATTTCTGCATAAAAGGCCCTATTCAGTTTTTGCCTGGGGCACTACAAATGGATGCAGGTAC
Source organism: Dendrocincla tyrannina (assembly GCA_035047865.1). NCBI lineage: Eukaryota > Metazoa > Chordata > Aves > Passeriformes > Dendrocolaptidae > Dendrocincla > Dendrocincla tyrannina. The sequence goes on along the minus strand of JAWWMP010000057.1, from coordinate 2,749,938 downwards.
AGTAACTTGTCCACAGTAATTAAAACTGAGCAGTACATCTCAGCAGGAGGGTGGGACACAACATACAGTCAGAGCTATGGGCAACACACATTCCCAGCACCATCCACTACTCAGACTAAAGGCATTAGGACTCCTCTGACTGACATACCATGGCCTTTATGTAATGATTCAAAGAAGTCATGACGAGTGAAGTGGGATTCCTCCTGGCTGCTGATGCTGGCAGGCCCTGAGGAAGAGCATGGCCCATGAGGTATCTCATTTGCAGCCTCCTTCTTGCTTGTAAACTGACTGCTATTTAAAGAATACATTTTAATATCTCTGATTTCAACTTGCAGCCTATCACTCGTTGAATCGTCTTCTCCCGGTACAAAGTTCTGAATTGAGATCTGTCCCAAGTGACCTACAAGCAGCTCAGAGCTGCCAGGCTTTCGAGGGATGGACACAACTGGGGATTCAATGTTGACATTTAATATAAGCTTGATGGTATCCGTGGTGAGAGGCTGTGATCCGAATGCACTGCCTTCATCTTCTGTGCTGGCAACATCTCTTGCCCGTGGTGTGGTATCAAACAAGGAAACCATCTCGCTGTATTCAGCAGTTTTAGTTGCCAGGACTGTGGTGACTTTGGAAGCTGCACTTTTCAACATGCTGCGGAAATTCTCCTCCAGCTCATCCATGGACAGAGTCAGCTCCTTCAGAAATTTGGCCGAGTGGTTGTAGTGTAAGGAGGCCATTTTGAGGTTCAGAGAACACTCCTCTTTTGACTTTTCCGTGAAAGTGAAACTTAAAGCATCTGGAAGGCTGTTCCCATCACCAAGCCTGAAGAATAAAGATTCGAAGTAATCTGCATCACCCATGAGATTTTCATACCTCACTGTGCTCCCTATGCTCACCACATACTGGTTCTTTACATTGTCCTGTGTCAGATCCATGAGGTGAAGGCATCCAAGAGAGCCATTCACATCCAGTTTACTGCACATGGAGACATTGACTTTGGTGCCACCAATACTGGCTGTGGCAATTTTTCTGCCATATTTTTCCCCATTTGTCATGCCAACTGTCCTGAGGAGGAGTATATTCAACCAGTGAATATCTACTGCTACCTCTGTGTTCTGGGCATAGGTAGACTGGAATGTTTCCTGTTCTCTCCAATCTCTTTCCAAGTCAGTTATTAAAGGCTGAGGACTAGAATCTTCTTTGTCCTTTGGGAAAGATTTCTGGAGAAACCCAATCAGTTCAACAATAGTCTCAGGATTAAGGATGATATCCAGATTGTTGACCTGTAGAGAGATCACCTGCAGGCTGCTATCCAAATTCATGGACGGGCACTCTGCACTCACAAACTGATACTCCAGCTTTATCAGGGACTCTTGTTCTTTCCCACAGTTCCCAGCTGAAGTGTTTGAGGCTGTCATGCATCTCTCTGCCAAACCAGCTACAGCCACGGGACGTGCATCGCGTGGTCCACAGACGGGGGACTGAGCCCTGCTGTCTCGCAGGCTTCCTGTCGGCACATCGAAGCTCAGGTTCTTATGAGAGGCCATCAGGAGATCAAAATCTGTCCCATATGTTTGCATGGTGTCCACCAGCAAGAGGCCATGGACGGTCAGGGACACCTCTGCATCGTAGGGCCTCTTCACAAAATGGGCATTGGTGCCAAAGACCTTGAGCACAGAGATGTACCTGCCGTTACTCTCCACGCCCAGCTGCATGCAGTTCACCTTGAACTCGGCCAGCAGCAGCTGGGACTCCACGAGCACCTCGCGGGTGTGCTGCTCCAGCAGGACAACGCTCTGCGTCAGGTTCATCACCGAGTCGTGCAGACTGCCCAGCTGCTCCACCTCGCCAAAGATCCTGTCCCTCCCCAAATGCAGGCCATCGGCAGCCTTCGTTTCAGACGGACTCAGCTGCGTCAGACAGTGCTTCAGAGCCAGGATTTTGTCTTCGTTGATGTGGATTTTCAAGTCTGGCAGGTTGCCAGACAGGACAGCCCCTGGGTATTTGGGGTCAGAGGTGTAGATCAGTCTGCGCTCCAGCTGCAGGTGAACGTTGAACTTTTCTACCACGTGGGTGGGACCCACATCACTATCCTGAACGTGCTTCCAGTTGTCTTTCACTCGGCCCACCATGATCTGAAGGTCCATAAATGAAAGTGTGTATCTCTCATACATTTTTTTACTCATTAAGTGTGCCTGTAGCTGCTCTTCACTTATTTCTACTCCAGGAAATTCAGACACTTTGATGCCACTACCGGTGTTGGGTTCTGGTGGAGGGGTATTGGGAGGAGTTGCAAGAGGTGTTTTATACTCCTCATCACTCAATTCATTGGTTTCTGAGGAAAAATTATCTGCAGTTCTTTCAGATTCTTCTGTGGATTAAAAAAAAGAGGAGTAAACAAACAAATAAAGTATTCAAAAAAATTCTTCAATTCCAAAAGTTTCCCATCATTATCTGGTCATCCAGTCTGAAGTTGTATTTTTTTAAACCCAAAGCATCCCTGGTGCTGTCCTTGACTCCTTGTATATTATCAGATTCTATGAGGTTTATATATATAGGGGTTTTTATTGCCTAATATTAACTTTCATTTTATTATCATACAAAAAGGATTCTTTCCACTTTAGAAAGCAGAAATCCCCAAAACTTCCCTGTCCTTTTTTTACCCTTTTATTTTTAAACTCTGAGTTTCTGAAAGAAGGTGGAAAGAAAAGGAGAGCTACAGTAATTCTGGATCATACCTTGGGAATTGGTGAGCAATATTCTTCCCAGATCTACAACAACTAGCACTGGATCCGCAAATTTGAAATCATCAGGAAAAATCACCTGAGGGGCAGAGATATCAAGGCACACAGTCCAGCTTTTGCTGTTTTCCTGCAAGTTAAGAAGGAAACATAACTTTAAGAAAACATACCAAAAAAATCCATGAGCTGACCCTCACAAACTCCAGCCACACTCAAGTTTGGTAGCTTGTTGAACCACAGACTCCCATTCCAGTCACATTTTCAGTAGGTGAAATGTCCCCTGCACCACAAACATGCATTTCCTGAGAGCAAAAGGAACAGCACACCACCTCCTGTAAACCCCCCCACGTACTTACAAAGACACACAAACAAACAGGAACAAACCCCACTGTTTGGAGCTCAGGTCCTAAACCAAAAAGCCAAAAGCTACATAACCATCCGGGGTAAAAACTTACAATGAAGTCTCCGACGAGCAACCGATCGATCGTTTGCCTGATCTCAGCCTTTGTCTGCATCTTCAGCTTGTTGTACTGCCTCCTGGCAGCCTCGGCCACCCTTGCCTCTAACTCAGACTGGTACCCAAACCCTGTGCAAGAGATGCAAAACTGACTAGGTATAACCTTGGTCATGTTACCGAGTCAGGAAAAACCCAAAGAAGGAGAAAAGAAAAGATCTCTTTTAAGCCTAAGCAGTGAAATAAAGGCCAGGCAAGCAGGGCAGGTGAAAGGCACTGTCTGTGCCTACTGCCCAGGCTGCTGCACTGAGAAAAGGAAGCAACTAAGCACAAAACAAGCAATCCCACTAAAAAACACTGCCCTAACCTTTTTCTAGGCTTTATTTGACAGTCCTTCAACCTGAGTTATTAAATTAAAGGGAGGCAGAATGGGTGGTAAGTCTGGCAAAAGAGGAAATTCTGATTAAACATTAAGACGTGGAATGTGTAGGCAGTGGTTTTTTGTTTGGTCTTTTGTTTATTTTAAACTTTAATATTTATGGACTATTCTCCTCTTGTGAGAAAAGGTGTGTGTCACACCCCCTTATGCTGGGTAACCTGCATCTCTGGGGATTTACCATAATCAACAGGAACAGAAGTGGCATTGTAAGAACATTCTAATGTTTCTTATTGTCACCTCTCATCTCCTCAGACACCTTACCAATTAAAAGGTGGCTTTATATATAATACAGTGTTAAAGGCTTGGGGACTAAACACCTGTATCTTGTTGCCCTTAGAAATTTAGGGAACCAGGATGTTCAAACCTGAAAATCAGGGAATCTCAAGAAGCTGCAGCAAAGGGCAGACAATCTAATCAACAGAAAATGTACAATATTCCTTTAGCTGTCCTCTTGAAAAACCTGCTATTCTCTCTCAGTTTCCAGAGACATTATAGGAACAGCTCTCCTTATTTATGCATTTTAATTCAGGGGGCATGAACAGTCTGTCAAATCCATGATTTAATTAAACAAATAAGCAAAAAAAACAAAGGGAAAAAAAACATCCAGAGAAGACTCCTGAGTATGGCTTAATATGAATTTAAAGTGGAAATTCTTTGATTTGTGCTTTATATTTCTAAGAATGCAAATAAATAAAAATCAAAGACAAGAAAAGATATAATACCACCACCAAAACCCCAACCCCACCAAAAAAACACATTAAAGGTTAACCTGAGGTGTGAACCCTTCCCTTGTAGAAGAAGTCAGCTACTTTCTTAATGGCTTGTGGATTGTAAATGATATTTAAAGGTCTGGTACTGACTTCCAGGCGCCTCTCAGAAGTGCTGTGGGTTGGATTTCTTTCATAAAGCATCTCAAACACTGGGGCATCAGGATCTGCAACTGAATAAAACATGAGTTACAAAAATCACTTGTAAAAACCCCCAAAACAAACAGACAAAAGCAAAAAACAACCCCCTAATATTTTAATAACTGGTTTTCATCTGGTACTACTGGGAAAGCAGAAGAGTCTAAGAATTCCTCAGGAACAGAAAAGCAAGTCATATGCTCAACTTCCACAATTCAACATGTTTGTATATACAAAAACATTTGTATAACTGGGATCTTACTGTTGAACTCCTAACCACTGTTTTTAAACCAAAACACAGGGCAAATATAACTCTTCTTACTTTCTTTAAAGCCAACTTGCATCCACCCTTATGTCTGAACAAAGCTTCTATGATTTTATCTTTACCATCTGCAAAAAGCATTTGCATGAATTCAAACTCTAGGCACTCAGTTTTGAAATTCTGGTTTGTAGGAATTATCTCATCAAACATAAAATGAAATCTTTACCAGTGTTCTCATTAGTCATTTCTGAGGACAAACTTTGGAGTCCAAAGGAAGACATGCAGCCAACCTCTTTTTGCTGATAAGAATTTAAAAGAAAAAGATTGTTTAGATAAAATCAACCAAGCCACCTGATACAAGCATAAAAGTCTTTGCTGCTGAAATATATGTATAGTCTGAGATTATTACATACATTTTTTCCCTGGCATGGTCAAACAAGAGAAGAAGTATGACTAAGAAGCCAACACTACCCACTCCTGCAGCTGACAGGCTGAAGTGCAAACTGCAGCCAGTACAAAGTACAAAATACATGGGAAATTCTCATGGCATTGGATTCAAATTTCGTCTGCTCAGAAGAGAAATTTGAAATATTCTCTGAAAGTAATTTCTGCTTTTAGTGTACCAGTGTAGAGGGGAAATAAACCTTTACTTGGACCTCAAAGCTTTATGGAAAAGAACAATCACTGGTTAAGCAGCAATGCTGTTTCAAAAATCAAATGTTGTTCAGCAAATTATCTTTGTGCCGACACATGTAAGTGTAAGGTTAAAGTCACAATCATACAGAGCCAAAAAGGAATACTTCTACAAATGATCTCTGGAAAGGAAGGGGAAAACTAAGTTCAACAAGTGGACATTTTTCCTCCAGACTTTTGTGTTCTCTTTCTCAGACAAGAAAAGCACGTGTTGAGTTTTGGTGTATAACTGGTTTCACACACACTTATGCATCCTACAGAGTAACTTAAGAGTTTTTTTCACCTACAGGATTTGGGAAAACAAGAACAGGAAATATGGTCCCTTCTGTGGCCAAATCCCTCAGGAAAAGACCACCAAGCTGCACTTTGAGAAGGGAAGACTTTCTGCGAGGAAGGGATTCTGCCAAGATCTTTACACCTGGAACATAAATACATAGAATTGTCTCTTTACTTAAATTTCACAGATAACAAATACTGTCCAATAAACACTTTTGACAGTACCTATGTATGTTTATTTCTACTAAAAAACCCAAACGTTGTTATAATTTGTTACACATTACAATGACTGTGAGGCAGCTCTGGTGCTTTTTGAGAAAGAACAGAAATGGGCTTAATACCTGAAAACTCCAACTGCATAAAAGCTGTCTCCTCAGCAGGCACCACCTTCTTCTTCTTATGCAGCAGAGTGAAAGAGCCACCCTGCAACTGTAGATTTAACTTAGCAAAAACATGATCCCTCTTGGTAAAGGTATTCATGCTTGAGGCATCTGCAGCAGGATCAAAAAATTCATCTGAACCTAACAGAAAAAAACAAACAAACACCAAAAGAACGCATTCAATAGACTAATTTTCTGGAAGGCTACTGAAGAACAAAAAAGTTTCTGTGAACTTGAAAATAAAGATTTCCTCAGCTCGAGGGGAGGAAAACAGGAACAAGAACTAAACCTTTTTCCCTAAGAATACTGAATATTCCAATAGAACTTTTCTATTTCAGTTAAGGTGATGGAAACCTAAATTTACAAGGACCCAAACAACCCAGAACTGTTACTGTTAGACCCAGTGACATCACCTCACCCTCCTGAACTGAAAAAGTCCCCAAGCTGTTTGCCACAAATAGCAATAATAGTGGAGGCAAATGTATTCCACATAATGCTTTGGAACTGAGCAGGTTCAGCAGGTCCTGAGACGCTCCAAGGGGTTGTTAAGCTCTAGGGAGGCTCTGCTGCCTGGGCACTTCAGGTGACACAGGGAACCCTTTCACAGCACAGAACCAGAGCTGCTTCTGTTCACCAAACCATGGTAGCAAACCCTCTATTTCCATACCCAGGATGTCTTCTGGATTCCACTGTTCCTTTGGGTCTGGCAGCAGCGCCTCAAAAGGTTCACCTTCATATGTCTGCTGAGTGTCTCCATACCAGCCTCCCCAGCCAGGAAACCAAGACTGGAGGTACTGCAGCATCCCCATGCTGCTGCCATGGGCAGCTGCTGCCGTGGGGGAACCTCCGAGAGAATCAGGCAAGGGCTCTTTGACACTCTGTTTGAACATTGAACACACACACATTCCTGCTCATAAGTGAATCACAGGTGCACAAACCCACCACAATAAAAACCCAGTTCCATGCCCTATTTACTCAGCACTCCAGCAGTGTCTCATTCACTACTCGGCCTACAGGAGAGCAGCAGCAAAGAAGCACCCAACATATCACCACTGAAGTGCTGCATTTCCATACATGAAGCCATATGCCACTGCTTAAATATTAGTCTAGGAACACTAAACCAAACAGAGTAATCTGATACCCTAAAGCACAGCTCTAAAGTTTAGCATTTGTGTTTGAGAGAGATGACACTGAACTGTTAGGGAGATGAGCCCATTTTCATGAAGTGTGCTCAGCCAGCCATTTCCACGGGGCTCACTTCTGCCACACGTTTATTCTGGGAAAATACTCCTTACAGGCCCTCATTTCCACTCTCTGTTTTTAAGATGGAGAGGACGTGCCCTAGAAATTCTGACAAGGATACTGCTGGGGAAGATCATCATGTGACTAGACAGATTTCACTGTGCAAGTGACACAACAGTAAGAACTGCAGGACCTGAGCATTTTTGCAGTGTTAACATTACTGGCACAATTCTAAATCAAAGCAAATACATGCTAAGGCTCCCCAACAGAGCACTATAGCTCCAAATAATCAGCTAAAGATTCCAAACATCACCCTGTATGGAGAATGTTCCTCACCTCAGCTAGGTCATGAAACTTATTGTGAACTATCTCATACAGAATCTTCAGCTCCTCGTAAGTCTGCTCATCCTCAATACGATGCATTTCTGCCTGGAGAGACAAAAAGGGGAAAGTACCTGCAGTGAAAGGACAAGCATCTTGTGCACAAACATGTCAAATATCTCTGCACTGAGTTGGAGACTTGGAGGAAAAACTAACAGGGCATTAATGTTCATACTCCAGAGCCTCATGTGGGTAACTGCAACACTGACATTGCCCTGAACTACAAATACAGTTTATTTGCATTGTAAAATACATTAGTTTAACACTTCTCAGGGTAAAAATTCCTTCCCCAACTATACCCTCCTATGACAAATCAGGAGCAGGATCTGCAGCACAAAATTGAAGATGTGGAAAGTAACCTGATTTAACAGGATACCTTGCTTAGCCAGGAGCAAAAAAAGCTGCTGTTGAGAAAAGAAGGTGGAGGAAATGAACTGTGTAAATTAGGACAGTGTAGTATTCACAGTCAGTTACTCAGACATGTTGTCTTCTTTGTACTGATTAACAAGTTGCTTGTGGAAACTGATGACTTCACCCAAGTCTAAAAAATCTACCATGGAACAAGCAAGAGAAAGACATTTTTCTAGCCCCCTGTCATTGCCCTTGGCACATTTCACAGCTCTGCTGAACACAATACAAGCTCTATGAAAGCAAAAGGGTCCTACTTCCCCAGGTATTATAAACTTTCCTGTGTATTGACCTACTATTTCATCTCTAAGTAAGACAAGTATGGACTGCAGACCATTTAAAGCATGAACAGAACTGCACCTGTAATTAAGACAGGTGAGGTACATGATGCCCTCAACTGATTTTACAGAACAGTCCCAATACACCTAAAGATAAAAAGCAGGTAATTATAGTTCATGGGGATTTCTTTTTCTGAAGTAGGTCACAGGTTCATTATTGGGGGCACCAAATTCTTCATTGTAAAATCAACTGTAGAAGAACAAACCAAACAAACAAACAAATAAAGGACTCCCAAACACACTGTCAACTAGCCCCCATTTTTCCCAGTTATCTACCCAACCATATGGGAGGCACATTTCTGATATTTATGTTTTGGATCTACAGGGAATGTGAGTTAAGCAAGCAAGTCACAGGCTGACATGAGCATTCTCTAACAGTTAATGCCATTTCTGGTGAACACCAGTTACAGCTCCAAACCAGACAGCTTTCTGTAGAGCCAAACAAAACCACGAGAACCCTGCACACCCCCCTCCCACAGGCCCAGGTTTCATCTTCCAAAGCTCAGCTGTGGTCAGAAGGCAGTCTGTTCAGCAAAGACGGCTGCAGGACCACTAGAGATGCTCCTAAAGTAGAGCAGATTCTAAACTGGAAACATGGAATCAGAGCAAAGCTAAGAGGATGAAGCAAGGCTGCAGGAGCCAGCCGCGCCCACATACCTGCTCTGCAGCCGCCAGCGGCTCCCCCTTGAGCTTGCTGTAGTAGCAGCGGGTGAAGGCCACGTTGTCCCGGGCGCGGCGCAGCGCGAAGGGCCACGTGCAGCGCTGCCTCTGCTCCCGGATGGCCCACAGGTTGGCGTTCAGAGCAAAGAGCCACCACTGCCGGCAGCTGCAACGCGAGCAGGCACTGTGTCACCGGCAGCTCACACAAACCAGCCCCAGGGCAGGGCACGCTGGGGAGGGGGCCAGGAGGCTCAGGGAAAGCAGTGGCAGCTGGCCGGGTTCGGAGCCAGCACGGAGGGGCTGGTTCCACACCCTGTGCAGGACAGGGCTCCCCAAAGTCCTGCCACTCCCTGGGATTTAGCCCAGCTGCCATGGAGGAGGCACAGTCAAAATGTTGAGTTACACAGACTGGACTGAAAGCTCCAGGTAAGGATAATTTTAAGTCTGAATTATGTCTGAATATTTAAAACCAATTTATGAAGTAGAGGAACAAACATTAAACTGAATGTCTAATACTGCATTATGCTGTACCCTTCTGTATTTGTCTATTCTAGTTCCCCTAGCATAGCTTTTAACATGCTATCAACAACATCCCATAGGTAGAGGTACTTACTTCTCTGTTACTGACACCTTTGGTCTCCACTTCCTGAATTTAAGCTGTCGTTCCTTTCTAGCCAGTTCCTTCAAAAATCCCATGATCTGCTGATACTGCATCTTTTAGTGAAATAATACACAAATCAATGAGGCAATACTGGAGTGCTTTCCAAAGCAACGGGAAGGGAAAAATCCCAAACAAAAAGCCAACCACACGCTGAGTTTGTCTGTATCAATGGCCTGCACGTGGCTTTGGGATTTAGACTAATGTTAATCATAACTCATAATTTTGTTCTCCAGTGTTCACAAACCTGCTCCCAGCAGGTAGTAGCTCCTGTGTGACATTCAATTTACAGCTTCTTTGTGTACAACTGCACAGAATGAAATCTCCTGCCATCTCAGTTATCAATATCACATCAGCTGCTACTCTACATTCTGTAGAATAAAATCCCTATATGCATCCCTCCTGTTACTACAACAAACAAAATATTTATTTTTTTTCAATAATCAGTTGCAGTAAAATAATTAAATAATTTAGAAAGCTTGGCTTTAAAACAAAAAACATATTCAGCATATTTATTTGAGCTGCCCCTCCAACCAAATCTTTCAGAGTATTAATTTTATGGTATGAAGATGGTATTTAAGTTGTTACAACCACTGCCCTGGTTTCCTGCTCTCTGTTTGGGTTACTGAGAGGGAAAGGCTCAGCATTTACCTGTGAAAGCTTCAGGGGAATGGTCTCCAGCTGGATGTCACATTCCAGCCGAGGAGTGTGGCGGGACCTTAAAGGCTCCTTGGAGCAGTTTCTCTTCAGCAGAGCAGAAGTGCAGACAGGCTCCATGATGTAGTTGTGATCACGGCTCTCCATACTTCTGTCCATTGCCTCCTGTGGGTTACAACCACACATTCTATAAGAAGGAAGCAAGCAAGACTTCCTAGGATGCACTAGGTCTGTGTACTAGAAGGTACTTTCTTTGCATGCCGGTCCATAGGAAAAAAACCTCTTAAACGTGTTCTCTTTTCAAAAACAAAACACGGTATTTCACAGCACAGACTTGGTGGGTTGCACATGTATTCTGTCATTAAAGCATGAAACCATAAACTTCTTGTGCTCTTAAAAACATCAGACCCAATAAATTCTAAGTCAGTCGGGTCTGCAGTAGAGAAGGGAGACTAACAGCAATTTCTCTCTCATATAAAAACCTCTCATGTACCTGCAGCTGACCAGGAGGCAGGTCACCCAACAAAGTGCAGTTTGTATCCCAATAAACACTGAAGTCAGCAACATCCATCTGTTTTTTCCGCATCAGCTTCTCCACCTGGAGTAGGAAAAGTGGTATAAAGTCAGATCACACACCACATGGTGAGTTTTTAGTTTTACCTACCAAACACAAAATACAAAATGCTCAGAATCAATTCCTTGCAACAAGCAGCAGATTATTCAAATGCCATATGCTTTACTAACATTTAGCAGCACCCATACAATGCAGGATCCCACCTGAGCTGCCAGCAGCTCTTGGGCAGAGTTGTACTTACTGGTTCAAACACTGCATTCTGCATGGAGACGTTTTTGATGCACACGCCAAAGGCAAAGGGCTGTGAGGGGTTTGTGACTCCATCTTCAAACCTCAAATGCACATCCTGGATTTTTAACTGGACAGAACAAAACATTACTAGAGACACCATTTACATCATTACAGCAGACAGCAGCACTTTTCGTTAATACTGAAGCAATTCAATTTCTGCAATTCTCCCAACGAATTTCTGGTAGTTATTTAGACCTCACAGAAATCCTGGCCCTCATTCCTGTACTTTACTCTCCTCTCCTCATATTCCACTAGTTCCTGCCCTTCTCCCCAAAACCAACAAGCCACTTTCAAACACAGTGTACTTTCTTTTTTGCTATCCCATTTTAAAGGCAAATGTGTAACTGCCAATCCAAGACTCCAACACTTACTTCAATGTTTTCTACAATTCTTGTGACGACAGATGCAGTAACTGAGTACCAGTAAGACTCCCCTTTCTGCTGTTGTTCCTTCTGAAAGAGAAAACAGGGATAAGCATTACCAACCACTGCAACAGCTGGTCAGCAGACAATACACTTTGTTACACAGCAATCCCTGTTAACAGGGAGCAAGAAAACACCCCAACTATTTCAGTATCTCCAGTGTATGTGGGACACGATGGTGAGGGGTGGTGGGCACAAACTGCACGATGTCAGCACGTACAGATCAAATTCTAACTTCATTTCCTGGGCATTTGTTCTCCCACTTGTTAGGAGACTTAAATATAATCCATCCACCAGAGAGATTTCTTCACCATGAAACACAACACTGACTCACTTTCCATTTTTCTTCAAGTGCCAGCAGAAGGGCTTTCTTGTGTTCTCTCTCTTGCAACTTCTCCCTTTCCTCATCAAACTCTCCTTTTTTTTCTGGCGCACCGATTAAGTGCAGTTTTGAGACAGATATCACCCAGGGATCCACGTGTGGCCGATAAAAAGGGATCTGCAGTGTTATTTTGCCAATGAAACCTGGATACAAAAAACAGATTCCTGTGAAAACTCACTTTATTACCACCAGAAAACCTCAAAGCAAGAGTGGTGTAAGAAACAAACAAGGTAAAACAGAAGTAACCTGAAAATCAGGCTACCTCTCTTGTTCAGGCTCTGACTCACAGGTAAGGGTCCTCTAAAACATGCAACACTTCCTGTTTGGAAAATATCTGTCCTGCACACACAGGCAAAATACAAACCTGCCTTTACTTCAAATGGCAGTTCCAGTTCCTTTAAAGCATCTTTTTTCAGTGGCAAGTTTTCCAATTCAACAGCACCTATACAGAGCAGAAAAAAGACAAGTCTGCTAAATAAAATTATGCTAAAGAAAGCCAGCTGGAATCTTGTAAGCCTAAAATGACTGGTACTGTGCTGTAAAAAAAACAAAGAGGATTTCATGAGAACAGCCAACCTACCACTTCAGGTTGTGTGACAGTCACAGTGGTTACTTAATACACTTGTTAATTTTCTGATATCATGGGATCAAACTATTTGACGAGGTCATCTAGAAGCAATCTTCTGTGAGGTCTGAGATCTGAACTTCACTGTAACCAGGGAGGAAGCCTTTCCTTATTGTCTTTTCAAAAGACATATTCATTTTCTTAATATTGCCAGAAGCCCACAGAAAAAAGCCTTGAAGGGTTACAAAATATTCTCTCCAGAAACAGCAGATAACAGCAGCCAAGGGTGAACTAAATCATTGACTGGAGGACTCTGTACAAAGTACAGAACTCGTGGACATAACATGACACAAGTCAGATTACAGGGGAGTAACTACAAGCACCAAAAGGTAAGAACCAAAGATTGCACAACACTTTCTACCACAGGAAAGCTCTAACACCACCTCTGTACTCAACTAAATGTTAAACACAATATTAAGTGATTATTTCACCTTCCAGTTATTACAAAAACATGACATTCCTCTTTTTTTAAATCACAGTATGAAACCAGTAGAGAAAATACCACAAAGCCTCCCTCACCCTTTAGAAGTGCCACTGAAAGCTGGTCTGTGTTCAGGTTATTGACATATTTGCCCAGGTAGGTGTTGAGGACCCAGGCTACCAATCCTTCCAACATGACTGTCCTGGAGGAGGGCAACTAATGTTTTTCTGTCATTTTCTGGATTTGTGTTCCATAATTAGCCTCGCTCTGAAAGAAAAAACAAGAAAATTATTGGCTGAAATATCCACTCTCAGCAGAGCTGACACACCACTGTGACTGTAATTCTTACTGCAATCTATCTAAAGAGAAATAAAAGCACTAAGTTTGATTTCTACCTTAAAAATGCTTTATCCTGAGTGCTTTAAATCAAAACAGTTTCATATAGGGCTCTGGTAGTTACACACCACTCCCATTTGCAAAGTAAGTTCATATTTCCATCCTTTTTCTAACCAAATCACCACATTTTGTTGCAATAACTGACAAGGCCAATCCACAGTGCTCCTCCAGCAAAGGGAAGGCTAAAATCCCACGTTGGTCTGAGGCAGTTTTGCAGAGGCCTCCTCAGCTCTGGTGCCAGCATTTCCTGCACGCTGGGTTCAGCAGCCTGTGCTGAAGGAACTGCCTGAGCCTCCGACTGGATTTCTGCAGAATTCTTCCAGGGCATCTGTGAAGCAACTCCCCAGATCCCTTTTCGGGAGAGCCTGTGTGTGGGAGGTAACCAGATCCCAGCCCCATAAATAGCTCGTCAACAGTTACTTCAACAGCCTTCCCAAGTGCCAGCAGAGACTCCTGCACTGGGGAAGGAAGAGCTACAAAAGAGCAGCCCCATTGGTCAACAGTTTCCTTCACTCTCCTCTCCAGCCAGTTCTGTTTCAACTTCTGTGCTAATCAGGGCATTAAAATCCCAAGGTCCCTGGGCAAGAATTTCACCAGTGAATTGCAAAAGTACTGGTAGCTTCTGCAAGGACAGGATGGAAAGAAAAGAAGAAAACAGCATGCAGGCTATTCCTTTAGGTTAGAATGGACTGAATGTATCACTTTTGTGCTTAAAAAAACCCCACAATCCTTCAGGCCTCCCAGAACCATCCAGTTCTACAGAGCAGAAAACCAAGACAGAATTTATTTACAACTGATAATAGAAGGAAACAACAACTTCCAGAGTCACATTTTAAATTTCACATTAGGATTTAGGCTTTTCTCATGATGAAGTTTGCTTGGTTTTAAGCAACCCCATTTAAATCTTTCTTTCTTTTTTTAAAAGCCAGTAAAAATATTCAACTACTAATTAAACAAAAATTAATCAGAACTAAGCAAACAATGAAAGGCTTTTCCTAAAGGCTGAAAGTGAAACCATGCTGTCCTGCAAAGTGAAACAGAAAACAGCACAGGAAATTTGATTTGGCTGTGTCACAGCTTAATGTTAAATGCATTTAACATCTTTCCCTTTGTAAAATTTCTTAACAGTCTTCAAACACAACAGTATTATTTCACATAATAATGACTGAGCATTTGTACACCAGTTTATATTATCAGTTTTCATCCTAATAAAAGCGACAAGAAAGCTGAAGATCAAACAAAAGCAAATCCAGTCGTCCTTGTCATACTGCCATTAAGAACAAAAGTTAATAAAAAAGCAATCTACAGGTGTTTGGAGCCGAAAACAATGAAAGAAAAACGAAGAAACATTTAAGAGCAGAGAGATCAGCAAGCCAGGGACTGAAACCCTCCAGTGCACGAACAGCTCCACGCCTGAAGGCACCCTAAGAACCGGAACGAAAGCAAATCACCCCTTAACCTAAACTCGCGGGACAACACTGACCAGACAGGGATCCTGTTTTAAGGCTTTTACCTTTATCACCCCATTAAAAATGGCCCTCCTGTGCCACTGGGGAGAGAAGCAAGACATTTATTTCCTGTGACTGCTCCCATTTCCTCAGCACATTGGCACGGCACAGCAGGGTCTGTCTGTCTGTCAGGGCCGGACCGAAGCCGCGCACCAGGCCGGGGCTCGTTTGGGCCGGGCCGCGCTGTGGCACCGTGAGGGCGGGGGGGCCTGCAGGGCCCGGGGGCAGCCAGAGGTCACCTTGTGCGGGGGGCGGCCCTCAGGGACCCCCGAGAGACCCCGGAGGGGGCGCTGGGCCCGCAGCCCCTCAGGGA
>JAWWMP010000057.1:2720887-2733113 GCA_035047865.1 Dendrocincla tyrannina | reverse complement strand
GGCGGGGCGTGCGGGGGGCGTGCGGCGGGGAGGGGCCCCCGCGGCCGGCGGCGGCGGCTGAGGCGGGAGGAGAGGGCGGCGGGGCCGAGGGGATGGCCGGGCCCCTCCGTGTCCCCCCCCGTGTCCCCCCCCGTGTGTCCCCCCCGGACCCACCTACGCTCCGGGCGGGGGCGGCGGGCGCGCGCAGGGCGGTCTCGGGGGCGCGCCCGGCCTGCGGGAGCACCGAGCGATCGATGGGCCGCGGGGAGCGCCCCCTGGCGGGCGGGGCCGCGCTCGGTCCCGCCCCCTCCTGGGCGGGGGTGGGCGGGGCCGCGCTCGGTCCCGCCCCCTGGCGGGCGGGGCGGGGCTCGGGCCGGGCTCCCCTCACGGCGCCGCGCGGGAAAATGGGCCGAAAAAGTCCCGTTTTGGGTCTGAAAAGCGTCAAATGTCATTCCTGCCCTCTGTGCTGCGGGGCCAAAATGGATGTTAACTACCACCAATGGGTTTTAATCTTTCTTCCCCAAACCGAACCACGTCTGTCCCCACACGGCTCAGTTTAAGTCCACACAGGCAAGACCAGCCCTCATTTAAACACAAATCACTTTAAAACCCTTCCTGAAGGAGGCGTTTGCCTGCAAGGGTTAGCGCTGCTTCTGAGCAAGCTGCCACCACAAATCAGTTATTCAAATAATAAAATATGGTTGTGATTCCCGCCACTTTCAGCCCAGTTTTTGTAAATTCACGAAATAAGGACTAGATCCCCCTTTTTAATGTTTTGTAAAACAGAAACATTCCCCTCCTGCTTCAGTGTGGCCCCAAACACCGGGAGCCAACAAAAACCCGGGCGATGAAAATATTACCGTTCAAGAGGCTCAAAGTGCCATCTAAAATAAGGTTATTTTCTTGCCTTAGTGTTGTGAGAGCCCAGCGCGCCCCTTTCCGAGGCCTCCCCGACCAGGCCCTGCAGTGACGGTGGATGCGCGGCCGCAGCAGTCGCCTCTCCGTGCAGTCCCAGCTGAGAAACGAGGAGCAGCCCCTGGGCCCCGCGGGGAGCTTCAAACCCCAATCCTCTCCTGCGGCAGCACAATAAATGCTACTCCGAACACCCCTTCTCAGCCTAAGGCTCAGGAATCAGCAGGGATGTGATTTCTGGGGCGCAGCAGGACAGCTCAGCTGAGCAGTGCCATGGTGGGTTTACGGCCCAAAGGCCGCGGTGCTCTGACTCAGACACTGCTCCAACACGGCACAATTGTCAGAAAATGGTCACTACAGTCACACACTGCAAGATGTAATTGGGGGAAGTGGGTTCTTAAAGACTGGCTTCCAAAGCCAAGGCCTGACTCAAGAAGAACCCCCAGTAATTTCCTGTGAGAGGTGGCTGCAGCTTCATCCAGCAGAGAAGGAGAACAGGATTTTCAGGTTCTGAGGTTTGAGTCAACCCCACTCCTTGCTGAGGATGCTGTGCCATCCTGAGAGCCCTGTTGCTGGGGGCAGTGGGCAGGAGCTGTCTGCCAAAGAAAACCACATGGATCTGCTCTAATAGTCACTGGAACACAGGGAAAATACTTTGGGTTTATGGCTAACATCTACAACAAGGCTGGAATCAATGAGGGATCCTTGTTGCATCAGCCAGGACAAAAGGTGACACACTAGGGCTGTCAGGAAAAGGAACTTACCCCTACACCAAGACAACAACTGTTTAATCTCGGTTTCTCTTCTAAAATAAAATGAACTATGTACAGGCAATGAAATGCTGGCTTTTAGAGATAACAGTTGTAATCTGTAAAAAAAAGCTCATGTAAAATATTTCACTTCTTGATATCCCATGTGTTCTTATACTGCAGAAATATGGTCTGATAATGTGCAAAAGCAAGCTGTAACAATAAAAGAAATATCCAAGAGAATGAAGGAAAGTACGTCCATGAAGATCTAGGATAGGAAACTGAATGCAATGGTTTTAAAATGAAAATCAAATGGATAATTCCTGAGCATTGGCTGAGTGATAATTTAACTCCAGCCCCTATGAAGTGACAGTCATAGGAATGTTTGGGACCGGTGGCACATCTGAACCCAAATTATCATCACAAGAAGTCTCAGGTGAAAAATTAGTGACATAAAGTTAGAAAAATGTTCCTTTTCCAATCTGGTAAAGATCCTTCTAGGGCATCACAGAAGAAAGGCAGGAATTTGCCATTCAATTAAAAAGAAAAAGCATTCAAATTTTCAAACTACAAAGATCATCCTTCAACTCTCAAAGCTGACAGGAGAGATTAAAAATCTCTAAAGCAGCAGTGTGTGTATTTGTCTGAAATTTCAAGTCTCTGTAGGAATGCTACATTTGCCATAGCATTTGTTTTATAAGACAAGGCGTTGTTTGACTCATTTTATCAGTCAATCAGTGTGTGATCTGTAATTTCCTTTAACTGGTTTTCATCCCAGCATCTTGAATACCCAGAGGAACCTTCTTTTCTTCTGGAAGTAATTCTTGAAGTAAATGGGCCTCATTTTCCACTGAGATGTGAACTTCAGTTTCTCTTTTTGAGGGATTTTCTTCTTTTGAAAGGGGAGTTTCTTCCCCTGTTGGGGAAGAGCAGGGAGTGATTCCATGATCCATCTGCTCTGGGCACTGGGAACCGAAGTCTGGGCTACAGACTTTGACAATACAAGTGACATTCACCTCCGTTCCTCCATTACCAGAACGTTCTGCCAATGAAACAGAAGACACATTAAACGTGGCAGAATGAAACCCAGAACAGGGCACTTGGATTCTTTATCCAATTCTTCATCTGAGAGTTAAAATAGACACTAAATATCTTCTTGCTGCACTTAATTTAGTCAGGCTGGTGGAATTGCTTCTGTAAATTTTAGTGGGTTTTTGGTACCATAAAATTCACATCACCCCAGAAATAAAAAGGCTACAAAAATTAATGCAGGTCCTGGATCACAAACAATTCCCTCCTACCTGCTGCCATTTCAGATGGTTTTGACACTGTTCTTTTCTTACTGCTCCCTTTGGCTCCTCCTCCCACTCACAGGTAAGTGCCAACCACCTGATCATCCCCCACTCCTGAACAACCATCTCTCCTTCCTGTCTCAGGGTGACATATTAAAACAATCACTTTTTCTTTTCCAAAGTTACTAAACTTTCTCTCTGCTGGCCAAGGGTCTGGTGTTTTATCCTGCCATTTAAACTGCTGAAAAGGCTCATAACTGGTAATCAAATTCCAAGAGGTTCTGGATCATTCCAAACCATTCCTACCTGAGCTCACAGAGCAGTGTCTGTCTCCACTGTGAAGTTTAGAACCTTCTGCAGGTGGATGTTGCTGCTGAAAACCTTTGGGGTTCCTCTTTTCATCATTCTTTGTACTTATTACACTGACTCTTGCAGCTGGATTATTCAGGGTGCTACTGCTGGACCCAGGAGTTTCCAAGAGATGCTGTTCCTCCTGTTTGGAACTGCTGGAGTTCTGCAGTCCTGTATCTCTCACTTTTTTGTCACACTGTTTTTCTGGGGAGGGAAAAGGCTGGAACATTTGCATAGAAATGCAAAAACTTAATCTTTTTGAAAAAAACACTAGCAGAGAACTGGTCAGTACTTAGGCAGCTAAAGAAACCCCTGATGATTAGAAAAGAGGAGCTGTGAGGTCCCTTCCAGCCCAAGCCATTCTATGGTAATTTCCATTTGCATAGTGATGACTTGGAGGAAAATCCATGCCAGCTGCTCAGGGGTTCAACAAAATGATCCCCTCTCCTAAAGGCACCCACAGCATTACACGGATTATGTAGGGAACAAAGGCTCTAAACATCTGGTTTTCTGACCCCCCCCCGTGTTTTCCTGCTAATAAAGCCTCCCATGAAGTGAGGATAAGGGCTGTGTGAAGCATGTTTCACACCCTGGCTTGGGGACCAAACCACCCCAATCTTACTGCCCTTGTCTTTCTGCTGTTCGTTTTTTCTACTTATAATTAAATAAGACTACATGAGTTCTGTACAACTTTTAAAGAAATGGAAGAGAAGGAAAGGGATGGCAGCACTCACCAAACCTGCCTCTGTAGCTGGTGCAGAGAACACAGGGGCTGCAAATGAGCAAGGACAGTTCATTAGCACCAAACCTGTGCCAGTTACAAGAGCTGCACTCTGAACCAGCCTGAGTGGTATCCTCTGCTCCTGGAATAAACTCCTAATGTACATTCACTACACACAATTTGAAAACATTGAAGCTGTATTGTATTAATTTGGTAGGGTGTAATTTAGCCAGCAAGCAAAGAAGAGCCTCTGCTAGAATTCATTCTTTTTACAGCACAGTGCCAGTGAGAACAGGTATTGATGGCCACACACTACAGTCATGTCTGTTTAATGATAACACCTGATAATGACTAACATTTAAATGATGAAGTTCAAAATATTTAACAAGCTCTGGCAGAAGCACAACTGCTGCACAGTTGTCCAAGTTCACAGGGATGTTGTGTGTTTAGACAACCACCTCAGATCTGAGGAGAGCTGGCATCTTCTGAGGCACTAACTTCAGTCAACCACCAGCTTGCAATTAGTGGGCAATAAGGTGACACTTTTACCAGTATTTACCTGTTTTCACTTTGTGAATCTTACCTTTTTTGTTAGAGACTAAGCAATACCCCAGAATAGCAATTAGCAGGACCAGTAACAATGGTCCTGCTACTGCTCCTGAAAAGAAATAAAAGAGAAATCGTTTAGCAGCAATTCTCAGCAAACACCTTGTACAATCGAGTTGGGAGATTTTTAGAAAGATTTCCAGAATTCCAAGGGCTGTAGAACACACTGGGGTAGTGCACATGCAAAGGTAAAAATGCAGCTCACTACAAGCAGTGTCCTGTTGAATTGAATCAGCTCTGCTGAGGTTCTGGTTGGGTACAGGTAACTGGTTTTAGAAAGAAACTGAGAGCTAAACATAACCTTGGTTCCTCTGCAGACAAAAGTGACTTTAAATGAGGCAAAGCTCACCAATGATGGGAGACAGTTCAGGCCCAGCATTTAACACGACAGGTCGAGTTATTATTTCAGGGCTGTGCAAAGCTGAGCTTTGGGTCAGGAGCAGGTTCCTGATGGTGTGAGGCAGAGCTGTGGCTGCCCCTGAGTCGCTGCAAACAGTGTCATTCCTGCTGTTCCCAGGAACAGCCACTGATTTACAACTGCAAGAAACAGAAAGAGAAGGTAGGAGAGGCAGCAATGCTGTGCACAGGTAAGGCTGCTCTTAAACACCAACACTGGCTTACACTGTGTGGGGTATACAGCTGGTGGCATAGGATTCCTCAGGGGAAAAAGTGCCAGGAGGACAAGGTTTACATTCTGTGTCTGTGCTGTCTGTCCCTTCAAACAAAGAGGAAAACTCCAGTTAGTCTGGTGAGAAAAAAGAATGAATAATCAAGGTCTGTGTAGATCCTGGCAGTGGTACAGAGGCAGTGTATAAAATACAGCCTTTACCTGTCACAGAAGAGAGTCACTTGGAGCACCCAACCCAAAGACACTTCAGAGGATTAACCAGCTGTTAGTTTGGTGCTCAAAATTAAATTACCTCTTCTGGAAACTCGGTACCCTTTGCCACACTTCTTATGTGCTCTGCACATGCTGCAGTACTCTTCAATTCTGGAAACACAGTACTTGTTGGGTGGACAGCTACAGATTCTGTTCTGGGACTTGGTGCATGTTTGAATCTCCAAAACCCCTTTTTAAAACAAGAACAAAGCAAGGTGTCATCACCAACATTTAAAACTACTGACACAGTGCAGTAATTTCACAATATAATTAACCAGCTTTGTAAGATTATCTGTTTAGATGAGACTAAAGGTCCTTTGAACAACTTAGCCTGTACCCTAAAACTTGTCAGTGAGTCAAGCAGGTGATTTTCTACACGAGTTTCCACTAGAAGTGATGGAGAACAGCACAACTGAGTCTGTCAGTGCATGGGATCTACTAGCTCAATGTACTACCTCTATAAGCTGCTTCAATGAACAGAATCAGAAATAAAAATAACACAGGAATATCACAATTGGTGTTTGCTGGAGTCACGTCAGCACACAAATCAAGGAATGACTGGATGCTGGAAGTGTAATTAGCCATTTACCCCTGTGCAAGTCTGGTCACAAGATCTCTTCCCTGGACATTGTAAGCAGGAACTCATTCTGTTGGAACTATTTTAGTGATGCAGTGCCTAAGTTTCCAAGGTCTCATTTTTAGGACTTAGAAAGGAAAAGGGGCAGGGCCACCTGCAAGAGTTTTCCTTGATTCTTATCCCCAAATGTTATGAGTACCAAAAGCATGAGGACTATACAAGTGACAGGAAAAACCCCATGGGAGAACCAAGGCTGGTGTTTGAGCAGGCTGTTAAAGTCAGCAATGCCTCTCTGGTACTGCAGGCCTACCCTTCCTGCAGGGAGGTGAGCAGGCAAAGCACTGGGGAGACCAATTCCAGATGGCTGTGTAGGTGTTGGGTCTGCAGGCACTGCACGTGGTGTCCCTGGTGGGAGTGCAGCTCCTGGTCTTGTGGTGACCTAGTGAACAAAAGAAACCAAACAAAGCAGAGAAAGCCTCTCACAGGCACTGCTTCAGGTGCAGCTCATTCTTAGCTGTAGAACCCCTTCCCCTCCCTGCCACTATCACACTGGTATCATATGCCAAGCAGGTACTGATGCACAGGAGAACTGTGTGTCTGTACAGGGAAACTCTGATTTATGTTTCTTCACGTTTGACCCCTTTTCCTGGGTTCAGTGCAGTGAATTCCAGCCACATTCAGAACAAGGTGGCCCCAATCCTGAACAAAACCCCTCAGCATATCCTTACAGTACATACCACAGTACAAAGGAAAACACACCAATTGCCCTTTCCCTTTCTTGGGAAATGAGAAGGAATATAAAAGCCAATGTCTCATATCCTGTACAGAAATATCTTGGAAAACATACTCAGAAAGCAAGAGTAACACTGAAAAAAGTCTTTGGAGCTGCCTGGAGCATCTGTCTTTCAAAAGAAGAGGCCCTGGAGATGACCCATATGAATTATTTCCAAAGACTTCATTTTTTCATGTATTTACCTGAAGCTCAAAATTCTGCATCCTACATCCTGTCAGTGATTCAGGCTGATTTAGTGCTGACAGCACACACAACAACAGAAAAAGGCTTTACCTATTAATTATTATCTTTCCTCCACCATGTTTTTAACACAGGAAGTTTGGCAGAGCTATCTAGGTAATTTCAGTTATTCAAGCAACTGCAGCTGCTTCAGCAAATACTGATTTCCTGTTTGAACTTCCGGATCTGGCAGAAACTCAGCATTTCTGGAGACAAACTTTCTTTGCTCAGCACGTAATGAGGAAAAAAGGCAGGTTTTGCTTTGCCTGATAAAATAATAGAGTCACTTGTTGCAAAACCTCTATTATTAAATATACAAATAGCATTACTACCCCCCAAAAACCCAATCCATAAATCCACCTTTCTGCAGACAGAAACTTTTGCTATTTTGCACTAATAATTATCCCTGGAGTGTAAGACATGCAGCTCTGAGCAGACAGCTAGAATGCATTGCACCACCAGACAAATCAAACAAAATTGACTGCATTTGGCTGTGTAAAGTTTGAATTAGAACCTACCTGGAGGGCACTGGCTGCAACATTTATTAAGTTCTTCATCATAGAATTCAGTGCTGGGATCTTTGCATTGTGCAAACTGTGGTGTATAAGGTAATGAATATTCCTAGGAGAAATTAATGAGAAATCATGAGCCTCAAGTCCATTCTGAGCCTGAACTAGAGATCCAAATGAGACAAATACTTAAAGCCCAGTGCAATGCCAGCCCCCTTCCTTGCAAGGCACTGATGGAGCCTGAGCAAACAACAGAGCAGCTGCAGGAGAACACACAGCCAGGGGCCACTCGAGACCATTCTGAGGTCCCTCTGGTTTTCAAAGGTGTGTCACAATGAACCAAGTGATCTCTCCAGATTTTACGTTCCAAAGAGGGCAGTGGAACTCTGGGATTACCATCACACCCAATCACCACTGCATGCCCCAAACCTAAGGGCTGGAAGCCTTACCCTCAGCTGCCACCACTCAGCCAACCTCTGAAAAACCCCAGGGAAACCTCAGTTCTTACCTGTGCCTTGGTGGGAGAAGCATTTTCTGCAAAGTGGCTATGTTAAAAACTACCTGTTTCACCAAAAGAAAGGGAAAAACGGTCTAATCTTCCCAGATACTTTGTGATTGCTTCCTGAATGAGAAAGGCCTTGATTTGAAAACAGTGTCTCCAAAAAATTGCATTACTGCTTCTGAAAAGCAGCATCTGGCAAATATGCAGGTTAAATGCATGAGGAACAGTCATGAAACACAGGGTGCCTACAGCTCACACTGATCAGCACAGCTCTGTGACTTCAATGAACAAATGTCAAAATATTTGATGACTTGCTGTCTGGCTTCAAAGGGAAAAACACACTCACTCAAAAGAAAAAGGCTCCTGTTAGGTAGGACAAGCGTAGGAGTTTCCTGCGAGATCAGAAAGGGGCTGTTTGAAAAGGATGTGACACTGCTCAGCTTTCTGCAGTCTGAAGAGGTTGCTCCATGTATAATCTCCACACATTTAGAGAAATCATTGCTAAAAAGAGAAATCAAAACAGGAACAAGCTCTTGGGAGGCCGGTAATGGAAATATCCTTCCTCTCTACTGAACACATGTTGATTATCTATTGTGTCCTCATATTACTGGTAAGGCAAACTAACACTTCCCACTCTCAACAATCACTTAAAGGGAATCCAACATTTTCTTATGCAGCCTGTAAAATATTTTTCCTCTTATCTACTTGTGATCAGAAACAGGATTTTGCCAATCTGCTTAATGGTCAGTGTCAAAAAGAACTTTTCCTGAGAATGTGAAGGCAAAGTCTTTTTGAGTTTAGATATCGGGATAGGCAATGATAAATCATCCTGTTTGATGTGAATTGGCACTAAAATCTGATGAAGGGGGAAAGGGCTCTGCCCTCCTCAGAACTACTTTTCATTTAAGTTATTGTTTACTAAAAGAGGAAGGATCAACTGTTGTCATCCCATTTTTGCAGTCACTATGAGCAACTTCATTAAAACAAGCACTTGAGAGCCTTTTTAAAACACAAAGCTTCACTGCAAGAGCAGACACAGGGGGAAAAAAGAAGAAATACAACCAACCACATCACAAACTCCCCTGCTGGTGAGGGTTCCTGACCAAAGAAACGTCCTTGTCTCTGCCCTGAGGTGTCTGCTGCAGACACAGGAGAGCCCGGGGCTGCTGGGCTGCCCTGCTGTGCTGGAGGGGGGCTCTCTGCCCTCTGAGCCCATCACCCTGAGCTGTCCTCGGAGGAGCTGGGGCTCGCAGGGCCTCACAGCTCACACCTTCTGCCCAGCTGGCCTTGGAGAACCTTACGGGGAACTAAACAGGATTTGGGACTGGCTTAGATACTCATTTCATTTAGTGCTTACTCCCAGCATAAACCAGTTTAACCAAAGCTGTCACACCTGCCAGAGACTGAAGTGCAGGCCTTTTACTAGTCATAAAACTCTCCTGGATTTCTGGGCTACAAGACCCCCCTTTCTACAGCCTTCTCACCAATCCTGTGGTCCAGCTGGGCCACAGTATTCGTGTCTGGCATCCAGACCCATTGGCTACAGTGGGCTAAAACACTGATGAGTAGAGGCCAGATTCTATCCCACAATCTTTTCATTTTGTTGTCGTTTGTCTCTCTCACAAGTCCTTATTTTCTCTTCTGGTTTTCCTGTGACTGAATGTTCTACAAGCAGAGTGTGTGAAGGAAAACTAACCCGATGCTGCATGTTTTGCGATACAGCCTTAAAACTCCTCAGTTTAGGTGGCTGTGTCTAATGGCAGCTGATTTTTAAGATATTTATATGCACAAAATGAAGACTTTGGAAGACTTAATTGAATTTGACAAGTAAAATGCCTCATTTATCTGCCAACAGAGGCACAAACATTCTTAAACATGAAATTTAGTCTCACTCTATGCACAACAACCAAATTAAGCAATGCATTTTGGCACAGAAATGGGTGAACTGTGATTATCTTTGACTACCCAGCTCAGCAGGGAGATTTTTGCAATGCCTGTGCACGAAGCAATAACTAAGGAGTTGCACACTCAAAGCCAGTGTCTCCAGACTCTCCAGAGTCCCTGCACTGTTGAATCCTTTTCCCACTTGCACTACAGACTCTCAGCATCCAGGGGGCCTAATTTATCCCTGCAGAGGAGCAGGCTGACAGCAGTCCCCACACCAACTGAGAGGACTTTATGTGTCATTAAATTTAAGCACCTTAATTAATAAAAAGAAAACATATTAATATAATGGATGAATTATATAAATCCAGTCACATCACATTCATTTTCACTCAAGAAGGCTATTTATACAAAGATATTTAAGCATGAATTTTTACTCCTGACTACATTTTTATTGGTGTCCTTGCCTTTTTCAAACCTCAGCTGCCAATGAAAGGAGTCTGAGGAGGAACTCTCTGCATGTACAAGGTTCTTTACTCAGTGAAACCACAGTGAAGTCACGGAGGCCTCTGCTGCACAAGTCTGTTCCTGTGGAAAGGCCCTGAGGCACAGACACTGTTGGCGGAGCTACCAGACCTGCTGAAGACAGGAAAAAACAGAATTCTCTCTAAAAATATTTCAATTGGTCATTAACAAAAGTAATTCTGTGGAAGATAAGTTACCAGATAACAGCAGCTCATCAAAATCAGCTGCAGTTGTACCAGGCTGTACCAACTTCACTCCAACCACAGAGTTTATTTTCAAGCTGCTCTTATCTCTCAGACACGGGTCCATCGTGTGAATTATTCTCCCATCCCATATTGCACTGTACTCCTCTACAGGAAGCAGGGAGTCCTTCCACAGCCACACACACAAACAGATTTACAGCTCCAAATTCCTCCTCCCTGAGGAAATAATGTCTCTGCTCCCTGTTGGGGATTCTACTTCATTGCCACTCACCACCACAATATGAAAACATTTCCCAGAAAGAGAAGGCAGGAGCTGCAGAGTGTCCAGTGAATCAGGTTCAAAATACTATCACCTTAAAACCAGGGCTAAATTCAAAATGAGGAACACTTAATTATTTCAATATATTATCAACCCACTACAGCACCCAGTGTTCCTTAAAAGCCTGTTGTGTAACTCCAGGTTCAATACACATTCTGACATCCTCACCTGGTCTCACTGAACCTCTGTCTTATCAAGCCTAAATTCCTATGATTAAATAAAGATGTAAATAACATGAATATCCCACAAAAACACAATGGCCTGGACAACTCAGCAGCATTTCCACATTTATCTTCCCATTCTGGACATTTTAAAATCAGGCAGAAAAAGGCCACTGATAGATCAGTACAGTAAACACAGAATCCAAGGCAAACAGATCCCATCGAGCTCTTTGGTTGAAGAAATTACGAGCCCTCATTGCCAAAGAATGGCACAGTTGGATGTAAGAGAGAACAGTCACAGGGCAGCACAGCAGGTCCACACTGTAAATGAAAAGGCTTTGCTATGGCAATAGGGAACCAGCAGAGCACAAGCTCTTCCTCTTTAAGCGGTGTAAAATGCATGTGGATTTACACCCTGCACTTGCCAGGACACTCACCCCAATTTCTGCCGATACTCAAAGCACACCTGGAAAACCAACCCATTCCCAAGGAAAACCCAGGGGAAACGGTTTGATGTTGCTCTGGGAAGCCACGGGAGACAACGACACAGCCAGAGGGAGCAGGGGGAACTTGAAAGAACTCTGAAGAGCAGAACTTGAGGCTGCTGCGGGGATCACACCGAGTTGTGCACCGGGGGGGCAGACAGGTGACAAGGGACAGGCAGGGGAGAGGGCAGGTGTCTGACAGGGGCTGGAGGGGTGACACGGGGCGGGCAGGTGTCTGCACACCCGGCCCGAGCCGCGGCCGGAGCCCGCAGCGAACCCCCCGAGCGGCGCCCGAGGCGCTGCCCGGCCCGGCCGGGGCGGCTTCGTGGGGCTCCGGCACGGCCCGCGCAGCCCCGGGCCCCGCACGCACCCACACACGGGCCCCGCACGCACCCACACACCCCGCACCCACACACGGGCCCCGCACCCACACACGGGCCCCGCACCCACGCACTCACTCACTCACTCACACTCCCCGCACTCACTCACACTCCCCGCACTCACTCACACTCCCCGCACTCACTCACTCACTCACACTCCCCGCACTCACTCACACTCC
>JAWWMP010000057.1:2677740-2719955 GCA_035047865.1 Dendrocincla tyrannina | reverse complement strand
CGCACTCACTCACACTCCCCGCACTCACGCACTCACTCACTCACTCCCCCTCACTCCCCGTCACTCCCCGCACTCACCGCTCCGCCCGCGCCCCGCAGCAGCAGCAGCAGCAGCAGCAGCATCAGCGCCCAGCGCGGCCCCATCGCGAGTGCGGGGCGGGGAAGGGGCGGCCCCGGCCGGGACCGGCCCCACGAGGGGCGCTCGGGGCTCCCCCCGCAGGTCGGAGCTGCCCACGAGGGACCCCCGAGCGGGGCGACCCCGGGACGTGCCCAGGCGGAACAGTCCCACAGGGATCGCGGGGGGAGCCCAGCCCTCAGCGCTGCACGGCAGCACCTCCCGAGCCACCCCAGAGCCAACCCCTGTGCCCCAGCACCTCTGGAGCCCTGCCACGCTTCCCTCCAGGGTCGGTTCGTGCTCCACCCAGGAATCACTGAACACCCTGAGCTGTATCGCCTCCGGGACTCCCCCCAGCATTGGAGCTGACCTTCGGCAGCACCCCAGCGCTCACTAACACTCACTGTCACACCTGCTGGCATGGCACAGGCACGCTCGAATGGAAATTCAGCCCTGCTCTCCTGCAAAACTCCACTAACAGCTTCAGGAGCATCAATGGCTTTCTTGCAAACACAGTTCTTCTGCAACTGACAGAGGTACTGAAATTACCAACAATGAAACACTGACATATCAAACAAGAAAAGCATGGCCATGGCTTAAAATCCATGTAACTTTTAATTCAGATATTACCAGCATTTTTAAACCAACCAACTATAACACATCCAGCAGGTTACAATGCATATGGTAGAAAGCTGTTTCCAGTAAAAAAGACTGATATAGATACAGAGCTGAGATGTACAATTAGCAGTCATTGCAAAACAGCCCTGAACAATTCCAGCCAGGTGAACGTGGTTACTTGGTTTGTGGGTTCATAGATGGATGTTTTCTAAAATGAAGTATGTAGTGAAGTTAAGGTAAATGTGGAAGAGGTCAACTAAAGCGACCAAGGCAGTGGAGCATCTAAATTACACGAGGAATACGAAGAGCTGGGAACTCAGCTTGGAGGCTGAGGAGGATACAATAAAGAATCACAAAAGCAACTCAGTTGCAAAAACAAACAAACAAAAAACTTACTGACTTCTGTAAGCCAAGAACTAGTGGCACTCAGTGAAATAGAAAGGCCAGTTTAAAAGTGTTAGAAGTCCTTCCTTACACAGTGTATGGTATCTGTAATCTGCTGCCACAGGTGCTTATGCAGGCAGATTGTACCAGGAAATTCAAAAGAGAGCAGGAAAACCAATGGGCATACGAATGAATAGTAAAGGCTGAGCCAAACTCCTGGACATCCTTGCTCCTGTTGCAGCTGCTGCAGAGCTGGGAGGAATGCAGACAGCAGATACCAGCCAGGCTCACGTGCTCTTCCAAACTGACACCCCTGAGTGCCAGAGATAAATGTGGGGCTCGTACTCCTAGTCTGGCCCAAGAAGATATCTTTGTGCCCTTATCTGTATTCTAAGATAAAAGGCACTGCAGCTGCACAGCTGTTATTACAGTCCTTCATTCAGGGCAACATACAAAGCGAGCAATGGGTTTTGTGGTTCCTTTTTTTGACTATTAAGACACACTTTGTGATCTTGCTCATTTTCCATTGTCCTGTGCAAAAGTATAGTCAGCACTATTACATTTACAGTTACTGAACAAGCAGCATGAAAGACTGAAAAATAGCATAACACAAGCCAGTCAACCACAAAACAGCTCTGTTTTTAAAGGATATGCAAATCAGTGTCACTCTGATGATGATGAACACTTCTAAAACAAGTAGATATTAACCATGTTATAGGAAATAATTGCTGTGCCTTTTTTCAGTCTTTTCTTTCTGCATGAAAATAGGGTTTTTTCTTCATTTCCCTTTTTACAGGTTCTGTCCTGCGTTACACCAATAGTTCATCCAACAGCCAAATGTTCAGCCGGTTTCCATCAGAAGAGTCTGTTTTATACACCTACTGATGATTTGAAATAATAAAGCCCCATGAATCAGACTTCAAAACCTAGAAAGAATGGCCTGAAGTACAATGGACTTCAGTTAATTTTCTTTGCCTTCTGTTTTCTGAGTCTGTGTGGCACCTTTTCATCCTATTTCCTCAAGAAATGTGAAGTCCACAATCTTGAGAGTTCTTTGTGCTAAGAAAAACTGAAGTTGTCATCACTTTCAGTCAAGAGTTGAGGCCTTAGGAGAATGCCACATGTTACAAGATACATGCCAAAATGGGAAGTACTGAAATAAAAACAACCTATTCAACAACATTCATGGCTGAATCTCAAGCTTGAATAGGAATCCTGGCCAGAATTTTCATAGCTAATAGAAGTAATGAGACATGGATTTCAATCCATTCCTTCATGCAGAGAAAGCAAGCTGTGAAATTCAGCTGCCAACCAGATGTCCTCTAAATTATGCAGCTTTGATTCAAATTTGTTTCCAGCATAATATGATTCAAATTTGTTTCCAGCATAATACTGGGAGAGGGGAGAGAAATATTTGATGTCAGCTATGAAGGCCAGCGGTCTGGATGATGCTGCCATTTGGTAGATGAAAGAGGTTCTAGCTCTCCTTGTCTGAGAGTGTTTTGCCAGGAGCTCCAATAACCCAAGGCACTGAGTGTTTACCTCCCTCCTCACACACTCAGGCTTAGTGTCACACTGGATGTTTCTGTAGCTTCACTCGTCACTGCTGGGGGCTGTCACTGTTCAGTGGCAGTGGTGGGGTGGTGAAATTCCTTTCCCTCCTCTTCCACAGGAACCATCACATCATTCCCTGGGAAGGACTCTGTTTCCTGCTCTGGGTAGTGCATTGCCAGTTCCTCTTCCAGGACTTCCTGGGCATCAGCATTACTTTCACATCCCCTGGCAGGGCAGTTCTTGCCACCAGGCACTTCCGAAATGGAGCCCACAATAACAGTGTCGGCCTTCATGATGTAGAGTTTTTCTGAGGAAGGAAAAAAGCAGTGCTGATGGGAGTGAACAATCACTGCTGGCCCCAGAGACAGCTCCTTTTCATGTAGCATTTTTATTAGGACTGGGGGCATTTGAGACCAAGTAGATCAAGCTTCCATGGGATGAAGCCACTGAACCAGAGGTAGAAGGAGAAGGACAAAGCAGAAAAGCCAGAAGATACTCACAAGAGTCTGCTAGAAGAAGCAATTAATTGGGATCCAGATATGAAGAATCCAAGATTTATTCTCCTGCTGTTTCAAGAAACACCATCACCTGCATTAAAAGCAGCCTTTGGGAAAAGATCAGCACTGTACAGAAATCCCGGGCTCTTGGGACCAGCAAAGAAATTAGATTCTTTCCAGCTGAGAATAAACTGCAAAATTTTCTGGGATAGATTTGAATTTTGTGTCCAACTTGTTGCCCCTGCTCCTCACAAAAATGGTAAATAAGGCCTTTGCAATGGCTTGGACCACTACAGTTAATTCAGAACGTTTGCCGCAGATCAGACCCTGTAGGTCACAACTGCTCGGAGATATTTGGATAAGGTAAGTCAAACCAATCCATCACTCACAGTAAAAACAGTAAGGGCATTTAGTAAGGAAAGGTCAGCTCCTGTAATATGAAAAATCACCTTCAAATAACCTCAAAATTGGCTTTGGAAACATTGCCAGAATGTCTCATGTAATCAGTGTCTCAGGTAACAATTCTCCCCTGAGTGAGCTTCCTTGCCTGACTTTGTCTCCCACTCTGTGCCACGGGAGATCATCAAAGATTTATGAGAACACATGGGAGATCATCAAAGACTTCATGGGAACACATGGGAGACACATTTCCAGCTATTACTGTGAAACCAAGAGAAGAAAATGATGGTTTAGTTGTGTGAACTACCATTGCCACTCAGTATTACAGCATTGTTTTCCAGCTGACATAGTTTGGGATTTCAAATTTCTTCTGTAAATTTACATCTTCTGGAATGAAAAGAAGCAAGAAGGAAATTTTCTGTCAGCTTCAAAAGCCACTAGAGCAAACATTAAAAGTGTTATATTCCGATGAATAGGTATTTGTGTGTCAAAGATTCTGGAGATTCAGCCTCAATCTTTGTCAGGAGACTTGGACACTTTGCAGCTTACTGGTAATCACAGATAATCACAGAATGACATTTTCAATGTGGTTGAAAAACTGGAGAAACAAGAGGAAAGGGGAAAACCCCAAGACTCACCAATTCTGTTGTTTGTGTGGTCCCTGACTCGAGAATCCACAGGGCAATCTGGGCTGTTGCCACTGCTCGGGGTCCCCTCTGGCACCCCCCGAGGGGGACTGTGTGCCCTTTCTGTGCTGGCCACCAGGTTATTGTTGGTTTCCAAAGGGAGGGCTCTGTCAATTAACTCCTTCTCTTCTGGCTCACTCTCAGTGGTCAGGATGATCTTCTGCTAATGCAAACAGAGAGCACAAGTGGGGTGGATGTAAAAACAACCCTATGAAAGTTCCAGCAGGTCTACAGAACCCTCCCAGGGCAGGCAGGAGAACAGCAGGTACTTCACAGCACCACTGCCACAGGGAGGGAAAAATTCCAGAGTGCCTGACAGGTACAGGAACTTAAATTTCTTTGAACTGGGTTCCTGGATCACTTAAGCCCATATTAAACCCCAGCATCTCTGAGCTGAATTCACAGATTTTGGATGACATTTGCAAAAATGTCCCTAATTTCCAGATAATATATGGTTTAACTACCCCTTTGGTTTTGAAAAGATCTACCATGCTCTTTGCTGCACCCTGATGATGAAAGTCCAAGCAAAAAGGCTGGCACTCTGTAACAGAACATTTAAAATTAGCATGGTTTACATTGACATGAAAAGGGGTCTGGTTTGGAGTATTTTCATACTTACTGCACATTTGTTCACTAGGTCAGAACCTGCAATGGAGAGAGGAAAAATTACCAGAAGAAAATTCACACAGTCACAAGAATCTTACTATTTGCTCTGAAAGATCACCTGGGCCTGTCCTGAACCACTGCACTGCCCACCCTGCCTGCACTCTGGTTTTCTTAACACACAGGGCACGCTCAGGTGACACGGCTGAGGTGACCCCCAAGATGCTGCTGCCAAGCCTGTGGGATCCTGCTCTCCCCAAAACCCTCTGCATCACTGGCCCCACACCACAACTGGAATTCATCTCAGGAAATGATGAACTGATGAAACTTGTCTAGATAAGCACAAGACAGGCTTATTTTAAAAAAAAAAAGTTAATAACCTTCTACAGGGTTAGCAAGTTGGATCAGTTCATCACATGGTCAGATGAATATTTAGGGGTGGGATTTTATGTGTCACTTCATTAGGTGACTCCAGGGCACGCTGTGGAAAGAAGAGAGGTGAGAAGGAGGGAGTGCACAACATCCTGTAGCACTGTGAAGCTACAGGGCTCACACCTACTAGCCAATTTGACCCTCACGTGCAGCCACCTTTATTTTCAGTGCATCAGCTCTGCAATGATGCACAATAACAGTTTCTATCGTGTAAGGCAAGCGAGGGAGAAAAAATGCCATTTTGAGAAAATTAAGTTGCACACAAGAGGCTTTAAGTCTTAAGTTTTTTTTTCATATTCCTGAGTGAGTATAAAAAGCTCTGATTTGTGGTGATTAGGAAAATTTAACACAACAGACCTGTCAATGGAAATGGAGTGCTGAGAGGGGATCAGTTAACTGGGCAAACTGTGTGTACTTTGGGGGGTCTGTACAGGTTGCTAGGGCTAACACCCACTTTTTTGGGGACATGTATTTGACTGCCCAGAAACTGTGTGTTTTCCTGCACTGACACATCGCCCAACCCTTCATATACTGTGAGAACAAAGTGCCATCTGGTGGCATCTGGGCACAGCCAGACAGCACTGGCCTTTTGCATGGCAGCAGAGACAGAGGTTTGACATGAAAAACTTCCACTTTTAAGATTCAAATTCTATAAAATGAAGTTTCATGTTAAAACCAACCACTTATTCTTTAGACATATGGATCACACTGCTGGTCCATCAGTCACTCACCTTGAGATCTGAGGGCATATTTGTGTGTGATGACAGAATGCAGATGTGCTGATAAAAGAAACCTTCCATTTAGTCAAACTCTCCACAGAGCCTGCAGGCTCTAACAGCTTCACCACACCCACAGGCCTACAACCAACCTACTACTGCACAGCCTGCTTTCTATAAAAGAGGGAATGTGGTTCCACAGGCACACCCCACACGGGTCATAGGCAAAGCCACGCAGAGTCAGTGTCAGTAAAAAGCACTCTTCCTCTCATTCTCAAAGCCCAGTCCCACTCCCAGAACCAACAAATGCTCATGCAACATTTCAGGTAGCATTTAATATTACTGTCTGTGCTGAGGGAAGAAACAGCTGGTTACCCTTTCCCTGCCCTCCATAAACTCACAGCTGGTTCCATCTTTCATGTTCCTCTTGCCCAGAACCCTTAACTGGCCTGCCTTCACCAGGCTGTAGTGAACATCCTCCTCCCCAGTGACCTCCACAGAATTCTGGGATATCTGAGCTCCCATCTGGCTTATACTGGGAGATCAAACAGCTTTAAAAACTCACGCTTTTCGTTGAGGACGAGGATCCGCTTCCTGCAAACCTTCCACTTCCAGACGCACAGCGTGGCCCCGAGCAGCAGCGTCACACAGAGCAGCCCTGCCCACAGCACCACCCCTGCAGCACACAGGGGACACAGCAAGGGCTCAGGACAGGCCAGGAGGAACCCTGAGCCCCCCTGCCCACAGCACCACCCCTGCAGCACACAGGGGACACAGCAAGGGCTCAGGACAGGCCAGGAGGAACCCTGAGCAGACCCCCGTGTCTGGACATAGAGCCACAGGCAGCATTTCACAAGTCATAGGGCATTCGCAGGAAGCTCCCACATAAAAACTGTGTTTGCCAAAGACATCCCCAAGGACAACAAACATGCAAGACAGAATAAATGCCTTGTCTTTGTTACCTCCCATTGTCACCTTCCCCTTGGCTGACGTGGGAAAAGTGCCAGTCAGAGCTTTCTCCTCAGGAGTTGAACTGGGGTTTTCAGTTGTCATGGCATGTAAAAGGTCACCACTAGCAATGGTCACCAGGCTCTCCTCAAGCTGCCTCAGGTCAGAGTGATCTGTTTCATTGCTGAATCTCGTGGACAAAGTGCTTTGGGTGAGGTAGGTGGGCAATTGGTCCAGGCAAACCTGATCATGTGTGGCATTGCCTTTGCTCAGTGCCACTTTGTTTAACTTGGCACAGCTGGGAATGAAAGAGAACAGGTATCAGTGCCCCAGGAAACTGCCATGGTACAAGATATGAGTGTTTCCCATGTGACAAACATCCCTTTGGTCATTTTTGTACCACCTTCAATTATATACTCCCACAGGTGTAGAATTCCACTGTAAACTAAAAAGCAGGCAAGAGGGATTCCTTCCTTCCCTCCCTCCATCCAGAGCTGTGCAACAGTTACAAAGAGGGGCTTTCTAACCTCCGATCCAAGCTATGCCACTGCCTCTAAGATAAACCTGTATGCTTTGCACCAGAAGTGACATGCTCCATTTTGTCTTTTATTAAGTTCAATTCATTGGTCAGTCCCGTTCAAGACCCATGGACTTACTCCGTGTGGGGCTTGCAGATGTCAGTGCTGGAGTTTTGGTCAGAGAAGGTCCCAGAAGGGCACTCTTCACAAGTGACATCATTTGTTGAGGTGCCTGAATAAAAATAACGACTGAGACTGACCAAGTCAAATGCAGCAGGTCAGGGCCCGTGGCCCAGAGCGGGAAGGTCGGGCGGAGGTGCTACCTGTGACTTTGACCCCAAAGCCCGGCGGGCAGGCCGTGTGCCGCTGGCAGCGCGTGCAGCTGTTCACCACCGCCGTCTGGCAGAACAGCCCCGGCCGGCACTCGCACACGCGGCTGGAGTTGAACGAGCACGGCTTCTTCTCCACCAGGTCGAGCTCTGTGGGCAAGAAACAGAGGCAGCAACAAAGGATCACCCTGCAAGGGAAATGCAAAGGGGGCCCAAAGCTGAGCAACATCAGTTCAAAGGCTCAGGAGGCAGAACAAGGTGCTTGCACTCTTCATGATCATGGAATGGCTTGGGTTGAGGGGACCTTGAAGCCCATCTCATTCCACCCCTGCCATCCCATTCACCTCCCACCAGCCCAGGTTGCTCCAAGCCTTGTCCAGCCTGGCCTTGGACACTCCCAGGGATGGGGCAGCCACAGCTTCTCTGGGCACCCTGTGCCAGGGCCACCCTCACAGGGAGGAGTTTCTTCTTAATATCTAATCTAAACCTGCCCTCTTTCAGTTTAAAGCCACATGATGGCAAGTCAAATCATGAGCAATTGGAGAAGCCTTTAGCCATTGGCCAGTAATATAAGACAGAGAGTAGAAACCAGACTTGGACAGCACTGGAGGAGAGAAGTCTGAGGGAATCCCCAGGTCACACAGGAAGCCACACTGATTATGGACAAGGAAACATTCTGCTCTCTAACTCAGTAACCAAGCATGGCTAATTCTGCTGCTGGAGATTCTAAATGGATAAAATAGCAGTACTAAAATAGAGAGACAGACTGTAAGTGTGAGGCACGTGCTGGGGAAGGCCAACCTTTGGCGCAGGAGACGCAGGCGGCGCAGTGCGGCCTCGGGCCCGCGGAGTGCACGTACTGCCCCGGGCCGCAGCTCAGGCAGTCTGCTCCTGGGTCGTGGGGACAAGCCTTCTTCTTAACAGAGCCTGCAACAAACCAACATGGGCGGGACACCTGCTCAGGATTATGGGAGGCAACCATCCTGAAGGGCTCCTGCAGGCTCCTTCCCCGGTCACACACACCACCACAGCCCTCTCTTTGTCCTTTGGTTTCTCTAGCACAGTTTTGCTTTTCCCACTTGAGGGTAAAGGGCTCACAGCTCTCCTGGGACAGGACATTATCCCAGCTGGATTGGGCCACTGCAGAATGGGCACATGGCAAGTCATTTTGCTGACAGAGAAGACCACCAAGGCTGCAGTGAGGGCAATTGTCCTGCCATTACTAAGTTCCCAGGAGATTGCTTTTCATGGTTCCCTCTTTCCTTCCTTTTAAACAAAAGGACTTTTAGAAAAGCTGCTCTTTCTTTACAGTGAGCAGCTTAGTTTTCAGGAGATATGAGCAGGTTATTGCTTGAAGGAGTAGTGGAAGATTAAAAGGAAAAAGGATTCATAACTTTTATTGTGGAGGAGGCCCTGGAGGATGTGCAGAGATGTCCAGGACTGACATGAGGAGGTAGCAAAGAAATGAGTGTCAGGAATCAGCAAAGGTAGAATGGATACTGGTGGCTCACTGATGTAAATCAGACCTCTGCTTCTCACAAACCTCACTATGACATCTGTCAGGATGGGAGCTGTGGCAAAGGATGGTTTTGCAGGAGAACAGAGCTTTTCTGGGACTGTTTCAGAGTTACAAGCCCACTCTTTTCTTCTTTTATGGGACCAGCTTCTCCATCCCTTGCTCTTGCCTACATATATAACTTCTGAAGGAAGGCGTGGCCACCAGGACAGGATGTCCCAGTGGGAATCCTGATGGAACTGCATAAAAATGCTGGCAATCAAACAGTAGACCCCTCTGTGTTACCAGATCTGAAACATATGTCAGAAATTTCCTTTATAAAACCAGAAGAAAAAGCAGAGATTTCTGTGAGAAGATACTGAGGGTGGTGAAGTACCACAAAATACCCCACCCATTGAGGGGGTTTTTGGCCAATGGGGCAGTTTCAGACATTTCCAGAGCTCTTGTCTCACCAAGCTGTTTCCTGCTGACCTCATGTGCCTCTGAGTCACAACCAGCCTCCAGCAAAGCCCTCTGGGTCCCCTCAAAGGGCTGTTCCCTTCCTCCCTCGTGTGAGACACTTTCTAAACTGTTGTGACTACAAGAATAATGTCAGCTTTTCCATACCTTCATTTTGTGCTTTTTGTCTCTGAGCAGAAGCTCATCTAGCCTAATTTCACTGTGCTATTTCACACCCCGAGGCAAGTTGAAATGAATTCTTAGACCTGCCTACTTCTGGCTGCTTCAGGGTCAAGTGATAAAAAACACACAAAACTCTATGAAGTTCTCTAGTTTGCAATTTACACATTGTTTGCACACACAGGAGCAGGACAGTGGGGAACAGATTCATATGTGGATTCAGTGAGACACCGACTCAGGAAACCACTGTTCTCCAGGGACAAAATACAATTCTGTGGATACACAGAGTTTCTACACTCTCTCCCAGAAAGGCTCTATGTAAATTTGACTGAATTATAGAGATACTGACCTGAGGGACATTGGTAACAGCAGCTTTGTGCAGTTTCATCATAGATCCAGTTCTCATGTGTATCACAGGAATGAGGTGGGGTTAATGATACCTGGAAATTGAAACAGCAAAAGACACAATTAGAAAACAGCTAATTCTGTACTAGAGCAGGTCCCAATACCTGTCTCAAGTGATGGCAGCTGCAGATGCTAAGGAAAAGCCCACAGCTTTTTGAAAATTGAAGTATCCCCAAAGCAACTAAATTATTGTCTGCATCTCCTTTAGAAACCTTGCAGCAGTTAGCAAATTTTTAAAAAGCATAAAAATCACTGTGTTAAAATGGTCCATGTTAATTTGAGCTAAGGATTTCTTAGGGAAAAGAAAAAAAATCCCCAACATTTGTAGCAGATCCAGCTCTCTGTGCAGTGAAAGAAGAGGTGGTGCCATATTCAGCACCATCTGAATGCAGACAAGTTGGCTGTAATGCACAGAGGGAATTCCTGTTGGCAGCAAACAAGCTTTTCTGTTATACCTGCAGTCATAATGGCTGAATTTAGCAACCTAAGGATGTGTTTATTATAAACCAATAAACTGTTTAACTTATCATTTAGGAGCAAATCCTACACTGAGAACAAGAGAGTTGTGCCTTGGAAAGAATGCTGCAAATGTTCAGAGGACAAAGCCCTTATTAAATAACCCATCCCACTTCTGGTGTGAGTGAAGGTTTGCAGAAATAACCTTCATTACTGCATAACCGATACTTGGGTAGTTAAAAAAACCCCACAGTTCTAATATTGGCTTAGAAAATGAGACTCAGCTATAAACTGGAACAAGAAGCATTATAATAAGACTTTGTTTTTGTATGGCTGGGCCACTACATGCCCTGGGAAATTACGGTGCTACGAGTGTTCTGATGAGAAAACCTGATTTTTGAATTTGGCATCGCCCTTAATATTCCCCTGAAACTGTTGTAATCTGAATTTCATTTTCACTGTTTGCTAAAAGGTATAAACAGCATTTTTTTTGTAACGAATCAATCAGCAGATTCCCCTGAGATTTTCCCACGATATTGGTAGAGCAGTTAAATATTTCAGAAACTCTACATCTCACTTTCTGCAGATGAGTTTCCCGCTGGCCTTTGAAGGAATACCTGCTGCCTTTTACCCTGTGCACAATTTCACTGCCTAACTCATTTCACAGCCTCCTCTGTCTAATACACAGAAATTATCGAACTTCCATCAGAAAATGGGAACTTTCAATCAAAGGGGAAATGAACAAAAGGACAAGAAATAGAAACACATTGAAACCAGTACCAGAAGTGAGACTGTGACACATCAGCCCCTCCTGCACGCTGAGTCCTGGCTCACGGCAGAGGGGGAGCAGAAGGCTCTGCCTGCTCAGCCTGACTCAGCTCTGCTCTTCACACGGTATTTTCCTGTTTTTAAAGAAGTCCCAGACTGTAGGGAAAGGAAGTGGAATCTCCTCCTGTCCCTGTGCAGATCCAGCCTGGCCAGGCAGCCCCTGAGCCTCACCTGAGCAACAGGAACCCACCAGCCACCACACACAGGGCCAGTCCTGAGTCACCTCAGGGATAGGAAGTGAATTAACTGGGTTTAGAAAGAAAATTGAAGAAACTACAGCATCCAGGCTGTAGCTAAATCATCCTGGATCACCCTGTAAGGGCTGTGGGAAGTCACCACAAACATGTTTTTACTCTTCCTGGTTCTCCTGGGCAACCAACTCTGGCCACAAATGAAGCTGAATTTTAAACCAGGGACAAAATTCTTGAATTATTTATGCAGCACATGAAGCTTTGAGTATATTTATTTGTTTCTGGGTTTAAATACAGGAATAATGTCTGTGTAAAAGTGTGAGGGAAGGGCTCCTTTTTAAAAAGTTACCTTATCTGAAATACAGAAATCAAGAATTTAGGGTTAGATTCTGTTCCTGGATACAGCAATGCACCTTCTGGTTATGAATTCAACCTGATGCCAGTGCAGTGATAAATTCCTGCATGAGCCAGGCCTACACACCACTCAAATTATGAAAATATACCTAAGAAAGAGAGTCCTGAAGCTCTCCCCCCCTTCCACAGGAGGGCAGCTCTGCACTGCAGCTACACGTGCTCCCCAGCACATGCTGCTCTCAGGTACCAGCACAGCTTTGTAGCCACCACCCCTCCTGCTCCCTGAGCCAAACCCAGCGTGTTCTGCTGTGAAAAGAAGTCGTTTTACCAAACCATGGCAGGATTTCTGTGTCTGAGAAAGCACCTTCTGAAGGCACCACCACTTTCAATCCATAGTTACCTGCAAACTGGTTTAAGAGTTGCCAGTTTTTGAGTAGAAGTGTTTCATGAGGATAAAAATGAGTATAGATTTCAGTGATAAATGATGCACATGTCAATGCTCAGCCTCAGTCAGCACGTCCCCATTCCTTTCATCTTTTACCCTCTCAATCCCTGAGCTGTTTCCCCTGCCCCGGCTGTGCCAGGTCTCTGGTGCCAGGCATGGCTGTGCTGGGAGGCCCCAGAGCCATTTCTGTGCCTGCGTGCTGTGTCAGAGCAGGTGTCACCTGGGCAGAGGTGATGCTGCTTTATGCCAGCGGGAGGAATAGACAAATGTGTAAACTAAAGCCTCTCACTACAATGTTAATCTGGCCACACCTTTTGAACAAATTTGAACAAGTAATTAGCCTCTATCAGATTAGCAATTTGCATGTGGTTTCCTCCAGTACAGGGCGTTCTTCAACTGGATTCAGTGCCCTGTTCAGCTGGAGCGAGACAGAGACTGAATTGCACTAATCTTTTCCTGCATGCTCTGCAAATAAAGGTTTGGGATTTAGCAGGAGCTGGAATGCACCTGGTGAAAGGAATTACTCCAGGTGCTCTCCTGCCTGCACTGCTCTGTGTCAGGGCCCCAGGGATCCCCTGGTTTAGTGCTCTCAGTGACTCAGTAGGCCAACTAGTTTTTTTCTTTTCTGAATGTGTTGCAGATCAAGGCCCAGGTAAACAGAACAAACATATTAGATACAAAGCAATTACATACAAATTTGGGCTTTTCAGTGCTTGCTTTGTTTTTGGAAAGTAGGCTTTTTGTAGCTCTTCTCACTTTCCTTGTTTCTACAAACATGTTTGCTATTCCAATTTAAATACTGGTAGTTGTAAAGAGGGTGCTGAATTCTGTGGGCTACTCTGCAATTCAGTCAGGACAAGGTTTGACTCATTTATTCATGGCCTTTTGAGCTCATAGAGAAAAAGTGATGGTGAGAGAGAGGACAAAATTTGCTACAAATGAGCTGTAAGTCAGCAAGAAAGCACATTATGGTAAAAACCAGATTCTGCCAGCAGTGGCTATTCTAGAGCTGACTAATAGTGCAGCAAAACAGTTAACTGCCTGTCAAGCTTCTAGCCAAATTCTGACAGCACAAAAGGAGCTGGTAATCTAAGGCTTCCAGTAGTCAAGCTTATCTGTTGGTAAAGACATCATGAACAAGTGAGAGTTCACTGAACATAAAGAGAAACAAACCCCAGACTGTGGACTCAAGTAAGGTGGAACATGGTTTAAAAATAGGACAAGTAACCTATGACTTGCTCACATTAACTAGTATCACTTGTACTCCTCTAGCAGCAAAACCAAGTATTTCTGTGATGGAGGTAATGCAAAGGACAGGGAAAAGCCAGTTGCTCATCCCAGCAAGATCTACATATTTATTCCAGGTAACTGATGATTTTGCAGTGAGTCTGAATGTTGACAATGAGTATCAGAAAACCAAATTTTCTCATTGCCCCTTTCATTTTGTGAACAAACCACCAAAAGTGATGGCAAATAGAGAAAATTACCATCCTTTCTTTCCTACTACCCTTCTCCTTTTTTCCATTGCCTAAGGAAGTTTGCATTCAGCAGACTGGACAAGTTTATCTGAGTGAATGCCCTCCCAAGCACTCCCCAGGTGGGCAAGGGCTACAGACTCCAATCCTTCTGTACTTCAGGAAGGAGACAGGGGCAGGACAAATAAGGAGGGAAAAATAGAGCAAACGTGCAATGTGGGAGGGGAATTTACAGCTAAAGTGAACAGTGAACTCCTACTCTTACCAAAAGAGCCAGAAGGACCTTTTTCAAATGTCTGTGAAGAGGATGCAGGACTGCATTATTTTCAAAGACCAAGCTGGAGTCAGTGTCTTGTAAAAATCTCCTGACAGCCCGTGATGCTGTATCATTCAGGTACAGTGGACAGACAGGAGTCTTGGGTTAATATATGGTTGGAAAATGGCCCATTTCAGGATCCAGCAAAGAGTGCAATTACTCACCTCCTGGAACTTACCTGTGCAAAGAGTCTCTGTGACTGAGCTCGGGTTTTTTAATGTGTTGGCCAGGGAGATGACATGGATTTGTGCCAGGTGCTGAGGGCTCGTTGCCATGTGAGCCACGGGAGCAGGGGGGAAGTGGCAGCGTGGGGGGAAGAAACCCACACGAGCTGATAGGATCTGAGTGGGGAGCTGGTGTGCACCTACAGCAGCACTGAGTGCAGCTGGAGGGCTGTGTCTATTCTACGTGATTTTGATTCAGAAATAATAGTGGATTCAGGAGGATGTCAGAGTCAGGGCAGGGGGGGTGTAAAGAGGAAGGTCTGTTATTGTTTTGCC
Source organism: Dendrocincla tyrannina (assembly GCA_035047865.1). NCBI lineage: Eukaryota > Metazoa > Chordata > Aves > Passeriformes > Dendrocolaptidae > Dendrocincla > Dendrocincla tyrannina. Next base: position 2,705,053 of record JAWWMP010000057.1, on the reverse strand, counting down.
TCTACTCCTTTCAATTTGCCACTCCTGACTTGCATCAGCAGAGTGAGCAGCAGCCTCTGAACAAAGCTCTGCAAGGAATGTGCTCTCCACAGGGCACACAGGCAGAAATAAAAGCCCCCACCCCAGTGAACCTCCCCTGGCTCCCAGCTGTGATGTCCCTGGAGCTGCAGCACCTCCAGCAATGCCAATGTGGAGATGCAGATCACAGCTCCCATCTCCTGCTCCTGCCTGCAGAATTCCCAGAGAGGGCAAACTCTCCTGCCTGCTCTGCTTTATACCTTTACCTCCTGACAGCTTTTTACCTTTATCCCCCCACGCTGCACAAACCCTGTGTCTGTGCACACCCACCCCTCAACACCCAGCCCGGCTCCTGCATCCTGAGGGTCCTGGTGCCCCCTGCCTTACCTGCAGGGCTCTCTGGATGTCCTGGAGAAGCAGCAGGAGCCACAGTCCCAGTGCCAGGCTGCAGGCAGCCATCTGAGATGGTGTTAGATGTCTCCAGCTCCCAGCATTGCAGGTGACACAGCCAGGTTGCTCCTTCTGGGTGTTGAGATCCTTTGAGGGTCCAGCCCAGCCTTGCTCCGTGTCTGTTCATTCAGTCCAGGGCCGTTCCAGCTGTTCAAGGCAAGCAGGAGACAGGCTTTGAGACTCAAGCGAGGTGAGAAAACAGTTTAGAAGGGAGGGGGAGGGTGGCTGCCCCCAAAAGAAAACTAAAAGCAGACCAAAAGCAAGGCAGGTCGGTGCAGGGCCCCGGCTGCAGCGCCCAGGGTGCCAGCCGGGGCACGGGCTGGCTGAGCAGCAGCTCCCCAGCTCTGCACCCACAGCCCGGGCCAGGCACGAGGCCAAGCCCTGCCCCAATCCAGCTGCCAGTGCTTCAAGAGCCACGGCCAAGCCCCAGGAGAGTTCCCAGTAAGAAACACTCATTTTTTCAGTACAGTCATTTTACTCCTGTTTGGATGAGTGGGTGAAGACTCACAACCAGCCAGGGTGACTCCACTAAGGTTTAGGCTTTACATATTGCCACTCAAACACCAGCATATCACAGACCATCCTCTTGAGAATCCTTCCCTTCCCTCCAGTGCCACTGGAAACAAATTCCTCCAGTGGACAATTGTCCCTAGTTCTGCTACTCATCCTTTTGCTCCCGTTCATTTGTTCCTCTGGTTTTTGTTCGGGCGCCTGGAAAGACTGCAGTTGGTTGAATGTGTCACAAAGCCTTCTTATCTGCACTAGGAGTTTTGTCACAAGTGAAGGTTAGCCACTTCAAAAAGGGCAGAGTGCCTTGAAAAGCTCTCTGAGCTACACAGGAAAATCATGACAATTTGAATTCTCACACCTCTGGATTTTGGTTGTTGTTGTTGTCTCTCACTCTTATCAGCAAAAACAATAGAAATGAGGGAAGACTGAAAGGTGGATGAATGATTATTTTACTAAAGACCCACAGCTACCTCGCTGTCATCACAAATGAGCACCAAGGATGAGCATTCCACAGGGCACCTGTGTAAACACTCTCTGTAGTGTGTTTAACTCTCCACTGTAACTCCTGTCTTTTGAACTGACTCCCTGGATTCCTTCCCCCAGGATGCCACTGTATAAACCCCAGGCACTTTCAGTACAGTGCATGGGGTGTATTTGGCACATCACCCTCAATCTCCCTTCCCTCTGTCAGGTGACAGCTCAGTTTCTAAGCTCTCTTAGTTATAAAAGCTACTGGGGTAGATACACCTTGAAAGTCTAGGGACAACTAAGTATTTGTATGTCAAAGTATTATATTCTTGTTTTCCCAGTAAAATAATGGGCTGGAAAACACCTTAGTCTTCTGTAATAATATGCCATTAAGCAATTCTCCCAATTCATGAATGCAGTTTCAAATGACAGTGGTCAGGGCAATTGGAGAGCTGCCTTTTTTATCCCTCCCCTCTGTACATTTTTTTTCTCTGCTCAGCCCCACCTAAGCTTTTCTAGCAAAAGGACAGGCACCACTGTAAGAGACAGCCTGGAAGGTTTAAGTAAAACGCTGCTGAGGTCAGAGTATCTGATACAAATACTAAGTATGTGAGTACAAAAAAACTGTGTGTGAAAGACTTTCCCAGAACTCACAACAGGGAGAGCTTTCTCTGTTTTCCAGATAAAGTAAGACTGAAAGAAGCATACCAAGCATTTTGTCTACGTGTGTGTATCAGTCCCTTTTTAATGAATGGTGTCAATAAATTTTTAACCTACTGGCTAACTTCAATCAAACCTGGCTGAGGAGGCAATGCCAGTGAGATCGACGAGGCTGCATAGAAGGAGCTGCCTTGGGTAAAGGGACAAGGTGCTCGTGACACACTCCCTGAGGGAGAGGCTGCAGGAGATCAGTCCTCCTCAGAAGAAAGAATTCACTGCCATGTCCAAAGTGAAACCAGGCTTCCCAGCTGCTATTCTTCCTTGAACTTCTTATTCTTGAACTTGTTCTTGATTGAACCAGATATTTAGAAGGATGGGAAGTGGAAAGTGCTTATTGTTGCTGCCGGCTTGTCAGAAAAGCTCTTACATCACACAGAGCTCTTACAGGTCTGTAATAAAAGAACAGCAATGAAGAGGGTGAAGAGGTTGTTTCACAGGAACATCCCAGCCTGCACTCCCAACTGAATGCATTAGTGCCAGATTTTGTGTGTTTTGATTTCAAATACAACATCAGGGGCTTTCCCAAAGAAGCCCTATCAGTAAGTGGAAGAAGCACCTCCATTTTAGAACAAACCCACACTACTGTTCTCTACACACTGCCTGCATTTCCTAGAAAATAGTTGTCTATGTCAATATGAAAAAAAAGGTGCAGAAAAAACAAAAGCAAAAGACCAACCCGTATTTCTCTGGTCTTCCATCAGAGGACAATGTCTATCAGAGAAAAGGGGAAGCCCCTCATGAGAATGAAATGATGATTTGTAACGTTTATTTGATTACACACATCTGTCTCTTACTGTCTGAACCCTTTTTGCTCTGGGTGTTAGAAGTAGCAATTCCCCAAGATAAGGTTCCTTGGCATTTTGTATTTTAACTAATTTAGTCAGTGCCAAGCTTAGGTAGCTTTCACACAGGGTATCTGGTCAGTGCTGATCCCGTGTGTGTGCTCAGCACTGAGGGGGAGCAGAGGTCTGTAAGTCAGCAATTGTTCAAATGCCCCTCGATTCCTGGAGCAGGAGGATGCAGAGAGCCAGTTAAGCCATGGGGAAAGTCTCCACCACGGGCCCAAAGCATCCCCTCAGCACTGCCTGTTCACTGCCCAGCGAGAGCCTGGCAAAGCAAGCAGCAGTGGAACATTCTAGAAGCAGCACTGGTACACGTGCTCCAGCAAAAGTACTCATGACATTTTCTAATTTTGAAGTGGCTGATTTTCATCTCATGTTGTACTTTTAGCATAGTTTCTCCTGGTTTTAAGTATGTATGCTCAGTTAATATGGATTCAGCTGTATCAGAGGAAAAAAAAGCACCCAGTGTCATCTCTGAACCCTTGTCAAACAGATAAAAGACACCATAAAGTTTAAAAGAACACATATTAAAATACCTTGTCTAAAATCGTATTTCAGTGTCTGTCACTGTTGCTATTTAGAGAATTGCAGTATGCTGAGAAAAAACATCACCAAATTCTTGCTGCTTAACCAGATGAAACACCAGCAGACCCTGAACCTCCATGGCAGGGCTCGTTGGGACATGCCATGTACTTTGGGTATCAAAGAAAGAGAAGAGAAATGAAGGCGTTTCCTGCAAAAAAACCCAGAGAATCTCATGGTTAAAAGAAGGAAAACAAACAATGAAGAAAGGAAGAAACCCAAGAGTTACTTTCTTGATCTCTTTGTGCGTTTTAGCCATGGGGCAGCTCTGTTGCTGGGCATTGGGAAGTGACACTGTGGCAACACCACAGAGGAGCCAGTGATTTCAGGCACTGCAAGGGAACCCAGCAGCCTGAACTTCCCTGGAAATCCTTGCCCAGCCCAAAGAGGCCAGGCAGGAGGGAGGGAGCTCTGCTGCAACGAGACCCCCCTGAGACACAGCATGCAGTGAAGGAGCCATCGGGGTGGAAAAGGCTGTAGTGACACAGCCTTTGAATCACACACATAAAAAGGAATAAAGTCTCATTTTTGCCAAGCATGCCACAGATTGTGCCACTCTGGCACTGACATTTATTTGCTGGCACTTACATGTCTCTTCTTCTTAGTATTAAGTCTTTGTCAGTCCATTTAATTCCAGCCCTCCAATCCAGCCCTCCAAACTATGTTAAAACATCAAGGTGCTCTTAAGAGTGTGATCTGCAGAGCTGTGTCGATCCACCAATTCCCCTGGGGGTGTTTGTCCACTGTGAGCAACAAGGAAGTTGGTGGCAAGTTCTTGTTACACACTTGTTGAAAGGCAGCAATGGCTTAAAACAAGAGTTACCATCAGGGAAAAATAAAAGGTTATCACATTAATAATAAAGATAACATGACAATTTTCAATTAGATTTCTTTTACAGATGTCATTTATGTGAATTTTAAGTGGATAAAAAAAATCTTATGACTGTTTTTATCTCAACTAATACTATTGGCCTTACAGAAAGTGATAAATGTAATAAAATAAATGTGTATAAAATGACTTCTTCTGGCCCACAGTAGCTTCAAAACTAAAGCACATTTTGAGTCAGACTGAAAAATGAGAAGAGCTGACAGAGAACTCAGTTCTCTCAAGAAAGGCTTGGCTTCCATGAAAGAAACCAAAACCTCCTCACAGAATTACTATGCCCACAGGCTGGGAGAGAGAGAGAAATGACCTTAGTTGAGAGATCACCTCATGTCTGTACTTTCAGTAATTCTGACCACAGCTTCAGGAAGGGTGGGAGAGTTCCACATGGGCATTCTCCACACACAAAGCACCTGACAGAAGAATTGGAAAAGCACCAAGAGTTTCAATTCTCTACATTTAAATTCAAACTTGAAAATAATAAAGGTTTGGGGAAGACTGGCCATGTAGTTCAAACAGAGAAATGGAACACATTAGTCCCCAGTAGTGCCACAGACTTTTTGGGTAACTCGTGTACTTTCTGCGTACCCTGGTTCTCCTCATCCAAAAGCTGACTTTCAAAGCTTGCCTCCTAACAGAAGCCAGATGAGCTTTCTTTGCTGACACAACGAAAACAGAGTCAGGAGACACGAAATAATTTTTGTGAAAGAAACAAATGTGAAGATTTTCAGGATGCAGTTTTTTACAAGTGTTAAACTTTTGTTCCATGACTATAGCTGAGCATCTCAGCCCTTCCCAATAGGAAGGTTTGCTCTGCAGAACCAAGGGAATGCACCAGCTGAAGGAGAAAACCAGGTCCTTATGTTTGGTCTGCCATTACTCAGGAAACTGGTGAAATTGAAGTTTTTAACTCCAGAGAAGGGTCAGAACTTCTGTTGTGTTTTCAGAGTTGACACACTCTTCTGGGCTTTGAAAACACAAGTTCCAAAGAGATGAAAACCCCCAAAATCAAAGTTTGCAAATTACTCAAAAAGTGAGTTCATTCCACATGCAGATGTTTCACCTGAGGGTTCTGGAGACAGTCATTGCTTGACGTGCTGATAACGCAACAGAAGGTATAAATCATCCCTACACTCATTCAGCACTCCTGATATTAACTTTTACAGGGTACTGACAGCAAGAAACACCTGATCCTGAGATATCACCAAAACTATCTTAAAATAATCAGAGAGAGCAAACACAAACACTAGTGACAGCCTGGTACTGAGAAGCAGACAGGAGCTGAGTTTTAACTACACTTCTCTGCTCAAACCAATCAGAAATGCATCATTTACTGTGTTTCCTTTGCCTAATTAAGCAAAGATGGATTTCCCATGCCATGAATCAGGGTTATACACATGCAGTACAGTCAGAAAGGGGAACTAAACCACCAGCTTTACCATCAAAGCATCAGGCAGAAGAGAGCTGACACAAAGGAGCACACACACGCTGAGTCAGCCACCAACAGGAGACACAGCTGCCCAGATTCAACCAGCATGTTCCCAAAAGCCAGGAATGGGATAGAAAATAGAAATCCAGGCTAAGCCTACCTCCAGGAGCAGCAGACAAGATATCCCAGAGCCCTGTGTCTGCACAAAAAGGCCAGTATCTGTATTATTTTGTGGCTTAGGACATCCCTGAAGATACGGGTATGCTACTGGGAATTCTTCCTTTCTACATTTTGACCCCCCGATCAGCAAAGGTCTCATCCCTGTCTCAGTTCTGCATCATCTCCTCTCCAGAAACCCCCAGCCTCAAAAAGTGCCCATTCTCCTAACCCACAGTCCAAACAACTCCTGCACACCATCCCCACCTCTGTTCTCCCTGGAAATGCTGATCCCAGCACTGGCCCCATCACAGAGTCCACTGTCCAAGTGCTGAAGCTGCTTTAACACTGGAGGAAATGCAATTTTTCAAGCAGTAAGTGGATGAGTTCCTTTACAGTGTACCCCCAGGTGGAAGGGTGTGTCAGCTGGGATGGTGTCACACCCCAGGACACAGGCACTGTGCAAACCCTGGTTGTTACACTATAAAACACTGTTGTCTCCACACCCAAGTGGTGCTCCCAGCACGGGGCTGAAAGGGCAGCCTGTGCAGGCCTGGGAGAGAGCTGGGGGGACAGGAATGAAAACAGAGGGAGAGGTTCCACAAACAGGAGCATTTTCAGTCTGTTCCAGCTCAAAATCGAGGGCACAGGACCACACAGGCCAGAACCACCACACACAGACAGGCCTGACTGAGCAGGGGCAGTGCCACTGACTTTGTTCTAGGGGAGAAAGAGGCATAACCACACTTCCAATGCTTTCCCAAGTGTAAGAGAGTGGATGTTTTCCCAGATCTCAAGGGATGTTTTGATTTCAGCGTTGGTTCCAACCAGGCAGATTCCCATCAGCTACTGAACCTTACAGGCCTTCCTTGACCCTCCTGACAGAGTGGAGCAAGCCTGCTCTAATTCATTTCAGGATAAATTAACAAACAGATTATGATGTTTAATGTTTTGGGTTTGAAGGCAATCTAGTAAAACTGCTGAATTTGCCCTATTCAGTATAAAATTTGGCAGCTAGTGGTTTACAGTCACTCGATTAATTTCTTTTAACATTAGTACTTCCAGCAACTGAAATCATGTGACAATTCCACTCACTTCACCCTAGAGATGCACAACCCAAAGCTAAATTCTTGCTACAAGTCATGCTTTCCATTTCCCAAGTCTTACATTAAGATTTCATAAATGTGCAATATTCCTGTCCTTGCTTTAAAAAGTCTATTCATACATTTGATTTACCAAATGTTTTTATATAAAAATTTAACGTTTTTATATAAAAATAACAGTGAATGCCAAGAAGCTGCATGAACCAAATTCATTCTCTCAGCTCCCAGAAATATATTTGAGGCAGGAATTTCTGTTTCAGAAAATTCAAGTCAAAGTAAAACACCAATTTTATTTTTTTTAGGAAAGGAAAGCAAGATCAGCCTATAAAGTTCAAACAAATCACTCTACGTATTTTGTTTTGGTAAAATTAAAAACTCCAAAATGCTTTTTGGTTTATCTCCAACAAACTTGGAAAAGCAGAGGCAAATACAATTTGCAGACGTTTTAAGGCATTATCTAGCTTGTTAATGAACAAAATATCATTTTACTTAAACATGTTTTTCCCCATACACAGTTACTCTGATGTAATACACCCTGTAGCTACACACATTGCACTGAAAATAAATTGAATTCTTAAAATTTTAACTAAATTAATACGGAATTCAAGTTTAAGGCACTAGAAAATTCCTTCAATCATTTGGAAATGAACACCTTTGCATCATTCCAGTGCACCAGACCCTTCAGAGGGCAGCTCCTCACCCTGGCCCTCAGAGCACTGGTTGCACTGGTGCTGCCTCAGCCGAGGGACAGCACAGCTCCTGCAGGACACGGCCCTGCAGCCAGCCCGGGGGACACGGCCCGGGGGACACGGCCCGGGGGACACGGCCCTGCAGCCAGCCCGGGGGACACGGCCCGGGGGACACGGCCCTGCAGCCGGCCCGGGGGGACACGGCCCGGGGGACACGGCCCTGCAGCCAGCCCGGGGGACACGGCCCTGCAGCTGCTCACCGGGGGCTGCAGGGGCAAAACACACACGGGAACAAACACATGGGACTGTACAAACTCTCCCAGGTTTGCACTGCTCACTGTGCACGGGAAAACCTCTTCCAAGATGTTTTTATCCAGCTCTCTTTGACTGGGAGCTGTTTTCACACCCTGTGCCCATCCCTTCCCCCGGGCAGAGATTCACAGTGTAGAGACAGTCGGGTTTAATCCAGGAGCTGCTCTCTGGTGTTTGCTTTGCTTCCTGTTAGGAGAGGCACTGCCAGACCTGGAGTGGGGCAAGGGGGGCACGTGCAGAAGCCCAGCAGTTCTGGCTCCTCCTGACACTCTGGATAGCGAGTTCTGGAAGCCAAAGGAAGAGGAAGGATATTAAAGAAGAGCACAGCGATCCCACTTTGAAGAAGACTGGTAAGCTGAACAGGCTTTTGGCTGTTGTGCAGCTCTGTTTGCTCCTTTGTCACTGTGCACAGTAGTTCACACGGCAACAGAAGGAAAACGTTTCCCAGTGGCGATAAGGAGATAATCCTCCAGGCATGTTCATTTGCTCAGCCCTTGATAATCATCATACCCTTTAGAGATGGGACAGCAATGTCCACCTGTGCAATTCCCAACATCTCCAGAGTCTCTGGAGGCTGTTCTTACCAGCTGAAGATGGGCAGAAGGCTTCTCTTCCAGGGAAGCTCGCAGATCCAAACTGCTGAGCCTGGGCTTGCAGGAAGGGACAATGTTTTCCCAGCCAGCCAGGCAATGCTGTGAAAAGAGATGGAAATGCTTTGCCCTTTTTTACCTACTATGGCCTAAATGTGGCTCTCAGTAATAACTTCAACACACGGAAGTTTTAGCAGGTAAAAAGTAATAAATTAATCTTTGAGGAGTTTTATACGACTACCCATTAAAAGATGAAATCTAATGAAGCAAAACTGTCCCCTCTTCCACCTTTCACTGGCCAATTATTTCTAAAGTGAACTGCTTTGTGAACTCAAGCACCCGACCTCTCTGAACCTGTCTCAACTGACTCATCCAGCTCCCTAAACCTCAAAACTAAGCTTCCACCCACCTCTTCCTTGGAAATCTCTAGGTCAGGGAGAGTACTGTCCCTGTAGACAATACTGTCTACCATTGATCACTGGCTGGAATACAGGACCAGCTCTACAATAACAGTTTTAAATCCACCCTTGCCAGTACAGATTACACTGTGACTACTTCATGGACTCTTGCCTTTCAGACTCCCTAACAACCATGGAAGGAAACACAGACACTCTTAGGTGTGGTTCATTGTGTTGAGTCAGTCAAATCTGCCCCAGAAGGTTACAGCTCCACAGTGCTTCCCTCTGTGCAGTGTAAACCATTGGAGACATGTCACACACTTCATGCCACTCACACAAAGGCATTAACCCAGAACACACCGCTGTTTCTTCTGGCTCTCTCAGTGTTGCAGATCAGAAATTTTAGTGGAAACCCTGCCAGGGCAATGAGTCACAAATCTTTCTCTCTTGTGCTGTAAAGCAATGCCCAGGCTGGCTGTGCCATCAGCAGGAACAGAAACTCACCGAGGGCAGTGCCAGATCGTCGGCCGGCTCAAAGCTCCTCCTGCGATGGGCTTTGTACTTGTAGGCAGGCCAAAGGACAGACCTGGGAATGCTGACCCTGGAATCACACAAGGCAAGTAACTGCCTGCACCTCTGACAAGGCAGCGGAAATCCCACCCCAAGTCCAAGGGTCTAATCCCAAAGTGACCCAAATAGAACCGTCTTGGATTAGGGCGTTAGACGCTTCACGTCCACATTCAGATTCTGGACCAAAACTGGGTAAAACACTTCAAAATTGTTTGTGCAAACCAGTAATTCTTGTTTACCTGACATAGGTTGGCTCTTCCAGTGTGCCTGGGGGCTGGTGGGCACGTGGGATCTTACACACAGGGCAGGCAGACTCTGGATCCACAGGGACAGTGAAGAGGCGCTGGTTTAACCGGTAACAGTAAAAACCTGCACAGAACAACAAACCACCATCCTATTTCTTGTTTGTCAGAAGGCTCCTCAAACCAGCCAACAAAGCTGAGTTCTACCACAGTGTCACATCTGCATTCTATAAGAAGAGCTGCTTTTCCTGAAATATCTTTTACATTTCCTGTTCCCAAGTAAGTTCCTTAAAAGTAAACCCAAAACTTCAACCTCAACTTAAAAACAGAACATTAGCCAACTACAAGAAACCCTGAGAGATTAACATGACAGTGATTGAGAGAGGATCCCTAGAAGACTCAAGTATCTTTGGAGGAAGAATTTGAATCTGGTTGAAGAGGTTCAGCTGAAAATAACACATTCTTCCTTGTCTTGCAGGATATGGTGCTCTCTCAGGATGACAGGTAAAGATTGCTCAGTTGTTTTTTCACAGAAACTGGAGTAGGAAGAAATGTGATCTTACACTTATGGGAACTGGTTATCAAATCTGGTTCTTGTTCAGGAACTGTGTAATCCAGACCCTTGGGCCTAAAGAAACACACAAAGAGATCAGTTGGTGACAGGGGACAGGCCCTCTGAACAGCCCTGCCTTTTCCAGGCACACCTTTATGCCTGGGAGGTAAATAGAGGCCCTCAAAGCCACCCTTGCTCCAATCAGACCATGGTTCTCATCACTAAAGGCACACATTGCTGCTCCAGCCCTTCCCCATTCCCACTTACTCCATGTGCTGCTCATCAATACAGGCTTCCCTGTTGGCCTGTCGGAACTCCTGCAGCTCCACAAAGTATTGCTCAGGCTTTTCTATTACTGATGACTGTGTATCAAGGAGCCCTGAGAAGGCCAAGGAAAGAGGAAAGGATTTACCAAATTCTGGAAAGCACCAAAGCCAACCTCACAAAAACCAGTCAAAACAAAATAACAGTAATGAGAAGAGCAGGCCACCACATGAAGCCAGAGATGTGCTCTGTGGTTTGGGTTTCTTATGACATTAATTCATTCCAGTTCTTTGGTATCCTCTCTGACCCCAGCAGGCTTGGCCATTTGCTGCCTGGATTCCCACAGCACTGCCACTTCACCACTGCAGGGAAGCACAGGCCGTGTCTGGATATGAAACAGCCCCTGACAAAGCTGCAGCCCCTCAGCAGTCCCATCACACCTCAACCTAATGGGGTCATAAACTGTGTGTTAACTCTTCATACCACCACATCATGCTAAGAGCTTTGCTCCAGGCTTGGGATTCACCTGCAATCCAGTCATAGCCCAGGAAGGGACGGGCAGACCAGCTGCCCACAGGTATGGCATCTTCTTCAGGCTCAGACTGAAAAGTCACATGACGAGCTTCCTTCTGGGAAGAAAACATTCATAAAGAATTCTTAGTCATCTAGCAAGACTTTCAAAGGTACAGCTGAGGAGGCAAATGACAGCTCTTCAAATGGGATGGCTGTGCCTTAGTTTGAGGCTGGACTCTATCTGTGCCTCACCAGTAACTTGCTCACCAGCCCTTTGTCTACTCAATAAATAAAACAGGAAGAGGGGACAGGGGACAGGTAAGGCAGGATTTTTCAGAGCTTTAAACAAAATGCTGAGCTCCTTCATCTCACATCCCCAGAGATCAGGTGGCCTGTGCTGCCTCAGAACAGCCAGAGCCTGCCCCTCACAGGCAGAGGAACAAAGTCTGGAGCAGCAGCACCACACCTGGCTGTCCTCCCTCAGCAGATGGGTCACACATGCAAACACAGGGAGTCTCACAGTGAAGTGTGACAGTGCTCTGCTCTTCAGGTCACTGGCTAAGGAAAGCAGGGCCTGAACAAACTGCCAGTAGCCCCTGGCTGCTACACCTGGGAACAGTTCCAGCCCCAACTTCCAACTGACATAGTGAGAACAGGGCATGTAATGTTCCCTTGGCCCTGCCCCCCCATCCTTCTACTGACTTGGGAAAATAGGCAGGGTATTGGTTTGACATTTACCTTCAGCTCTTTGGAGCGGGATGTCAGCAAGGCTGATTTAGGGATTGTGGGCTCCCTGATGACCATGGGCTGCCCACTGGGCTCCTCATTTTGCACTCTGCTCAGTGATGGGCCCAGATCATTTTTCTCATGGAAGCTGTGCAGCAGAGCACAGTGTTTTCTGTTCTCTCCATGTCCCAGGAGGCAGGATTCTTTCTCTGGACTTCCTCGAGCATGGCCACCCCCATCCACTCTGGAGGCTTCTCTGCCACACGTAACGACTGCAGACACCGGTGTAACGCTCCTCTTCTCCCCAGGAAAGCTGGAATCCAAACCTGTTGTTTCCTGTGTCTTTGCTTGTTGTCGCTGTACCCCTCTGTCCCTGCTGCTGCATTTAAGAGGTGAATCGAGGGCTCCTCCAGCTGTGCAAGCTCGGGGTTCCACAGACACCACCGCTCCAGGGTCAGCTGTAGACTTCACAGCATCCACCTGATTTTCCTTCTGTAAAGGCAGAGACTCTTATAACACATGGCATCAGTCAGATTAAAAACACATTTCATTAGAACATTTCACTCAGTAACAGAAAATGAACGTCTCATTCTAGTCTGCTCAATTCTTTAAATTCCTGGGGGAAGCAAAATCTTTATGTTTATTCATGAGACCTTTTTGTTGGAGAAGATAAGGAGATCCACTTCCAGCTAAAGGGAGCCTTTCCCAATTTGAGGAACCACTAAACTTTCAGCCCTTGCGCTTAGAAGAAATAAAAGGATTTTCTTCCACAATGTTCATTCCTATCTTGGATGAAGAAACCTGCATTTCTCAGGCAGGAATTGATCTCTGAACCCTTTGCAAGGAGAACAGATTGGGACCACAGGATAAACAATAACCAAAGGGCAGCTACTTTTCTAACAGACTCCATATTCCACATTCCACTTTCTACTGGCTCCTCCATGTCCCTGTGTATCCCTTCCCACACCACACCACAGGCAGAGCTGCTCTGTCCCAGAGGGCCCATCTGCTTCCCAGAATTTCTAGCACAGACACCACACATACCCCTCTCCTGGGCAAGGGGGCAGGTCCCTCAGCAGCTGGGCTGCTAAGAAGAGATGCTGGAAGGAGTGGCTTTCTGGGAATAATTCTTCTGATCTCTTCCTGCTTTGTTTTGAGCCTTTGTAGAAGGTCCTGGTTGGCCTGACGCAGCCTCTTCAGGAGCTCTAAGTCCATCCTAGAAAAACATTTTCCTGTAAAGCCAGAGAAAGGGGGAACTACATAAACTGAAGCACTAAGTGAAGAAGCAGACACAGGAGAAACCACTTGCAGGGGACTTTTCCTAAAAGCCACTTACAGCTGTTGAATGTTGCAGTGTTGATCCTCTCTCCTGAGAAAGCAGCCAAACTCCTTATGCCAAGAGCCAGCAGCACCTCATGCTTCTCTCCCCTTGGGTGGACTGTCACATATTTTGCACTCAGAAGCTGGGAGCTGACTGAACAGAGACAAGAAACTCTGCCTGAACAGAGACAAGAAACTCTGCCAGAGCGAACAGTAAACTTGAAAAGTCACATCAAAAAGCTAAATAAGAGACATTTGATTCCGAAGCTGCTATTTAGGACATCCTTATGCAATTCTGATTTAATGTTCTTTTGAAACACTGAAATTTGTATTTTGATAACACGGGAATGCTTGTAACTTCAAAATATGACTAATTAAGATAAATGTATTTGCTACATCCAACATAAATGCTGATTCAAGACTGTCCTCCATGTCCCCCAGGCAGGAAAGCTCCAAAAGGCTCAGTTATGACTCAGGAAAAGGGTTTGGGCAATTCCAATCCCATAAAGTAATTAAATTAAATCCCACACACGGTTACTGCCCTTTTATTAGAAGAGGGTGGTGAAAAGGAGTTAATAAATAGATAAATAAAGCCCAGTTTGACTGGAAAGCTGTCACACCGTTCAACATCTTTACAACATCACAAGCTCCCCTAAATTTGCAGAAAGTGGATTTTTAAATAAAATACAAGAAAACCCTAAATCCAAACTCCCACATTACCTTTGACTAGCCTGATAAATTATGTTCTCAATAGAACTATGTAGTTTTTTAGGACCTTTTGTTCTGAAGGATCCCTAAAACCTCTGAAACTCACTTGTTTGCTGCCTTGGCAACTGGACATGGAGAATAAAACATAGAACAAGGACACTAGGAGGAGTGGAGAGCAGTGCTAACAATCAACAAACTACAACATCTCTCCTTGCTACAAGAAGTGAGACGTGCACTACGGGACTTAAAATAGAAATAACAGCCTTGAGGCACTAATTTTGAGATAATCTGAAAAAAACCCAATAGTCCTCACAGCCTTCACAGGACAAAGCTAACCTTTGATGAGCATTCTTTCATCACTGCTCATCAGAAACCAATTACTATAAAAATACCATCGGCCAAGGGGCTTTCTGGACGGGTTTTACCAGATGAGGTCCACTCTTGGCACAATCTACAAGAGGCTGCTCAAGTTTAAGACACCGCTCTGGTGTGGCTGCTTCTCGAGGAGGAGCTTCGCAGTTAAACACACGGAACGGGTGTCTGCGGAGCGCGGGCCGAGCAGTTCAACCCCGCGGCTGAACTGCGGAGAGCCCGGCACTGCCAAAGGTTCCCCCAGCACGGCCCAACACCCCCCGGGCACTGCCAAACCAACCCAGCCCTGCCGGACCCCCGCCCTTCCCGAGGCCGGGCCTGCAGACACAGACCCGCAGACACACACCCCGCTCACCCTCTCCTCCCTCTGTCCCTCCCGCCCGGCTCGCCGCGTTCCGAGCGCCCCGAGCCCCGGGCCCGGCTGCGGGGGGATACCCGGGGGATACCCGGGGGATGGCCGGGGGATACCTGGGGCGGTCCCGGGGGATGTCCAGCCCGGACTCCCCCAGGCAGCCCCGGCGCGGCGGGTCGTGCGGCCGGGCCCGCCCCGGGCTCCCGGCATGCGCGGGGCCGGCCCCGCCCGGCACGGCACGGCACGGCACGGCAAGGCACGACACAGACCGGCCCCCAGCTCCCCGAGTCCCAGCACCCCCGAAGGGAGCCGGTCTGAAAACTTCACAAAGGAAATCCGCCCTTTTCGAACACGCACAAAGTCACTCAAGAACTAAAGACGCTGATTAACCATTTGCTGACCATTGCTTCCTACACTAACCTCGAGAAACCACCGATTCGAGCCTGACAATTTTAGTGGCACTAAAACTTTCTACCAGACAATTCAGTGCCATTGGTCCCCTGAACTTTCAAAGTAAGAGCACAGAGAAAGGTCACTAGTGTCAAACATGCACATCTGAAAGAGACGTACTTACACGGGAAGATTTTGCATCACAACACGCAGGAGACCCCAGGAGAATTATTTTTTCCAATTCATTTTTATTTTGGTTTCCATTGTTTACAGCACTGTTACAGGACTAAGTCATGCAAATTTATCACCTTAAATACAGCAGAGAGGAAACTCACTGGTAAGAGTATTTTCAAGAGCTCCATCAACATAACGCAACAGGAAAAGAAAGTAGCAGCAATAAGATAAAAGTGCATTTAGCTGACCTTAATGGGAGTTTGGGGGAGACTGTTTTTGGAATTGCCTGTTTTACAGATTAGTTTAGCCTCCTTTATCAAAATCGGAAGAGAACAGCCTCCTCCTGATAGTGTTCATTCCCCCACCACTCTGAACTAAGAAGTACAGCTGTAATTTATTTCATAGGATTCCAGCTCATAGGCCTGTCTGTTAAAAGTCTGATTCTCTATCATTCAGGCTTCTAGGGACAAGGGTTACACACATATTAAAAAGTCTCTGCCATGTTAGCAGTTTTGCTTCTGAAAAAACTGAAGTGGTTCTTCCCCCGTTCTGCAGGCTGTGTCAGCTCTGCAGTGAGAATACACCACCCAAACCTCAGCACTCAGACACAGCACCAAGACACCGGGTTCTAAGAACCCATCAATCTCTCTTCCCTTTACAGATAAGACACTGCCTTAAAGATCAGCTCATCTATCAGATTTCCCCTAAAGGCCTGCTGAAGAGATCTTAACACCACATCTTCAAAAGCAAGGTCAGCATTTCAAATAGTCAGGAGCTGCTGAGCAGGGGTACATCACCCTCTGCCTCCACCTGGCACTGACAACTTCCTAGTGTATCAGGGACATCCTCAATGTTTGAACTCAACAGAATAGTACATAACTTATTAAAACTGTGTATGTGATAGCTTGAGAGACCAGAGATCCACAGTAGTTCAAATAGTACCTCCAGCAGAGTAGGAGTAGATGGTTCCACTTACTCCGATATACTTCACCACGGGCCCAGAGCACACAATCCCAGAGGCCAGGACTGATTTCTGTCTCGCTCATTCTCAGACCTGATCCAAGCTGTATGTACATCCTGGAGGCTGCCCAAGGAGACCAATGGAGGCCAATGAAGCCTTCTGATGGAAACAGCATTTCAGTCTGAGCTGGAGTCAAGGCTGTCCACTGGAAGGGAGAGGTTGGTTTCTTTCTGCATTCTGGGCACATCTTACCACCATCTCCTACACAGCCAAGATACTTCAAGTCTTGCTGCAGATCTCAGAACAGCTTTACCTAGGAAGTACTTATATGTCAGTACTTTTACTCCCTCAAGTATCAGGCAGCTTCCTTCTGGAATTTCCATGACACAAGAAACAGGGAACTTGTCACAGGCACATACATTCACATCTGAGCATGAGTGAGAAATCCTAAGGCCATTTTCAAGGGAAAAGTCTCATTGTCAATAAGAACACCCCACTGCTCTGAATTCAGCTGGGACCTCCTCAAAGATAGCCCAAATTCTATGTGTGTGGTGCTGAACAGATTTAGGTTGTACTAACCTCAGAACTACAGGATCTGATCCTGGATTCCTCAGGCATTTTGTGGGGAACAGAAAGGTTATACCCAACATATTGCAAAAGACTGACTCATAAAGAAGAAAAGAAACTTTGCAACAGAGGAACCTCATCCTACTACTCCTAGAATCAGTGAGAATTTCTTCTCTATCAATTTCAACAGGAAAATACTCAAATCTTTACAATTCCCAAAACCTATATTCCAAATTCATAACTGCTTCAGGGCAAAACTCAACAGTTCATTTCATCTATTTGCAAATAAAGTCTTGAAAAAAATAAGCTGCATTAACCCATTCTTACCCTGGCATGAACTACAAGAGGCACAACTCCCACCCCAGAGGAGCTGTACCTGTCAGCTTGTTTTATACTTTTAACAGAGGAGAAACATCATCTAATCCTATTGCTGCCCAGACTGTGACATCCTATGGGAACTCTATGTGAGGCAAAATCTCTTACAGGGTGTAATCCACATGCTGTTCTTGTGGCCAAATAGTGGTAATGGAATTCCAAGGTCCTGCTTCCAGAAACACAGCTGTGCATTTCCAAAGACAACTCAGATTCACTGACTTACCTCAAAAGGAATTTGTTACATTCTGTCAACTGGCTTTTCTTTCCTAGTTTTCTTCCTCAAGAAGCTGCCAAATTATCAGCACTATCTCCTTCACAGGACCCAGTTCTGTCTTTGCAAACTAGTTGTCCGTGACAGGAAATGGGCCAGACTGTGTTATCACAGAGCTCTTAAGAACAAACTAACTCCAAAGCCACTAAGCTTACCAAAGCAAAACCTTAATCCCTCTTGTTCTGGAAGAGGACTGGGTTTTGTTCCCAGGTTGGAGCCTACTGACAGAAATAAACCTTTCTATGAAGGGACACTGTGATTCTGTGTCATGTTGCAGAATAACAGAATATTAACCTAAGAGACAGGCCTGCGTGGGCTACAAATGCATTGTCAAACCACAATCACATCTGAGTGCAGGAGATGTGTGTTTAGACAAACAGCTGCTCGTCACACACACACCCACCTGGGGCTTGCAAGTCAAAAGTTCTGTCTTTATGTAGCAAAATAAATGACTCCATAAAGAGGTGTCAGAATAACTTTTAACCTGATAAACATGTTTTTGTTTGCTTTAAATTTGTTTAAAGCAAAATAAAGTGCGGTAAAAGCCCCTTGGAAATGTACAAAGCACACACTCCTCCTGCAGTAGCCTGGTCTCACATGAAGGAGAAAGAAGAGTTATTAACAGCTAGTGTTTAGAGGTGGGACACCGAACGGGGAAGCAGAATCCTACTGTTCACACAGTAGCTGGAAACATAGCAATAGGTCTTGCTCTTTCCCTTTAGGGAATTCCATCACCCACCATGTTCTCTGCAGTAATTAAGAGAGCACTGAAGGGAAACTTGCTTTTCTCTCTTTCCCACACTATCTGCTTTGCTGCAGGTACTGATGTGTGAACATGTTGAGTTCGCTGTCCAGCCAACCCGCTTTGTTCCTGCAAGGACAGAAGGTCTTTGTTAGGTGAATGAAGCAGCCCTTCCCAAGGCAGTAGGAAAGAAGTGCCACTGAAATAGTACACAGCAAGGCATGGAGTGCCAGAGCTCCACTCCAAAATGCTGCCATTCCTTGCTGCTCCTCACGTCAGGAATGCTTGCCTGCTAACAGCCCCTAGGCTTTGAGGTTCAAACTGAGATCTTGGACACAACTTCACATTGATCTTACTGTGTAGGTAAGGAATGTTTGAAAAAATCTTCCCAAAAGCCTTTGCAGGGTAAAGAAGTCAGCAGCCAACTGTGTATAAAGGTGAGGGTGAGACTTTTTGCATGATTTTATAATAGACTGAAGGAGCATGTAGGAGTAGAGGACTTCATGTTTTGATAAATGGAAAGGAACTGTAATTCCAAACAAACCAAAAACAGGAAGGAAAAGGTATTTTGTGTGACAGAAGCTTTAAATGACTGTCCATGGGAAAGCACCCAGAGAAAGGGAACACGAGTTGGAAGGGAAAGGTGCTGGTGTCTGCCCATCAAATGCTGTGATGAAGACAGACTGAACTTAAAACTACAGCTCATCTGAACATCCTGGAGCAATCACACGAAAAACAATTGTATGGAATAATTAAATCTCACCTGAGCAGTTTTGCTTTGCTCTGCAGTGAATCCAGAACTTCGATCTTTTTATTCATGGCAGAAATTTCCTGCTCAAGGTTCTCCCGTGTGACATCCACTTGCTGACACAAATGAGCAAACGTTCCAGCAAGCTCTCTATGAAACAAGGAGAGTTGGATATGACAGAAAGTAAGATCAAGCAGCAAAGTCAAGGACTAAATCCCTTTGATGTACAGTGGTGATGGTATCATGACTCAGATATTCATCTTTCCATTTCTGCACAAGACTATGTCAGAGTATCTTGATTTGAGACACGAAAGTTCATCAAGACTAATGCTTAAGAGCACCCAACCACTACACATTCAAAAACAAAAAGAGTAATATTATTTTAAAACACATGTGCCGTTGCATATTCCAAATCTGGAATTCAAAATGAATTATCATCTTTTAACAAGGAATGGCATAAAAGCCCCCTCAAACAACAGAACTCACTGCTGGACTTGGTGGCTGCAGTTGGAGCCCGTGTAGCTGACGATGAGCTGCAGTTTCTCCCCAGCATACTCCACAAACTGTCTCTTGAAAGCTCTCTCCTTCGCTTTTGTAGTCCAGGTGAGACGCTCATACACGTAAAGGAGCCCATAAAGGCCAAAAGAGAGAGCAATCAGTCTCCAACCCACAGCCTTCCAGACCTAGAAAAGCACAAGGAAAAACAAATTACACAATCATCATCTCAGCTCGATGCTCACTCCTAACAACGATGCAGAGCGTTACAAAATCAGCTGTCTTTACACTCAAATGTAAGATTAAAGAAGAAAGTATTTCACTCTCTGTGAATTGCAAGTATCTACACAATTCAACAGAGCAAGTGCTTTTCATGGCAGTGCTCCAACTTCAGTTATATAGATGCTGCCCAGACTGCCAACTTACCACACCACCAACCACGATGATCCCCATGGAAGTTCGGGAAGTTAATGAGGCCAGCCCAGTCACCATGGACACCATGAGCTCTTCCTGGGTCATAGAGCCCTGAGGCAAAGGAGGCAGACTGGGATTTGCTGGTGTTAGAGGTCGTTGAACCTAATTAGAAAAGCAGGGACAGAACAAAACCAAACCAAAGCACAGAGTAAGAGAAGGCAAGCCACTGCTCTTCCCACCAAAGAAACTTCAGCAGCCACTGAAACAACAGAAGGTCACATCTACCCCACTCACTCAGCGAGGTCTCTTACCTGGTCATTATAGCCCATCAAGGCCCGACGACCATTCTTTGGTCCCAAAAACCTGTTCACCAGCATCGTCCACCCAAGGGAGAAATGGAATTCTATGTCCTCTTGGAAATCAGCACAAAGCTTGTCACAGTTCAGATCATAGCTGAGTGTGAAGCACTGTCGGGGAATTAACATGTCTATTTGGCCCCGCAAAGAGACTGGGAGGAGGGGTTTTAAACCATCTGCACAGACAGAAAGAAAAACATGCGAGAAATGGTGGACGAGTTCACAACAATTAACTGGACTTTGAGTCCATAACCAGGGTGATTATGGCTTGTTCCATCCTCCACAGCTGGTTTCCCTAATATGTTAATTTTCATAAGCCAAGCATGCTGGAAAATGAGACAGACGTCATCAATTACTATTCAATCCTTGCTTCTCCAGATCAACTCAGTAGGGTATCTTTCCACAGAACCTCCCAAATCCTTACAGGTAGCTGGTGAAACTTACAGATTAGCAACACCTTGGAAAACAGAATCTGAAAGCCAGTCCTAAACGTCTTTAGGCACCACACTGCCATGAAATCCCATATTCAGACAGGCACCTAATTACAAGGCATTCATATTTCATTAGGATTTGATCTGAGAATGAAGTTCCCAAAGCCACAGCTCCTCTCTGTCACGAGGACTATGCTGACTGTACATATTCATTAGCAAATCCCTGCTCAAGTTCAGACCCAGAACTAGTCCTTTACACAACAGCCTTACCCATCAAGGTGGAAGCTGCGATGATGCCTGCTGACACCAGCCATCAGATTAATGAGAAAGCCTGAACATTTACCCAGTTATTTTGCATTACAATTCAAGAAAAGAGAAAGAGGAGTATTGGCTGTGGAACTGACCTATCATTTCTTGCTGCATTGTCTGCAGGGAAGCTGTGATTGCATTGGAGCACCGATCTGACATGTTACGGCCCAGGCCTTCCTCAATGTGCTTATGCAGCTCCTGACAAACAAAGGGTTACTGTGGTTAGAACCAACAGAGCTCAGACACAGGCTGCAGGTGCTAGAGCCTGCTGGTTAAAAAACTCCCAGAACAGGAGCACACATTCTGTCTGCCCACTGTTATTAATTTCATTCTTCCTCCCATTTTTCAGTGAAGAGGAGGAAAAGGCAAATCAAAAAAATCTCACATTTACTCTTTAGTCTAGGAAAAGTTCTATTTGATCTATACAATGTGATACATCATATGTGTATCAATATATCACTGACATTAAAAAAATCTAAAGCCTTAGCTCATATTTAGTTGGAAGGATGTTAACCATCCCAATGAGCTGGCATAATTATTGACTCAGAGGTAAAAAAGGCATCTTAAATTGCTTAAGCAACTGGTAAGAAGCAAACATCACTTACACTCTTGTACACTTTCAGAACTACTTGAGAGGGATGGAAGTCTGCTTGGTATTCATCTACCAACACTGAGAGTCGCCTGATTTCCTCTGCCATGGCATTTGACACCTAGAGAAACAGCACAGGACAGAAAACAGAGCTCCTGAAAGCGTTTCTTCTCTTCCCATCTGTAACTCCCACATTTTTAGTACTTCAAAGCTTTGTCAGCACTGTGTATTTTCCCCATCAAGCTGGTAGCTGTTTTAGACAATCTAGTTTTCTGCAGCCACTCCTCCTTACCTGCCTCTCCACTTCTTCTGTGATCTGTTTGATTTTCCGCTTGTAATCTTGAGTCAGGAGCTCCAGCTGTTTGTCAATAAAACCTAAACGATCCTGTCGTTCCTCTCGCATTTCCAGACAGTAAACTCTGGTGAAAAAACAACCCTGCCCATCAAAATGCCAGCAACATGCATTTTTGAATTCCAGAAATAAGACAGATTCTCCCACCCAGTAACAAACGTGTCAGTATCTGCAATACATCATAGTCACGGCACAGGACAAAAAGGTCCTTTTCCCAGCATTTCCACAATTCACCAGTCCATGTCCTTCCCACTCCCAAACATGCTCCATTCTGCTCTGCATTTCAAATGCTCACGTCCCCTCCAACATCTCCCAGAGTGCTTCAGTTTTGGAAGCACCACGGCCCAGCTCCCTCACCGCTGTTCCTGGGCAGCAATGTGCACAGAGTCCATGATGAGCCGAACATCCTCTGCAATCTGCTTCGCTCTCACCGTGTGCTGCTCGAATTTGGTTTTCACTGCTGACTGTGAGATACATTCCTGCATACAAAAGGCAGCCCAAGATTAGCAGCAGGCAGGAGCACAAACTTCTAACACAACTTCTTCTTCCCATGTATCTATTTCCAAAATGTGTCCCCACTAGTCCCCATCTTTTAGATCTAAGCAGCACACAAAATGCTCACCTCAAACCTTCTCTCAAAGTTCTGGAACTCGAGCATTCTTACTTGAAATCCATCTGCCAAAGCTCCACCTGAGAGAAGGAAAGCATAAAACAACCATTTAAGTTTTGAGAAAGCAATCAGATGTTAGACATCAGGAAAAGATCCTGCTTTACACTGAAGCCAATGCAAAAGTGCTGCTAAGTCTCCCCTTTGATTGCTCTATTATTAATTTGGCCCCAATTTTATACAGTTTTTGGAACCAGATAGTCTCTACTGTCTTCCCTTTGTAAATTCAAAATTTCTGCTAGCTTTCCTCACCTCCTTCTGGCATCCCTTGAGCCTTCTGAATCCTGGCATTGAGCACCTCTTTTGCAGACACAAAGAAAATGCGATCCCCTGCCTGGGCTCGATCCACCACACCCAGCTCATCCACCAGGAAGCTGGTACAGCGCTCCATGTGCTGCCGGCGCACCTGGGGGACACAGGCAGGACAACACAGCCAGTCACAGCCACTTCAGCCACCTCTCCGAGGTTGGACCAAGCACCCACATGCCCTCTGCTGGTCTAAGCTACCAACACAGAAGAGCAAGACAAAAACTTTCCTACTTAATGGAATTTTCCAGAGGTTATCTAAGTGATCTGACTTCAAAAGGCCCCTGTGAGAGTCCTGCTCAGCAATTTCAAGAGTCATGTCCTGATCATTAGTCTATGCTCCTTTTAGCCTCACAGTAAGGTCATAGAGATTCAAACTGTAACACAATCAAACACAACACTGATTGTACCTGCAAGGACCAGAGTCAAAACAGACTCCATAACAACCATGCAAAGAGAAGACATTTAAACTCATCACAAACCTCTTCCATGTATTCTGGTTCAGAGGCAGATGCATCCCAGCGGTTATTTAAAATAAATATATTGGGCCGAGACAGGCGTTCATTCACCTTGTGGAAGAATTGCTTCTCCTAAGGAAAATGAAACAAAAGCTCTTCAGATTAACATTGCAAGTATTGTTAACCGTTAGTCAAGTTCACTGAACAAATGGACTGGCACATACAGTTTGCATCAGCGTTGATTCAGAATTTGCCACCAGGACAAATACGTCGGCATCGAGACAGAATTTGTCAATCCAGCTGTCCAGCTCTGTGGTAACATCAATGCCAGGGCTAGCAATAAAGAGAAATGAGATATTACTGTGCTGTGGAAACAGCAAAAACAGAATTTATAAAGTTCGTAAGAGATGTGTTTCAGCTTTTCAGGGCATTAATTTCCCATGTCTGAGCGACACTGCCCTGAGGTGACTGAGTACAGATTTAAAGGAAGTATTGACCAAGAAAATCTGACTGCTAACTACAGCAAAGGACTTTGGTCACTGTCACAGATTAGAACAGGGCCAATGCCCTTGATGTTTGTTAAATACATCTTTGAAAACATTTCTGCAATTAGTCTGTGATAAGCAGAAAAGGAAAGAAAGCTATTTCTCACCTGTCCATCAGCACCAGGTCATCCTTTAAGAGAGAACATTTGGAATTGGGCCACATTACACTGACCAGGCTGCCAGCATTCAGATGTTCATCCTGATGAAGGGCATGAGCCAGCTGGTTTACTGTCTGTGGAGAGATGGAAATAACATTTCCTGTATGCCAAGACCCACTAACACAATTATCTCCCCTTCAGAGCTGTGCACTGACAATTGAAGATAAAACCCAACTCTAAGTCACTTTCTCCCTGGGAGGTTTTCTATATAAAACCTTCTTGAATGTCCTAGTCAAGAGGCAACCACTAGTGAGAGTTTATGAGAGATTTTCCTGTCAGGAAAGGCTGCTGAGGAATTATCATGGAGTCTGTGGATTCTGTCAGTCATACGAAGCTCACAACTTTCTGAGCCAGTTTCCTGCTGTCACTAAAAAATACAACATATCAACTTTTTCATAAAATGAAAAAGTTCCATCCTGCAACTTGCTTCATTCCTCCCTTCCTACATCTAACAAAGACCCGTTCTTCATCTCTACTCCTTTAATGACTAAAATCCTTAACTGTGAAATTTATTCACAGCCCTTTAATTTTCTTGTTCCTTCCCTTTTCTGCCATTTTTGAAGAGCTTTTACCTTATGCTTAAGGAAATTGTACCTTAACACTCTTTTTTTCCTCAGAGCCTTCAGTCAGCAGGAAAGCATCATGTCCATCAGTCCCTTCTACACGCAGGAAGCAATTGGTGGTGTGTCCAATTCCTGAAGGAAGCACTTTGTCCCACAGCATGGCATTTATCACAGTGCTCTTTCCATTGCTTGTCCTGCAGTCAGATTAAGAACAGTGTGGCAGGCTTCCAAGAGCGCTCATTTTTATATTATAGAAAGCAAGTTCTCTAAAGCTAAACTGTATCAGAGCCATTAACAATTCAGGTGCCAGAGGAAATCTGCAAAAAGACTTTTCTGGTCTCTTATTTTAAGAGTTCTTCAAATTGAAGAATTACATGATACAGTATTTCTTTCTAATTTACAAGGCACTAGTGCCAGGGACATGCATGTTACAAGCAAAATCTAAAGCACTACTGTTTCTATAAGTATACTCTACTGACTACAATCCTCAAATGCTTTAGTGAGTGGGCAGCATAGGCAGCAACACACGTGACTCACCTCCCAAAAAAAGCAACTTTCATATGTCGTCTTGCCAACACTTCACTAATTCCACTGACTTTTGACAGGTAGCCTTTGACTTCCAGTACCTGCTCTTCTGTGGTGACAGGATCGAGCTCTCCATTCTTGTGTGTTTCTAAAATCAAAACAGATCGTGTCTCTGAATTCCAGAAGCCACCTGGGTCAGTCCCGAGTGAAACCCCTCTCTGTGACAGTAACACACAGAACTGAGTGTTTATCTGTGTCCCACAGCCCGTGTGGGTGATCTCAACACAGGCAATGACAC
Organism: Dendrocincla tyrannina; assembly: GCA_035047865.1. Lineage (NCBI taxonomy): Eukaryota > Metazoa > Chordata > Aves > Passeriformes > Dendrocolaptidae > Dendrocincla > Dendrocincla tyrannina. The sequence goes on along the minus strand of JAWWMP010000057.1, from coordinate 2,679,589 downwards.
CCTGAGGCAATTCTACAATAGCATTTATCAGGCAGTCCCTTTTGTGTATCTAATAACCATCCCCATCCTTAGGACTGCCTTAAACAGACCAGCCCATACTACAAACACTCCAGCACCCTTAAAGAAAAAATCTGTCTGTACCTTAAGCTGTTAAAGCCAATTACTGGCCTATGTTACATGTCAGTAACAATGATGTGTCCAGCCAAGAATATTGAAAGGATTATAGGCAAAAAAAAGCTAAAGGGGTTGGGTAACAGATTAAAACCTTCACAAACAACATAAAACCTGAGTATACCTCCCTGGCTAGCTCAGTTTCCCAACATGCATGAACTCATCTTCAAAATATGCACCTGAACTCAACAAATGCAATACAATAATTTTGTTCTTCTTACAAACATGAATACCTAAACAGGCATGCACATATAAATAAGCAGAGGTTTAGCAGCACCATTTAACTGAACGAGAGGGTCTGAGGTGTGTGTATTTGGGGGAATTGTTTGTGGGCAAACAACTGTTACCCACTCATAGTCCAAGAACTCAGCTTACCTTCCAGGAACAAGGAGCTCTCGTTGATGTAAGCAGCCAACTGTTCAAAGATACCATTGATTTTCTTCTTTGCAGTGACAAAATGTTTAAGTGGAGAAGCATTTACCTCAGCCATGTGTCTTTTATCCTTCTTCACTGCAACTATTGAGTTGGAACGAGTAAACAACAGGGACATTGCGCTACAGGGAAAAATCCAGAAAAGAACACTGTCACCAAGTGCCACCAGCTATCCAAGGGTGTGTAGTGCTAGGATAAGGGGGAATGGCTTCACAGTGACAGAGGGCAAGGTTAGATGGGGCACTGGGAAGAAATTCCTCCCTGTGAGGGCAGGCAGGCCCTGGCATAGGTTGCCCAGAGAAGCTGTGGCTGCCCCATCCCTGGGTGTGTCCAAGGCCATGTCAGATGGATTTGAGGCAACCTCGTCTAGTGGAAGGTGTCCTGCTCATGGCAGGCGTGTAGAACTGGATAATCTTTAAGGTCCCTTCCAATCCAAATCATTCTGTGATCCTATGACTCTATGATCTAACTAAGCATTCTAACAAAAACTAGATAAATACATATTTTTAAAAACAATATTCTTTCTTTCACAAAGAAATTGTTCCACTTTATATAACCAATATGTCAGAAATTAAAATAAACAGGCCCACAGCGATCACTCCTCCCCATCCTCCACTTACTTTCAGGATGAGTTACGTTTTCACCAGTCATGCATGGCCAGCTCCAGGCCCTCCTGAAGACGAACGGCAGCAGTTTTCCTGCCTTATCCCCGTCCCCGGCCGAACTCCGTCCCGTCCCCTCCGTCCCGCAGCTCCTCCCGCGACGCCGAGTCCAGCCGGTCCCCACGCCTGTGGCAGAGGGGCACGGGCTGCCGAGCTGCGGAGGGGCCGGGCTCTGCCCCTCAGCACGCCCAGTGCCCGGGGGTGCTCTCTCACCACCCCATACCCGGGGGTGCTCCGGGCTCTGCCCCCTCACCACCCCCACACCCGGGGGATGTCCCGGGCTCTGCCCCCTCACCATCCCCACACCCGGGGGTGCTCCGGGCTCTGCCCCCTCACCATCCCCACACCCGGGGGACGTCCCGGGCTCTGCCCCCTCACCACCCCCACACCCGGGGGACGTCCCGGGCTCTGCCCCCTCACCACCCCCACACCCGGGGGATGTCCCGGGCTCTGCCCCCTCACCATCCCCACACCCGGGGGATGTCCCGGGCTCTGCCCCCTCACCATCCCCACACCCGGGGGATGTCCCGGGCTCTGCCCCCTCACCATCCCCACACCCGGGGGATGTCCCGGGCTCTGCCCCC
>JAWWMP010000057.1:2659490-2677266 GCA_035047865.1 Dendrocincla tyrannina | reverse complement strand
CCCCTCACACCCCTCACACCCCTCACACGGCACGGGCGTCACCGTGAGCTCCCCTCACACCCCTCACACCCCTCACACGGCACGGGCGTCACCGTGAGCTCCCCTCACACCCCTCACACCCCTCACAGGGCACGGGGGTTAATTTGAGCTCCCCTCAGACCCCGGCACGCCAAAGGGTTCAATTCGAGCTCCCCCGGCTCAAACAGCACAGCTCGTCCGTTCTGGCCACCGAACCAACCCGAGGAAACACAAAATACGTGGGAAAACCTGCTGAATAAATACATAATACACATTTTTGACATCTCAATGATTGGTATATCAATCCCTTCATTTGGTAGCAGACAGTTCTGGATTTCACCTAGCAAGGTTTATTACAAGTTTTGCTCCTCAAAGGACTGTGGATTTCCCTTCCCCAGGCCCGTGTGAACCCCAAAAGGCTCCTGTACAGCAATGGGAAAAGCTGTGTCACCTTCCTCTAAAGTGGCTGTGCCCACAGTAATGTCACCCATCCCACGGGAAGGGGCTCTGCCCCTCACAATCAGACACTCACAGGGAAGAGGAAGGTGATTTTTTCCCCTTAAGGACAATCGTGATGTGAATTTAGTGCTTGTGACACACACTGGTCTGGCTGGCCCAGGGTGTTCTGGTGTGGGAGAAGCAGGGCAGGCATCTCACAGGCACAGGTAGGAAAGGTTTCTCCCCTTCCCTCTCTAACCACGGGTCTAGTCTAGACAGAATGTTAGATCAACTTTTAGATAGATTTTTACACCTACCAGTTCTCCACCATTTCTCAGCACTTCCCAACCACTCATTCCCATCAGCCTCACCGGAGAAGTGTCTGTAGAGGAGTGCTTTGGTTTGCAATCTTAGATAATAAAAATACTGAATAATTATTTCCTCTAAGAGCCAGAGAACAGCTCTTTATACCTAATGTGAACAGGCCATCAAAAAAAATGATCAAAACATCTCTGACAATTGGAACGAGGCCACCAAAGACCACTGGGACCTCTGGGATGTTATCCAGAGACTGATCAGAGGTTTTGACAACCTTAACGTGGTAAAGAACAGAGACAATTCGCAGTGAACTCCTTCTGACTGATTAAGTCGTTCCCAGACTTCCCTTTCTTAGATTCAATCTACACACACTGAGATGGTCTGAATTTGTGTGGGTATCCCTGCTGCTCTGAGCTGCAGAAACAGAAGTAGGGAGGCTGTCTTATCTCTTCAGTCTAATCCCAGAGGTAAAGCATCATTACAGGACCTTACTTAAGCTAACCCAAAGCACCTATATTGCCACTGCTGCTGCTCTGAACTTTCTGATAGGCTTGCAAGGACTGCAAAGAGGTAAGGAATCAGATGATCTTCAGGCTCTTACTGCTGAGTTTCATCTGGTGTGACATTTAACTGTTATGACTCCTGGAGTAAGCTCCCTGATTGATTTATATTTGGCATAGTGTCCAGGAATTATTGTCTAACATCCAGTCCTCTATATGCTGTGGATGAAAACAGGCTTCCAGCTTGTGACTTGCCTCCAAAAAGCTGAATTTCCAGTCCAGGAAGGCATTTTTTAAAGCCAACCATTCCGTGATAGAAGGTTCAAGTGAATGGCACTTCCAAGAAACAGCAGATGAGGAACAGAATCAAAAATGAAGGCACAAAATCTCCTTCAGAATTCTACAGCAATATTCCTAGATATTACCTGTAGTACCAGAGAGGGAGATCTTCCAGTAGTGGAGTCTTAAAATACCATTAAAATCAATATCCAAATAGCTTTGAACAATGCCTTAGAAACTCTCGGCAGCGCTCCCTGTTTCCACTCGAAGTCAGCAGTGAGCAGGGCCAGGGAAAGGTCCTTCCTGGGAAGATGGCTCTAGGGGTCAATAAAGGACACTGCGATGTAACGGGTCCCTTTGGTGGTCGGGAGACCTTCGTGGTAGTGGGTCAGGCGTCCTGGGTGCATGAGGGTCCACCCCTTCCGTGGAGCTCGAATGGAGCAGTTGTAGCGCAGGAACCGGCAGCCGCCTCCCTGGGGGGACACAAGAGACACGTCAGCTTGGCAAAGGCACCTCAGGGAAAGAAAGGGCTTCTCCTGGCAGCCCTTCTGAAAACGTGACAAGGTGCTTGGGGAATCCTTTGTGTTCTGATGCGTTCAGAAACCTCCTCCCTCCCCTCGCCCAGGCAGTAATCGCAATCCTTAGTGTGAAGAAGCCAGATGTGGACAGGGAGAGGGTTCTCAGCTGCCTGGGCAGCTCAGGGGGCTGTGCTGCATTCCTGCCCCACTGGCACTCACCTCATAGTCTATCCCGACTCGGTTCAGGGCGATGTTGATGGTGAAGGTGGAGGCATCGTGGTGGGGCACGAGGGAGGGCTGCTCGTCGGGCTTGTAGCGAACCACGAAGGCCAGTTCAAACTGAGTCTGAGGAGAGAAGAACAGAGTGCACTCTCTTACAGGGCTACGGAGCTGCAGAGCAGAGTGTAACAGTGAAACTGCATCCCACTGCTAGTGGAGAAAGGCAGTGATCAGGCAGGAGAATGTCATTGGGAAATCACCTATTTCCTAAGGCACATACTTATGTCATGCTCCAGAGTAGTCCCTCCACACTAGGAAGTAGTATGTGTATTTCTAGAGGATTCTAGCAGGCTGCACAAAGCTGCAACTGGAAGAGGTGCTGAGCTGCCAAGGACGCTCAGGTGCACGTACCTTGGTGTAGTATCCTGGGTACAGTTTCTCTGTGATGGGTGCAATATAGTCCAGAAGAAACTTATACCATTCTCTTTCAAAGCCAATTTGGTTCATGTGTATGTCAATAGTTGGGACATTCTCATATCCTCCCTGTATTCTGCTGTCCTGAAATGGAATCACAGAAATACCCATAAGAATGGCAACCCTGGAGTTCAGGAATGAAAAGCACTTGTTTCTGGTAACTACAAATAAATATGAAGTTTATTTATCACAATTTGCAGGACAGAAAACTCATTTCGAATAATAATTAAAACCTAAGGGAAAAAATATTGCCATCATAAAGGCTGAACACTGTATCTTCAGAGGACACTAAAGAGAACTCAAAAATTAATTCACATTTAATAAGAAAATTAGAGTATTGTCTCCAGTGTGGGATCTAATGCCTCCCCATAGGAGGCACAGCTTTCACCAAATATGCATAGATAGCAGTGTGACCCAGAACTCAAAGAGCTGCTGCTTTACTTACTGTGTTATCACCTGTAGACCACTGGCCATAATGCTCCATTTCTTCCACCAGCTCATCACAGGCAGTGTCAGTGAATATGGGGAACCAGTAAACATCTGGGCAGGGCTGCAGAAAGCAAACAGGTGAGAACAGCAGAAACATGGACAGGTGCTTGAGGCAAAAGGAGTAAGGCTAAACTGAGTGCAGACTGAGTGGGTGCAAGCAGAAAGAAACTGAAAGATTGAGGATAGATATTTGTCTTCTGATTTATGCGCCCCACTTCCACTTAAGAGGGCTGGAGATGCATTTCTAGAAGGATTTAGCTCTAAAATACTTTCAAGGTCATGTTCCCTCTGCTGAACTGCTCATTCCTGAGAATGACAATAGTAATGATAAAATCACTGTCCCACTGCTGATCTCCCATTGAAATGGGCAAGACTGATGTTTTCTTACCACTTCTACCAATTTCCCCTTCAGAGCTGCTGTGTAGTTTTCATGGATGTACTTTTCTCTCCAGTCCTGCAGGTAGAAGATAAGCCAATCAGTAATTTCTGTGGTGCCTGCTTAAAGAGGCAATGAAAGTCCATACACTCATGCAGCAGTATCTCACAGGCTTTGAAGATCCAGATGCTATGAAACCCATAAACACCCTCTCTTTAAATTCTGTAACTACTCCTCATCCCACCCGAGAGACATGGTCCTTACAAAACCTGGCCCTCCCATACTGCTGAAGCAGACCATCTGACATGCCCACTGCACACTGCTGTGCCTGCTGAGCATGCAGGTTATCTCACCTCAGGATTGCTGAATATTTGCCAGAGGTCATTGTGGAGGTGACTTGTCTGGTAATTCTCCAGGGACAGGATGTGTCCGAACTGGTGCCGGTTTGTCAGGTACATAAAGACTCCCTGCAGGACAGAGGCAAACAGTCAAGGCCTTGCATTTCTGTAAGCCATCAAGAAATACAAGCACTGACAGTTCTCCAACTGTTAATTTACTCATTCTTTCTCCTGTGGGCCTTCAGTTCAGGCCTCCACCCTGGACATGAGGAGCTCTGAAAGGTCCAATGAGCCAGAGTCAGTTATTCTGTCTCTTGTCAGCCAGGGCTGGAAGCAGAGCAGACCAACTGCTGCAAGATTAGGTACTTCCTTCTTACCTGTCATTTTCATTTAGAACCACCCTGAGCAGGGCCAAGAATAAAAATGTTATGCACATTCAGTGGTCCCTGGCTCCACGTGGTTTCACAGCAAGACAGAAATCCCCCAGTGTTCCAAAGTCTGCCCGGTACTGCCTAGTGCCAGTTCACTCGGTCCCCTGCCCCAGCAGAGCTGAATGCCTTGAGACTCCTTAATCTTGTACCCTGCACCCTGGCATGCAGCTCTCCCTGCCAGCCCCTCTCCTGGCCTGACCTGATTCCGAACGTTGTGGCAGAAAGCCATGTCAGCATCCAGCTTGCCACTGTGGAAAAGATCTCCCTGGTCCAGCTCCGAGCGCAGGGCCTTGCCTTTAACCAGGTAAACGCTGCTGATGTAGGGAACGTTCCAAAGCCCACTGAAAAGCAGGGAAGGGAGAGTGAGACTTGAAATACCACAAAGACAGAAATTGCTGGCCTTGACAGGGTGGCAGGCAGCACTGCAGCATCAGCCAGGCTTGCCTAAACAAGCCAACTCAGAACGGCAGGGGGAAACCATACAGACAGGGATTGTCATTCCAGAAAAAAATTGCTTATATTGCTCAGAGCTTTTAAGCTGCACAAATGCTAGTCCACTCTGAAAGCAATTAATTGCCAGTGTGTGTTATCACTAGGGACATAATTAATGGCTTGAATCTCTTCCCAGAGAGATCAACATATTTTTTCCAGTGATTTAAAGAAACTGAACCAGCCAAAAGTGCATAAGCTGATTCCCAGCATTTATTGCACATATTATGGCCTATAAAAAAGAGGGCCCCTCAAGAATATGAATGAATCAACCATTCTATTTTGTGAATATGCCATTCAAGGATCACCTGTTATTTTATGAAGATTTATCTAAAAGAGATTAAACAGGATTTTAGGGCTACCACTAACTATAATCCAGAGGTGGGAAAACATTACAGGAGTAAAATGAAGTGATTTCAGCAGAATCAGGACTCTCAAATCCTTTCTCTGATCATAACAAATCTCATTGTCTCTGCTCAGGGGAGAACACAGAGCAGCTCCCAAAGGGAGCAGACAGTTCCTTTCCTACACACAAAGACAGTTGTGCTCTCTGGCTGTCTGACAGTAGCTAGTTTGATGATCGTGTGCTGCAGCAAGCCTTACACCTGAGGGGCTACATTATAGCAGTGAAAAGCTCTTTGCATACTCACACCCTCCGCCTTTGAACAATATCCACATAATCCTCCGAGCGGGCGTAGTAGCCATCAGGGCTCAGCGCTCCCCAGAAGTTGGACCACAGCTTCTCGTGACGGCTCACCAGGGGGGCAATCACCAGCCTGGCAGCACGGGGCAAAAAGGAATTGCAGCACAGGACGTCAGCACAGGGAGAAAAGGAAAATATATACAAACCACAGTCCTGTAAGAGCTGTATTGCCCTCACTCACAGAGCTGCTGTTTCGTTAACTTGGCTGGAATAAAATTCCACATAAGAAAGGGCAAATAAGGTCCCAATCTCTTAACTGCACCCTGCACCACGTCTCTTAGCATCTGATTTGTTCTACCGACTATATAAGACATAATGAAGGATGATTTACATCCCCTGCCTAGAATCCAGGGATTACAAGTACAGTGTAAAAAAAGCCCACATAAGAGGTGTTTGTCTAATATTCCACCTCTGACAGTTCTCCTGGTGCCTTACACAGCTCAGTGATAACAGAGCTCACAGTATTCCTTGTGTGAGAGAACCAGCAAGGATTGCTCAGACCGAAGAACTCACTTGTTCTGTTCAATCAGGATCCTCAGAGTCTCCGTGTTCTTCAGAACTACCTCAGCATCCAGGCTAAAGTAATAGTCACAGTCAGGATCCTTCCTGCACAAATCCCTACAGCCAGAGAAAAGCAAAGTCACACCAAAATCCTTCTAAAACAGGGCAAGAGAAGGGCTGACTCTGCCAGCCATCACATATGGCCTCTTCACTTACATGCCCAAGTTACGTGCCTCAGCGTTCTCCACCTCATCATCTGGCCCCATCACCTTGACAGTGAGATATTCTTTGCCATGCTCTTCTACAAAAGAGTCCACCTCCAGCAAGTGATGTTCCTCCTGTGCCAAAAATAAGGAAAAACAGGTAAGATGGGCTCATCTTATGCTGCTCAGTCTCCTGTTTTTGCAAATGCCAAACCAGATGGGCAATAGCTCTTCCCACTTCCGTATCTCTACAGGTGGATGGAGTTATCTTACAGATATCATTGCAGGGAAGTACTGGGACGACAGAGGCTGGAAGTTTAGCCCAAGGTTGCAAAGGTGCCTAGATTACAGCAGGAGGTGTACATCTCCCCCACCTTTGCTGAGACCTTCACAGGCCATCTTCACTTACGTGGTTGTGAATGAAGAGCTGGATTCGTTGCTTTGGGTAACGGAGGTTACGAAGACGCAGGAAGAACTGGGAGAGGAATGGGGTGGGCTGCTCGATGAAAATGCCAATCAGAATCATTGGCAAGGCCTCATCCTGCATTCGGAGGGGAGACAAGTGGTGACTCGAGTTCCACAACAGATGCCACTGTAAGGGTTGTCGTGAGAGCTTTGAACAGACACATCAGCCTTACCTTGAACCCCGTGAGGCTTCGCAGACCTTCGTCACACACAGTGCAGCCAGTCTCAAATGTCCATACTTGAGGAATGTAGTTTCCCAGGTAGTTCAGCTGCAGCTGCAAAAGGCAAGTTGCCATATTATGCATCAGAGAGCTGGGGAGTTTCGTTGTGTGCACGCCCACTGTAGGATCACCTTTCAACTTCACCTTCTCCAGAACTAAAGAATCTGAAAAGCACAACTGCCTGAGGGTCCAATGACATGAGGGTCTTTGAACCAGACCCATCTTGCTGCCTAGACCTGGACCACTTATTGTTTCTCAAATGCAAATGCACACAGGGAAAGTTAATATGTGTGAAGACAGTAACCTGATCCACTGGGCCTAAAGGGTCACTTTGCAACAAACACAGACCAAACCTTTCTCTCAGAACATCTGCTTACCTTTGTGGGTCCATTCCCATGAATCACCACAGGCAGAGTGTCATATAACAAGTTTCTTGCTCTCACTCGTGAGTTTTCAAACTTCAGAACAATCTCATCTGGAAATGACATTGCCAGCATGTTAAGGTTTTTTTGATGATTAGCAGCACAATCCCTCATTTCCACTGAGGAATTGCTGAAAGATGAAAGCATGGGCATGGATAAGTGTGCCCAAGTAGTTAAAGGGCTACAGACCATATCTAGAAAGAGGAAATAAGAGTTCTGAGTGAGTGTAGGAGGTACCAGGAGGATGGCTGGGAAGCTGGACAATAATGCACCTTTGCAATCCCATCAGTGAGTGCTCCCAGGCCCTCTCTGCCTGCCCCTCACCTCCCTGCCATTCCAGCAGGGTGCTGAAGCACAAAGACAGGCAGGCCCTGGGCAGGGCTCTGTGTTATTACTTGCCCTGGAAGTCCCTCCCGGTTTCAGTGCCCAAGGCTCATAAAATCTGACATGCCTGGAGATCAAAGTGGCAAGGAGGTGTAAGATAAAAAGCCTGACCTGCATTCCCTCAAGTGGAGAAGGAATTGCAATGAGAACCTAGTTGGTCGCAGTGGAATTGCAAACAAATGCCAGAACTCTGGCAGGGACTTTTACTGAAGCTTATCCTGCGGGGACAGGCATTTCTGAAACACAATCCCTTCAGCCACTGCTTTATTTCTGGTGTCAACATGCAGTGCATTCCAAGGAGAAATGAGCTTCTTTCTTCCATCTCACCTAATGCTCCATTAAGGTTTTGGAAGATCCGGCTTCTTTGGTCTAGACTGATGTTGAGACTTTCCTTTAAAAGAATGAGATAAATAACCTTAATTAGAACACAGCACAGCATCCATTCTTTACATGTTGAGTGAAGATATATCCCATTCCTATAATCATTTGCAAACTCTCCAAGCTCTGAAACCTAAAACATTCCCAGATAATCATAATTTTCCCTCAAATCTGGGACAATTCATCATTTTCTAAAACAATTTTAATATATTCTTTTAGGTAAAACCATGCAAAAAAAATCATTTTAAAGCTGCTGTGAGGGTATCAATAAATCTGCAGCCTGTGAATGAAGTACACTTGCACACAGCCATATAACCCCACAGATATCACACAGGAGTGCCAAGACAGCAAACCCATCTGCTGTACAGTCACCTTCTTGCCATCTATCCCCAGGGAAGTGTTACCCAAGCAGTGCCCCAGGAACCAGTGCCAAACCAGAGCACAGGAGGGTGCAAGGCCAGCTTGTGCAGTCTTGGGTTCTGTGCCCTGCTGCAAGTCACACTGTGACTGGGGCAGACTAAAATGCAGCTCTGACTTAGCAGAGTTCCACGTCCCTGCAGGCACCTCTTAAGACCCATTGCTGAGGAGGACAGCAGGGTGCTAACATCTGCTGCCTGACTGCCAAGGCAGGGGAATTACTCAGCCCTTGCAGGGCACAGGGCCAGAGCTGCAGATGGGAACATTAAAGGGACTGTTCACGTTAAATTATCACAGACATACTCGGATTTGGGGAACTGAAAAAGTCCAGCTGTTCAGAATTTTCTAGCAGCCCTGCTGGTAAAAAACTGCAACTCTTTCTGTAATCAGTCTGAGAGCAGTTCCCTAATACAAATGTTCCTCTGGATTGTAAATTGCTGTTACAGTTTGAGTTCTCAGTTCCTGTGCATTTGTGGTGTCTCAGGGACAGACTGGCCTGTGTATTTACCTAAAACGTACTTCAGTGCCAGGTTGGATATCTCCAAGTTAGCACTGCACTCAGTGGTTTCACATCCCCTGGTATGAGCTCCCAGTCATGGAAATTTCAAGTGATCTCTTTTCCCAATCATATTTTAAGCTTAAAGATAAAAACTGCTAATAAAAGAACATGGGGGTACTGGCTAGAATGCAAATACTCAGAAACCCAAAATCTAGATACACCTACTCTTTTTTCTGGATCCAAGAAGATATTTGTATAGAAGAGCTGGTCACTGTCATCATCTTCTCCTTTCCACTCCTCCACAAGCTTCTTCAGGTTTGGAGCATAACCTATGAAGCCTGTGGGAATAAACATGAAGGTGTTTCAACCCAGGCAACCAAAAAATGGCAGTACTCCTGGATACATGTACTGTCACTTCTCTCACATGAAGTCTCACTGCACCTTGCAGATACACCAGCTTTCAGTTTGCTTTGCCCCTTCTCACGAGGGCCAAATGGGAGGAGAAAGCTGAAAGAAGCTCTCAGCTGAAAGCAAGCTCTGTGTCTCACCTCCAGACCCCAGGAAGCGCTTTCCATCTCGCACCTGAGGATACTTGGCTTCCAACTTTCTGTCAGGATAGATGTAGTTCTCTGCTGAGAAAACCACCTTGCTCTTGGCTTGTTTGAACTTCTTCAGCAGTTCAGTGGGGCCCGAAGCAAAGAGCACATCATAGCTAGAGAAAGACAGACAAAAAGGGACAAAAAGGAATGCAGTCAGAAAAATGTCAGTGAGAAAAGTTTGTAGAAACAGCTAATTCTTTAGCAATCCCTTACTTTTAGTTCTGCTTCACAGGATTACATTTCTGCTAAAATAACTACAGCTAATTAAAGCAGAGTCTTATTTATATGCTGGGCATATGAAAAGACACTGAGACTCCAAACTGTCCTTTTCCCTCTTCACTTTTGTCTGGCAGGCTAATTCTTGGCTCTCAGGGCTGTGCTGCAGCCTACCTCACCTTATAAAACAAATCTTTCTGGTAAGAAAGGCCTGTCCAGTTCCAGAGGAATTGTCTGCTCATTCTCTGCAGAGAGGGGTGGCCAAATTCCACCGTGGCAGAGTCAGATACAACACTATCAACTTCAGGGAAGAGTTGGAACCAGCCTATTCCGAGGGGACCTTCCCGAGTGCCACGGATCAGCTCTAAGTGATCCTCAGGAAACTACAGAGAATTCGGGGGGAAAGAACCCTGGGGTCTGGACCCACTTTTGAAGAGCAATCTACTTCATAGGTCATCTCTTCTCAGTGAGAACCTGTCCAACAGCCTTATTCAGCTCATGGCAGGTATTTTCCAACCGTTTACCTTTCTACAAAAAGGATGATCAAGTCCTCCTTATCCATGTACTGCTTGAGAGCTGATTTCAGGAGACGGACCTTCTGCCCACCTCCAGCTGGATTCTGGTCATCTCCACCCTGCCACTCCTCATCCAGCCCCAGCACCTACACAACGACAGGCACAGGGTCACCTGAACAGGGCCAGGCTCACGGGAAAAGACCAGAACCCATAACCCTGCTGGTCCTGGTAACTCCCAGTGCAAATCACGGCAAAAATAACAGCCCCAGGACAAATGGACTAGGTGTACATATATATATACACACACACACATATTTATATATAGACACCAGCCTCTGACCCATCCTCTGGGCTGGCCAGGCAGAGTGACACGTAGCACAGTAACAAAGCACTCTCAGCCACAGGGACAGGAGCACGTCCTGTACCGTGTGTTCTGGCAGAGAAATGGAAAAGTGCTCTGGGGCTCCCTTGAGCAGGAGTGATGGATCTCACCCCAAGCCAACCCTCAGGCTGGAATAACAGACTGCTGCAAAAATGCCCCAGTCCCAGTATTTTTCAGCCAGCTAAGTAGCTGTGTCCTCTCTTGAGCTTTTATTTAATCACTTGGTGGCCAAGTCTTATGCAATTCCCTTTGACCAACCACCTTGACATCACCTGGACTTTGTAGTTGAAGAACTGGGCTGATCTTCTGAAGCGCTGGAATCCCTCTGTGTGCTTGGTGGCAACAGTCAGAACCAGCAGGTTTTCTGCACACAGGAGAAAACACAAGAGACACATTCAGCTTTTGTTGTTTTCCACACCCACCTTGATCCTGGGTATAAAACGAGAGATATGGAAAGATACAATTTCACTGCCTGAGTTACGAGATAGGAAAAGAAACTAAAACATACTAAGTGGTTTTTTACCCTGCTAGTGAAAGATACAATTCTCTTCTCTCACACAGAGTATGAAGGAAATTAAATTTGAAGATAAAAAATAGAACTACTACAAAATGCCATTTGGAAGTCATACACTTAGAGCAGTTTTGGCTTCCTATTCCCCACCAAGCTGCTTTTTTGTCGCTCAGCATTGACTGGGTGTAGGGAAAACCAAAATTAGCCTGAATGTTCTTATTCCCTCTCTATGGCTGCTCCAATTTTCTGCTGCATTCCTGAGGTGTTTTCCAGAGTTTTTCATACATATCAATGTGAATTTAATTGTGCTATAACTTTCATTTACATTCTCCCCCCAAACTTGCTTTTCATTTCCAGTCCCTTAAAAATGACAAAGCTAAATCCTGAAGTTCTCTCTCAGAAGTTTCTCTGTGGTACCAGTGGAATCTGATTTTTATGGGAAGTTCTGGTTTCCTCATTGCAATGATGAAATCCTATACTTCACCCTAACAGTTTTGCTGCAGTAGGAATTTGTATAGGCTCTGGCAATGGTGCCTAAATGCAAATCTGACCATCTGATTTAAACATCAGAAAATACCAGGAAAAACCCAAAGCACATTTTCTTGGCCTCAGCAGGCTCTTTTTGGAACAATGATTATTTTCAATGGGTGTACCAGATGTATCTTCCTAATGCACCCAAACTGATATTCTGTCTGGTCTTAGAGAGGAAGGATCTACAAGCTGCTGTTGTAGATGGACCTGACAAAACAGCAGCAAAAGTGAAAAATAAATGTAAGACTCCACATTAAGAAGAAAGAATATTCTCAAGGAAATTCCCCAAATCCTTTACCTGCATCAGAATAAAAAGAGAGGAGAACAGTCAGTAGGTCAGCTCTAATTGTGTTTTGTTACATGTGCTCACAAAGGGAGCAATAAATCAAATAGGAATCCTGCATTGTTACAGTTTTTAAAGGCAGATTTGTAGACTCATGAAGTGCATTCCTAATCCAGCTCTTCCAGCACACCCCAGTTGCTCACATCCTGTCCAGGCAGAGGGTGCAAACAAATGAGTAAAATATGAATGTCCTCAGGGAATGTGTTACGGCCATTACAGTTCCCAGCCATGCAGAAAGCCACAGCAGCTTCAGGAGAGAGCTCTGAGCTCATGGCCCCTGGGAAGGTGAGGGTCATACTGCCAAGGAAAAGGGGGCAAACGTGGGCTTGCCAGAGAGCAATGGAAAGGCAACCCTCACATTCCAGGACCCGAGGGGAGAAAGCATATGAGAAGGATAAAAGGAAAGAAAGAATGGATCCTGACTGCTCTGTGATTATTTTAGCCCAAAATCTCAGGCATGTCCATTAAATGAAGCAGTAACTCATTTTGGTGCTGCCACCCCGAGAACGCCCCACGCTGTTTCTGAAGGGACTGCCAGACGTTCGCAGGACACCAGGGAAGGCTCGCCCGGCCGAGCAGGAAGTGCCGGCCTGTTTGTAAGGCAGAAAAGGTCCCACCGTGCCGTCTGTGAGCCCAGAGCAGCTGGAACAGCCAGTACAGAGATAATTCTCATCCCCAGCAGAACTCCAATTCCCTCCTCACTCCTCATCTGTGGGGTAGGACTCAGAGACACCAAGCTCAGTTTCTGTTCTGAGAACTCTCTTGCACTAGCGAGAGCTTTCCATCCCAGGAGACATTCCTTGAGCCCAGCACTGGAACTTGTGCTGAGCTATGCTGCCTCCACTCCTTCTCCTTTAACCCTTTTTTACCTTTCCCAACGATTCTGCTGAACACGGGTGCAGCTGATGGTGCTTCCAGGGACAGAGCAGGAAACCCTTTTACTTTCAGTATCACATGCAGGCTTTTTAAAACATGCTAAACCAGACTGATGCTTCCCTATTTCCCATGTCACAGTCACTTTCCATATGTAGCAATGGCAGCCTGTTCGGCTAAGCTGGGCCTCCTGGGCCCAAAGGCTCCCTGGGCAATGCTGACAACTGAAAATCATATAAATACACTTAAAAATGGTATAGCTGCAAAATACAAATGCAGGGTGGTTAACGAGGCAAGCACTGGACTAGGAACCAGGGGAGCTGGGCTGGACTGCCAGCTCTTCCATGCACCAAGGTGCCAATCCTGCCACCCCTCTGTTTTTCCATATGTGGAACAATAATAGAGGACATTTACCAATTTTGTGAGGATTTTAGAGCTCTTAGACAAAAAGGGACAAAGCACTAGAACGGGAATGCTGACATCAAGATCACAGTGAAAAGGTTGGGTAAACTCAGTCTTTATAAAGAATAAAAATCAGGGACAAGTTCAGTAACAAACCAAAAATTTAAAGTTATTTACTTCAGCCCTGAGTCTCCAGGGAAAGCACAGCTGCAGCTGCATTTCAGGACAAGGAATGAATTTATCCCTAGGCTGTGCTTTGGGAAATCTTCCTGTGCCACTTCCTGTTAAGGTAGTGTCTAAGAAAACACCATGCATGTGGGGATCAAATAGGAAAAAAAAGAAAAAAAATCAGTGCACAATTTAATAGTGGATAATATAATCTCTGTATTAAATTTACATTTACAGAAGCATTTTTTAGGTTCTATTAACTATAAATAACTATGCTTAAAAGCTTTTGCAGAGATCTAAAAGAACATCCAGGAGAGACGAGAGGTATCATTACTCTCACACTGCCTGGGGAAGCTGAGGCACAGCAAAGGTGAGGCATTTTTTACTTTAAGCAATGCCAGAAGTGATGGGTTCAGAAAGCAGTTAATTCCAAATGCCTCTTCCTAACCAACACGCTTCATTCTCTTTCCAGGCCCCACTTTTATATCTCCAGTGCACTGTAAAACTTTACTAAAATCATGGAAGATCTGGGATGTGTAAGGAAGGCAGGATAGCACAGAGAGATTCCTTGTTCCAGTGATGCCACTACCGCTAAAGAACTCCCAGCACTCCCATGGGCACGCACTAACTGTATTAAGTCATATATGTATAGTAAAGGTAATTATACCAGAATCACACTGAGAAGGGAAATATTCTAGGTAACAAGATTAAATCTCCTCCTAATTGCCGCTTCTCTAATGAAGACAGAGATAATGACCCAAACTTGTTGGCAGCGCGACAGTGTGTGCGGCCCTTTGTCAGAGCTGCCCCAATGCTCCGCTCTCCCCCCACTGCTCCAGAGCCTCTCCCAGCCGATGTTATTTTCGGAGCATCCCGGATCTTGAGTCACAGCGTGGCCAGTCTGGGGTCCAAAGCTCTCCCGTTAGCTCGTTCTCGCCCCGTGTAAGTTCCAGGCAGGGAGGGCCGTGGCCCGCGGGGCTCGGAGCCCTCCACGGGACGGGCTGGCGAGCAGGGCTGCCCCGGCACGGCCCGGGGGAGGCTGGCGGTGCCCCCCGGGCTCGGGCCAAGCCAAGGGCACCGCTCCCGGCCGTGTGAGCGGCACAGCCCGGCCCCCGGCCCGGCCCCCGAGCCCCCCGAGCCCCCCGAGCCCCCATGCCCCGGGCCCCCCTTACCTTCCCGCGGGGAGGCACGGGCGGCCCCCGGCCCGAGCAGCGCCAGCAGCGCCCAGGGCAGCAGCAGCAGCCCCGCCGACACCATGGGAGCGCCTGCCCCGCGCCGGGGCTGCGGACGGAGCCGGGGCAGCCGGGGCAGCCGGGGCAGCCGGGGCTGTGCCACGCACCAGACCCGCCCGCGGGGACGGGCGGGGGCAGCGGGAGCGGCGGCTCCTCCTCCCGGGCAGGAGGCGGGCGGGCAGCGGGGCGGGGAGCGGGGGACACGGGCACAGGGGGCTGCGGGGCGGGTCACCTGGCTGCGGGGTGTCCTAGTGGGTTACCTGGCTGTGGGGTGCCAAGGTGGGTTACCTGGCTGTGGGGTGGGTCACCTGGCTGTGGGGTGGGTCACCTGGCTGTGGGGTGCCCCGGTGGGTTACCTGGCTGTGGGGTGGGTCACCTGGCTGTGGGGTGGGTCACCTGGCTGTGGGGTGCCCTGGTGGGTTACCTGGCTGTAGGGTGGGTTACCTGGCTGTGTGGTGCCCTGGTGGGTCACCTGGCTGTGGGGTGGGTCACCTGGCTGTGGGGTGCCCTGGTGGGTTACCTGGCTGTAGGGTGGGTCACCTGGCTGTGGGGTGCCCTGGTGGGTTACCTGGCTGTAGGGTGGGTTACCTGGCTGTGGGGTGGGTTACCTGGCTGTGGGGTGCCCCGGTGGGTTACCTGGCTGTAGGGTGGGTTACCTGGCTGTGGGGTGCCCCGGCCGTGTGGCTGCAGAGCAGGCATCAAGCAAATTGTGAGCGTGTAGGAGCACAGGGGTCTCTCACTCCCCGGGCAGCTGCAGTGGCTGGCACGGGCACTGAAGTGTGAACAGCAAACCAGAAATGGATCACAGCGTTATACACAGCTCTGGAAATTGGAAGCCTTGTTAAATATCATCTCCACACCTTCTCCATACCCTCTTCCCACCTGTTGCCCTCTATATTTCCTTGGTGGACACAAGACCTGCACTGGTTTTGCTCCCTACACTCACTGGTTTTCTCTGGCCATACACGTCTTTAACATCTTTACATTTACCTCTGTGATCTTGTGCTGGACTTTCTTGCTCTAGGCCTGATCACTTATCCAGGCATGTTTTTCTAGTTGATACTGCCTACATTTGAGAACAGGCAAATAATCTTGTTTTATAAAATTGTACTTTTATGACAAATACTTTCTTTAGGGTCATTTTTATACTGCAGCAAATGTAAGGTTTAGATATGGGGAAACCCTTTTGAGCCTGCAGGACACCAGGTGAAGAGCTACCACTGGCACAGCCCTTACATGAGGCCTGTCAGCAAACCAGCTCTCTGAATTAACAGAAGTCACAGATATTACAGGATTTGGATTTCCAAAACAAAACCAAGAAGGGCTGATCTTAGAGGTGAAAAATTAAGCACATTAGAAGGTCCACACTGTAGCTAGCTGATATCCTCTGTGCTTCATAATAGCATCATCCCAAAGAACTTCCATTACTATTTGTTCACTGGGAATATTTTTGAGTGTATTCAAAGCACTTTTCCTTCCATTCCCACTCCCTAAAGTAGTAATTCCCTCATAATTACCAGCAAACAGAACAGTTCTCATGCTGAAGTGAGGTACTACAGGCAACAACCCAAGGAAACATCAGTTGTCTCTAAAATAATGGTAGCAGGAAACTTCCTTTTGCAAATCCACCAGCTTCCCTAAATAAAAAATTAAAAAAAAAAAAAGAACAGACTTTCACTTTAGATTTCTTCATGACTTTGCAGGCCCAGACAAAGCCTCTGATAAACCTGTAGCAGCTTCAACACCTTAAGCCAGGAGCCACAGCAAAGGTGATCATCCCTTTGCCTTCAGACCTCAGACTGAGTGCTGGGACTCAACACAGGTTTTAAAATTGCAAGTTTCTCATTTGGAAGAAGTTAAATCTCCCCAGCCTAAACCAAAAGCGGTTTTGCACCCTGGGAATCATGAATGCCTCATTGTTTGTGCTGCTGTACCCAGCCCGTCCCTGTGTGACAGCTCTGTTTGCATTCTGCAGCTCTGCCAGCCCAGCGAGCACATTTCATTCCCCCCGTGCTGTTTGCTCTGCTCTGTGCTCTCTGGCTGCAGCCCCTGCCTGTCTTTTTAAGCAGAGCCAGCTGCCAGTGCAGATGTTCCAGGGAGTACGTGCAACACGTGCTCCTGGCGGAGCAGCAGCTTCCCAAAAACTGGAAGGCTCTTACCAAAACTGCTCTTGCAGCAGCCTCAGAACACGCTGGAGCTCCTGAGGCAGCACCAGCGCCACTGGAACCTGCAAGGGATCCCCACTGGGGTTCCAGTGCCCCCCAAAATCAAACAGGATTTTGCAGGCGTGTTCATTTGCATTCACTCAAATATTCATTTGCAGGAGTAAATGAGGAAAGTGTCTCCTCTGTTCCCTTCACTGAGCTGGTTCACTCGCTCAGCCTGGTGGGGAACTTCACACTTAATTCACAGTGTTTGTCTGCTTCAAACCCTGTTTCTCGTTGCGTCTCTGGAGCGCTGGGCTGGGCACAAAGCTCTCCTGTGCACATCTCAGTCACATCACTGAGCTCCTTCCTGTCTTTACTCCAGGTTGTAACCCAGTGCGATAGAACACAACTTGCTTTCCCGCACAGTGTGTGCTGTGGGAACGGCACTGGAATTACGGACAACCCCTCCAGGGTCCTCCATCGGGGCAGGGACCGGGCGGGACACACAGAAGGGCACAGCAGCCCTGGGCTGGGGCTGGGGGGGCACCGGGGCCCAGAGGGGGTCCCTGTCCCTATTCCTGTGGCCGGCCCTGTCTCTCTCCCCGTCCGTACCGCACCCCTCATCCCTTCCCCCGTCCCCGCGCCCGTCCCCCAGGCCCCACCCCACGGGGCGGTGCCGCGGCCGTCGCAAAGCGCCGCGAAGGCGCCGCCGAGCGCGGCGGGATGGCGGCCTAGCGGGCCTGGCGGGCCTGGCGCGGCCTGTGCCGGGGCTGCCCC
>JAWWMP010000057.1:2596079-2657154 GCA_035047865.1 Dendrocincla tyrannina | reverse complement strand
ATCGCCAACCCCACCGACCGCCCCGCCGCCTTCGAGGCCTCCGCGCCGCCCGCGCCCGGCGGGCGCTTCGCCAGCAGCCTGGAGAAGGCGGAGGGGCGGCAGTTCGTGCTCTCCTCGGGCCGCCTGGCCCTGCCCGGCAGCGCCAGGGTCGTGCTGCTCGCGGTGGCCGCGCAGAAGCTCGCGGGCCGCGTGCAGGTGGCGCCGCAGTCGCACTGGGACGAGACGGTGCTGTCCGTGGTGCACACCTCGGAGCCCGTGGAGCCCGCCCGGCTGGAGGAGACGCTGGGCAGGCTCAGGGAGGCCGCCAAGACGGAGTTGCTGGAGGTGATGCAGATGGGCGTGGAGGATCTTTTGCAGGAGCACCAGCAGACGTGGGCTGACCTCTTCATTTCAGGTGAGGAAGGGGATGCTCTGTGCCACGGGCTGGGTGCTGTAAGGTGTCCGGGCTCCACTTGTCCCTCGTGGGTTGTGGGGTAGTGTAACAGCGTCCCTGGATTTTAACCCAGCGAACTGTGCGAAGTGCAGTACACGTGCCTGCACAGAGGAACTGGCAGGAGGACATTTCTGATCATAACTCTGGGTGTGCTGCCTTCCGTGGCTCAGGAACTGCACTGACTCACCCATGTGAGTTGGAAATAGAGTTGACTTTCAGTGGCAGCATAAAAGACACATTTCTGCATGGGAGATAAGGACTGTCCTCAACAGCACAAGGATGGCTTCTTTCAAGATTTTAAAGATGATTTTTTTGTAAGATTTTAATGGCCTTCCTGCCCAAGTAAAGTAAAATTTGCTATTTTATAGCCAGTAAAAAGGCAGATGTTCCTTTGATAGCTCATTCTTGCAGAGTCACGGTGACAGCCCTGCAAGGCACCTCTATGTCAGAGTAGCTTTGTCTTTGTGGGAGCTTGGCTTTCAACCTCCAGTTAGCAGAGAGAGCATCTCCTTAGGCAAATACAGGGGAACATTTCAGTTGTTTTATGGGCAAAGGTTTAGTAAGTGTCATAAAGAGCACCTGGGCACACAACATGCACATTTGATCTTCTTTTCCTGGTAGTTACTGTCTCGCTTTCCTTTGTTACAGGGATTGAAATAAGAAAGATCACAGATGCTCACACCCCCTCCAGTGAGACTGTTAACATGACCCTGTACTATGTGCTGTCCACCATGCCAGCCCCCCTGCTGGACCCTCTCATCAGTGCAGAGGACAGGGAGAGGATGGAGGGCAGCCTCAACTACGCTGACCACTGCTTCAGCGGCCACGCCACCATGCACGCCGAGAACCTGTGGCCAGCAAAGCTCACCAGTGTCTCCCAGATCCTGCAGCTCTCAGACCTGTGGAAGCTGACCCTCCAGAAACGTGGCTGCAAGGGCCTGGTGGCAGCTGGAGTCCACGGGCTCATGCAGGGAATGGTGCTTAGTTTTGGGGGGCTGCAATTCACAGAAAACCATCTTCAGTTTCAGGCTGACCCTGATGTGCTTCACAACAGCTACTCCTTACGTGGGATCCATTACAACAAGGACTTGATCAACCTGGCTGTTCTGCTGGATGCTGAAGGAAAGCCCTTCCTGCACGTGTCTGTGAAGTTCCAGGACAAGCCAGTGAGGCTGTATGCCTGTGAGGCAGGCTGCATGAACGAGCCCGTGGAGCTCACCTCGGAGGCACGAGGGCACACCTTCCCCGTCATGGTCACTCAGCCCATCACACCACTGCTTTATATATCCACAGACCTGGTCCACCTGCAGGACCTGAGACACACACTCCATGTAAAAGCTATCCTGGCTCATGAGGAGCACATGGCCAAGCAATACCCGGGCTTACCCTTCCTGTTCTGGTTTAGTGTGGCCTCTTTAATCACTTTGTTTCACTTGTTTCTGTTCAAACTCATCTACAACGAATATTGTGGGCCGGGAGCGAAGCCACTCTTCAGGAGTAAGGTATAAGGCTGCTGCTTTTGGCTGCTGTCCCCTGAGTGTTGTCAGCCTGATGTTCTGTCAGCTGTGCCTGGGCAGGTTCTGTCTTGGACTGTGAAAATTTTCAGTCTCTTGCAACAAGCAGTCTGGGACCTCTTCTTGCAAGAAGGAGGATTAGGGCAGGGATTGGGGCAGCAGGGCTCACAGACATTAGGAAAGATAAACTCATCATCTGTCCTTAGATTTGTAAGGCTGCAGGTGGAGGCAGACACAGCTTTCTGTCCTTTTCCCACACATCAGTGTAGGACACTGCTTGTTTCTAAGCCAGGAATGTCATGAGATGATGTTTCCTGTTATCCAATACCAGAAAGCTTGTGAGGGAGCTGCTGTGCTTGTCTGTCCTGCTGTGTGGAGATTGCACATCTGGTGTGAGCGTGTGACGTGTCACAGCAACACTCAAGTGCAGGCTGGTGTTCTCAGGTGAAGCTTCTGACTTGGGGCTCCTGGTGCATGTTCAGAGATTTCTAGTCACTCCCTGCAGACCTCCATCAAACCACATTTGCCACCACCGTTTGGGGAAGGAGCTGAGTTGGTGTTTCTCCCGTTCAGACAAAATACAAAGCTGTGTTAAGGAAAGTAGTGAGTGCTTTTTACTGTGAATTGAAGGTTCTGGCTTCAAGCTCTACTGCATCTCCCTTGAGTGTAAAGAATTTGAAAGTCTTGGTGTGAGTTGCCTTAGAAAAGCTAGTTGCTAGTAAAAACTTATCACAGAATAGACAATAGATGGTGAGTTCTGCTCGTAATACTGGGACTTTCTGCTTGTGTATTGATACAGTGGAAAAGCAAGACCAGACTGGATTTGCTGTGTGAGCTCCCTGTGCTGTTCAGAGGCTTCTCCTGAGCACTGGACAGTTAAATGTAGCTTGTGTTTAAAAGAAAAGGAAATAAAAATGAGATAGTTAAGTAGAGGTGTCAGAGGAAAAGTTCTGGCTTTAGATTGCCCTATTATTCCAAATCATAAAAACCAATTTTTGATAGCTAAGGCTACCAGCAGGTACTGGACTAAACAGTTGGTGTGACAGGGGTGTTTAAAGTGGGTTGGAAATGCCCCTGTCAGCTCACTGTCTTTGTCATGTTGGGCACTGGGGATCAAGCCTGATCCCAAGCAGGTTTGAATACCTGTCATCCAATGGAAGAGCAGGTGGGAGGTGCTTGTGGCTGGACAAACTTAAGTGGGAGGAAGCAGGATAGATATGTGACTCAGACAACTGCAGTCACAAGGCTCTGATCATGATGAAAACCTTGGTGCAGAAGGAGGAGGGGGTGGGAGGCAGTGTCAGTTGTTGTGTACAGAGCTGGCATGTGTCCCAAAACATGTCCTTGGAATTAGGTGTCCTTCTTTTTGTTGTCTCTCTGGTTGCCTTTGTCGTCTCCAAGACCTGCCTTCTGCCTTGTCCCAAGTGACCTGTTCACCATTGCTGCAGGTGACTGTCCCTGACTCTGCTCACTGAAATGCCCAGAAGCTTCACAGCCACAGCCCAGGGCTGAGGCAGCACCTCGTCCTCCTGCACACTGCAGAGCCTCGCAGTGACACCAAAGTGCTGCCTCCTCTCAGCTGGACTTCCTGAATGGGAGGATGAGGCAGAACTTGCTCCCAGAACCAGGGCAGAAGTGGGAGCCAGCTGAAGCTCAGAATCAGTGGAGCAGTAGGAGAGATGGATGGTGGTGGAATTGCCCCCTGTTCCATTAGTTGACTGGGAACATCCCCGTGTCCAAGTGAACTTAGTCCTGCTTTCAGCCTCCATTTGCACAAGACATCTGACAATTTTGCAGCTGAGAACAAGGACCTTTTGAAAGCAACAATCCTTTTGTGCCTTGCTGTGACAGGAATCTCAGACTTGGAAGGTGTGGTGATTGAAGAGTTTATGCCAGAAGCTCATGTAACAGATGCTTCCTTTTCCTTGTAAGCTGTTCAGTTCCCTAAGAGTAATCCATTTGGTGAAAATACTTGAAGATATACTAAGTTCTTTTTTGATTTGTTTGTTGGTTTTTTTTAATTTCACAGGAAAATAAAGAATGATGATTCCCTTCGGAGAGTTAACTAGAAAGCTTTAGTATAACTTCCTTTCTGATATACATTTTTTAATTTATTGCTGGGGGAGGGGGAGGTTGTTAATAGTTTTGCCTCCTTCAGTAACAGTCAGTTGAGCTGTAGATATCTAAGTGCTGGTAACAGGTTTTTCAGCCTTTATGACTGTAGAGTGCAAAATCAATTTGCTGAAATTGTTTTCTGGATTTACACTTGGAAATGCTGATCTGCAGGTTTCCTACTCTAAGCCTACTGAGACTTTGTGCATTGATTTGTTTTGGCTATGGGGGAAAGACATCCCACTTTCTAGTGATTTAAAGGTTGTTTGGTTTTAAAATACCAAAGCTGTTGTTTTTAAATAAATATCTTTCAGTCTAACCTGAGTGCTGAAGTGTGGTTGAGTTTTCTGGGTTTTTTGTCTCTGTTCTCTCCTGCCCTTGCTCCCCACCCACTTCAAACAAGCAGAGCCTTATGTTACCTCTCTGGCCAGTACTGACTCCAAAAGTGCTTCAATTATGGGAGAATACAGTGTGGGAAATGATATATAATTGGTTTAAAGAACACAGAAACAATCTAGCAGCAGATTTAATGGCCATCCAGCAAGTAAGGAATTGGCACAGTTGGTGCTCCCAAGGAAAAGCTGGGGCAGGATTTAACTTCAAATTTTTGTTTTATAGAGGTTCCTGTTTGGTTTCAGAGGAAAAACCTCCCTCAGAAAAGTAGATTTCAGTGTCTGTAACTTACCTGCAGACCATTCCACTTACTAAATGGTACAAGAGAGTTCCTGCCCTGCAAGGGACTAAAGACAGGGAGCAACAGAGTCCATGATAAATTGTACACGTGTACATTGGGTATTAAAGAGATATTTGCAATTCTGCTGTAACAACATACCAGAAGCTCCTGCTCTTTCTTACTGCAGTTCCAGGAGCTGCTCAGCCTCTCAAACATCTGGCATGAAGATGATAAGAGCTCCCCTGGTGCTGCTTCCAAGCCACTGTGGTATCAGCTGAGGGCCGAGCCTTTTGATGTTCCCTGGCAGAACTGCCAGCACTGAGATGGCCATGGAGTCCCAGAAAGACTATTTAGTCTAGGCCTGGAAAAGATGGATAAGCAATCATTACATAAGGCATGAGTGGAGCTAAAAACCAGAATGGCTTTGAGAGTGTTTCACATTAAATATATTATGATTCATAGGAGCATTCCCCTATAACAAAGGAACTGTTTCAGAATTCCTTCACAAAGGAGAAAGAGAAAAAGAACAGGGGTTTTCTATTTACAGAGTACAAGAGAGCAGAGGGTTATATTTGTGAACAGAAATGCTTAAAGAACTAAACAAAACTCCATATTTATAAGCACACAATAAACCAGGAAAGTTGAAATAGTAACTGACCATCCAAAATTTATCCTTTTAGTTGTAATTCAGTGAAGATGGTAGTGGCATGGAAGTTAAACAGCATCATAAAATGTTTAGCTTGTAAATTCAGACACTGAGAGCCAACTAATTAATGGAAAAAAAAAATAGAATCTCAGTTCTGCACTCAGTTAATCCTGGTTTCTGCTTTTGTCAGATAATAAATACAAGATGCCAGTACAGGGTTTGGTTGATCCAATTTGCAATTCAGAATGGGGCTTTCTCAAGTGCTGTTGTCTGGGTAGGAAAATACATTCCTGAGAGGCAGACAAAACAACAAAGCATTCTGTACTTCTGCCCTCCACATGTGTGCTCCAGGCATCTCATCCAAAGCAGTACCTGCTGCTCCAGGGGAGCTGTGGAAATCAGGGGTTCTGCTGGTTGGTAATCCTGACCCTGAACAGTTGCTTCATTTCAGCAGTTTTGAGCCCTACTTTGGGCTGTATTTACAGCACAGCTCTGGCTACAAAACTGGTACTGTGATACTTGTTTCTATTCTAATAAATTTGCACCCTGTGTGTGACCTGCCTCTTGGACCATCCCCAAGAGTCACACCTTGTGCCTGAGAGTAGAATTAGGACACTCCTGTGGCAGCAGCTCTGGAGGTGTAAATGGCTGCTCTTGCCTGCTTGGTCCTGCTAGTGGAAAGGCCTTACCCTTTCCCATGAACAAGCACTGTGCTGTAGCCCAGGTCACCCTGCCCTGCGGTGCAAACAGCCCCTTTGCAGCACTGCAGGAGCCCTGTCCTCTCCCAGGGCTGTGCCCCTGACCCACAGAGGGAAGCAGGGAAGCAGTGAAGTGTGACTCACCACAGGCACAGGATTTCTCCATCCTCCTGGGCAGCTGGTTCTTTGTATGGCTTGGAACACGTTCCACTTCAAAGTGACCCCAGTCTGGTTTACTGAGGAAGTCTGGTGTGGTGCTGAGAGCATGCAACTTGAGCTAGAAAAGAAGAAACAGGTTTTCAGCCAGGACAAAGTGGCAGATGCCATTCACCCACAAGGAAAAAAAAAACCAAAACCAGAACAAAATAAAGTTTCCAGCAATCCTAGAATTATACAATAATGAAGCCTGAAAGGGGCCTCAAGAGATCAGCTAATCCAACCGTGCTGACATGTCTGAATCTATCACTGTCTGAATCTATCAGACACTTACTGCTGATGTGTCACCACGTGTTAAAAAAATTCATTTAACATTTTCCTTCTGAGAACACCTTTGTGATGAACTTTCAAGGCAATGGAAAGGCAAACAGCTGCTACAGATAATAAGCAACTAATTGGGAATCCTTTGAAACAAAGTTGTTTATATAGCCTGGCTCCAAGGTCCACTTAAATGGGGGTTTTTTTAACAACTTGTGTATATAAAAAATTATCCCACAATTACCCAAGTTTTCCATTGGTACTGGAGTAGCTCTGCACTGTAAGTCAGGTGAGCCAGAGATAAAGGACACCATATAAAATGGCAGGTGGAAGGGAGCCTGCAGCACTCAGGGCCCAGCACCATGTTCGGAGTCCTTGTCGCTGTGTTGGCTCTGGCACCTGCAGGTACGTGTCCAAGTTCTGCATTAGTTTTAGAAGAAAAACTTGATTACAATCTAGAAAAAACTTTGCCTTTTTAGAGAAAGTAGAAAGAGGGACAGTACAGCACAGCACAGGCAGGTAATGGCAAAGGTCTCTGGAAACAGGAGCTGGGTGCCGTGCCCTTCCATCCCTTACAGATGGTTCTTACTCTTCTAAAACACAAATCCTATTTCGTGTGTTTTCCAGCCTTTGGCTGTGGCGTTCCTGCCTACCCACCTCTCGTGTCAAGAGTTGTTGGAGGGGAAAATGCAAGACCCTACAGCTGGCCCTGGCAGGTTGGTCATTCTGTGCTTCCCCCAAAGCCACTGGGGCTGTGCCCCCTCACCCAGCACAGCTCAACAAAACCATCCCTCACTTCCCCTTTGGTGCCTCTTGCCTGCCGTGACCTGGGGTTTGGTATTCCATCTGATCAATCCCAAAGTCCCCAGCCTTCCTAAGAAAGCTCTGAATGTGCCACCTCGAGCTGGTCGTGCAGGTTATGTGTTTCAAGTCAAGTAGACTTGGCTATTTAAGCAAAATATATTCAAAAACTCAAGCTTTTGGAAGATGGGGAAGGAGGGAAAGCTTTTTTGTGGCCAGGAGTTGAAAACCTGTTGCTACAAAGTCTTCCACCACCTTACAGCAGCGAGTTGTGCTCTGGGTGCAGGAATAAAGTGCACCAATGAAAAATTAATAACAAAAAGCCAAGCCTTCCTTGGTTCCTTGATCCCAGGCCTCCCTCCAATACAACTCCAATGGCAAGTGGCGTCACACCTGTGGAGGAACCCTCATTGCAACCAACTGGGTGATGACAGCTGCCCACTGCATCAGGTAAGGAATGGACAGAAATGTGCACCCACGTGGGCAGAGGGAGATGAAGCACACACCAAGCACCCCAGAATTTTTGTTGGTGTAGCTGTTTATGGCTGTCAAAAAAGTCAAAACTGTTTATTGTATTGAAGAATATGAGCTGTCACAAAGATAGGAGGCACCTTCAGCTTGTTAATGAAGCCTTGAGCAGGAATTGACAGGATGGCTCCAAGGTGAAATTGTTATTAAGCCTAGAGCAGTGATGAATGAACCACTGGCTCAGCCCAGACACATCACTGCTGTGATGATGGCAGATCACAGCCAGGGATGCTCTCACCGCGTCCCTCAGGTGGCAGAGCTGCAGATGCCTCAGCAGCACCTGCAGAACTGAGTGCTCATCCTTGTCTTGCCCAGTTCGACTCGGACATAACGAGTGTTTCTTGGGAAGTACAACCTGGCAGCTGAGGAAAAAGGCTCCATTGCACTTTCTCCTAAAAAGATCATTGTCCATGAGCACTGGGATCCACAGGATGTTTCAAATGGGTGAGTTGGTGGCAGGTATTTTTTCAGTTTTTAAATACAGGGCAAAAGTCAAACTGCCTGAATTCCACCCACCTGGAGTTGTGGCAGCATAAACTTGTGTTCCATCTTGCAGTGGGGCTTCTAAATGTTTGCTCATAGATGAGAGTTGAGTCTCCAGTTTAGACCTTTCCCCCCTTCAAGAGAATACAAAGCAATTAACAATACTAATTGTTTAGTGATTAATTGAGTTTTCAGATGCCACTTTGCATGTCCATGCTTGGGTGAGAAGCTGTTCTGTGCAAGGAGATAATTTGTACAGGGAAAGGGAATGAACTATTTCATACAACACTCCTCGGAGCCCTCCCACAAACAGCATAGACACAGTATTATTGATCAGAGCTATTAACATCTGTAATATCTAATAATTAATATCCTTGCTGAAGGGCCCCTGTGTCCTGTTGCACAGTAAGGGCATTAGCAAAGAAATCCCCTCAGTTCCAGGTCCTTGGAGCGAGTCCTAACAGGTGCTTTGTTTTGGTGAAAAAACCCTATAAAAGACAATCTTTCCTGCAGGAAAGGGAACAGTTCTGCAGCAAATAGCCTGCCAGTCCACAGATTTCCCCACTGCTCTGGGGCTGCAAGAATCTTTACCACTTTACCTCCTTGCTCCCTTGCTGCTCTCTGGAATAGCCAAGTGCTGTGTAATTGCTAAATATTCCTGCTACTGTGTTTTGATCCATTTGCAAAGCTGTTTACCCCTTCCCTTTTTCTCCCTCACTCTCACACGTGTGTGTGTGACCACAGGTATGACATTGCTCTGATCAAACTCCCTGAGCACGTCCCCTTGAGTGACCAGATCCAGCTGGCCTGTCTCCCTGCTGCCCAGAGCATCCTGTCCTCCAACACTGCCTGCTATGTGACGGGCTGGGGGAGGCTGCAGAGTGAGTCCCGGGGCATTCCCAGAGCTGTGGAACAAAACCCCAACCTCCAGAAGTGCCTTCTCCTCTGAGATTGGCAAGGGCTGTCCATGGTGCTCAAGATCCCCCAAACTCAGTGTAGTTTAGGCCCCACTTCACTCACACAATTTGACTTTTCCCTGGCTTTTGAGTCTACTTTGTGTGTAACAGGGCTGGTGATGCACCAGAGGGGCCCTTGCTGAGCTTTTAGGAGCTATTGTAACCCAAATGGGAAGTGTGCAGATGGGTGCCTTTGCTGATCCCAACACACCTACCTGCTGGGTATCTGAAAAGACACGGGAGGGAATAGAAGTGAAGTGAAGAACATCTCAGACTTCAGCAGAAGTGTCAGCTTGGCTCAGGAGGCAATTCCTACAGGGATAAGTAAATTGCAAACTCCTGAACAAAGAGCAGCCCTTTATTTCTCTAACAATGAGACATTTTTAATGGCATGCAAATTTATAGTGAGTTAAGGCCTTTTTGTTTTTTCCCTACATAAAAGAACAGAGCCAAGGAATGGATTAAACAGCTCTTCCTTTAATACAGCCCCTTGGGAGCCTCCTACCTGAGGGATGGTACCCAGATCCTGGGGGAACTTCACAGTGCAGCTTTGGCCTTCTCTCAGTGCCAGGTGGCACTTTGACTGCCCTTTCTCTGTTCCCTCCCAGCCAATGGACCCCTTCCCGATGATCTGCAGCAGGGCCTTCTGCTGGTGGTGGATTATGCAACCTGTTCCCAGCCCTCCTGGTGGGGAAAGACAGTGAAACCCTCCATGGTTTGTGCTGGTGGGGATGGAATCATCTCCAGCTGTAACGTGAGTCCAGAGAACAGCCCTCTGGGGGTGCCCGGGCACAAACAGGCCTGATGGGAAGGAAAGCCTTAAAGAAAACCCAAATTGGAGCTACTCCCACTACAACTGCCACTGACTGTGTTGCCCTCCCTCGCAGGGGGACTCTGGTGGCCCACTGAACTGCCAAGGGGCCGATGGCAGGTGGGAGGTGCACGGCATTGTCAGCTTTGGCTCTTCCCGGGGCTGCAACTACTACCACAAGCCCTCTGTCTTCACCAGGGTCTCTGCCTACAACGGCTGGATCGAGCAGGTGAGGCTCGGGCAGCTCCTGGGGAGCAGGACACTTGGATTTGCTGAGGTTCTCCCTGACTGGGATTGCCACCCCTGGATCAGTGAGCTGTCTCACTGCTGCTTAAGTCTGGGACATTAAGTATTTTTTAGTTTAATATAAACTTTGAGAAGCAAAAATCTTATTTCAATTATTTAAATTCTGCATCTGGAAGTAACACACACTCTTCACAAATTCCTGCTCTGATCTGATTCTGATTTCTGATCTGATTCTCATGATCTGATGTCTCACTTGCTTTACATTTTTTGTAGGTTATGGCAAACAACTAATCCAAAGAGAACCTGGATGAGAGATGCCAAGAAGGAAAACAGTTTGAATAAAGTCATAACCACAACACCTTTGATCCCAAAGAACTGGGAAATGATGCTTTTAACACCACCAGTACAAAACCCAACAATAACACAATAAACAGCACTTTTTGCAAGATGAGAGCAAAACCTGTGTCCCTGTCACTCCTTCCTGGGTACTGGCAAACCAGAAGGGGATAATGCTGGAGAGTTTTCCCAGCCTGTCCCTGCAGAGGGTGGGCAGTGGGAAGAGTCAGAGCATCACACAGCCCTCCGGGGGGGTCACAGGGAGGGGAGAGGGAGGCACTGCAGGGCTGGAGGCAGCAGGAGCCTCTGGGGCTCCCGGGGGACTCACCAGAGCCGGGGTGACAATGGCCAGCAGGGAGGCAGCACAGGGGCCAGCAGGTGTGTGCAGGTGAGTGTGGGAGCACTGCAGAAGGCTTTGCAGAGGTTGGGACACAGCGAGGGGAAGGGCAGGAGCCAGCTGTGAGTGCAGCCTGGCCTCCTCCATGGCCCTGGGGCTCAGCTGGGAGCCACTCAGGGCCAGGGCAGAGCTGGGAACGGTCACTGTGGGCTCCCACACTGGGGCATTTTAGCAAAGCACGACCAGAATCATCACTTTTAGCCTGGTACTGAATTAAAGCCCCTATTTATAGTTCTTTCATTGTAATGGAAGGCAGGCAGTATAAAATCAAGGTGGATTTTTGTTGTGTTTTTCTCCTCCCCCCCTATCCAGCACACATTTAAGAGTAAATAAGAATAAAACAAATGATTTAAAAATGGAGGACAAGCGACCCACAGGTAAGGAGCAGATGGAGGAAGGAAGGGCTTGGAAGTTCATTGTGAGAACAGAAATGCTCAGAAATACCTTTTGCAGGCTTGCAGTTCCTTTCAGTCAGATATTTTGCAGTTTTTACCTTTGGACTGAAAAGAAATAGGTATATTATTAATCATATATTGTAATCAATTAGTAAGAGAAAACATGGCTGCTTCTAATCTTTGGGGACTGTACTTGTATCACTTCTTTTCTACTTCACAACCATTGACCACCATCCTGCTGTGGGGAGCCCATCAGGAATTTATATTGCCTGATAGCAGCCTCTGCTGAGAAATAACAGGCTTTATTTGGTTTTATTTACCCTATTAAAATTGGCATTTCATCTATCTGAAAGAGCAGGAGATCCGAGGAGGGTTTTTTTGGTCACTTTTACTATGCAGAGGTTCGTTCTTTACCAGTAGAAATAAGGGTTGCCTGGTTTTCAGGAGTCACCAGCTCCAGCATAACATCCACAGTTGTTTTCAGGAGTATCATTAATGTAAGACTGTAAATGATGGATTAATAGTGCTCAAAATTAAAATTAATACTTTGCTGTATGGAGCACGGATGTGAATTATGTGCAGTGTGAAAGACACAGAAAGGTAATCATGGACTCAAACAGGGAAAATTGGCTGTGCTGATGCTTCGGTAAAAACTGAAATAAAATGGAAATTTGATTCATTTCCTGTCTGAAATATTTAGACAATATTGTGAAAACATCTGAGCTCATTTGAATATATCAACAGCAAATACTCATCATCTAGAAATGCCTATTAAGAACAAATTCTCAAAAAAATTATTTAAAAAATTCAACAGTTCCAGTTTCACTGGAATAAGTGACCTTCATGGCCTTCCTTAAGAAGTACTATGGAGAATAAGACCTACAGTAAATTATTTTATCAGCCTTTACACTCACAGAAAAAGGTATCATTTCATTCATGTGTTTTTGCAGCTCAGTGTATGTCAAGTGTCTTTAGTACACCTTTTCTTTTAAAATTGTCAGATGGAACAAAATATAAAAAAATTATGTCGTTCAAAAGCATTCAGCTAATGCAAGATCCATGCTTCAGGATGCCTGGGAATTGTTAACTATCACTGCTAGATCCAGTTATGGTTGCAGGAGCTGCAAGACACACTCCAGGGATCAGACAACACCACTGTTGTTTTTCTAATTTAACTTTTTATAATTCTTTTTTTTAGATGTTTCCCCTCCTCCAATGCTGGTGGTAGAAAAACAGTTCAAAGGATTTTGGCAGCATGCACAGTCTCCCTCTGCAGCCTCCTTGGAGCAGTTTCTTTTGATTTGAGCAGCAGCTTGGAAATGTGGAGGAGCACAGGGAGAGCCCTGGAGGAACTGACCTCCTGTGAAAACCTTTGGGCTGCTCAGCTCATCTCTCTCCTGCAGCAGGAAAGGCACAGCTGGCTGTTCCCAGCAGCAGCCACGAGGAACAGATCATTCCACACCCTCCTCCTGGGGAATTTAAACTCCCTCTGTACAGCAGGTGAAGCAGAACTGAACTGTGAGAATTGCCAGTGCAAGGAGGAGAAAATCTCCAGTTGTAGATTTTACAGCATTGACTTGAGGCACAAATTAAATGTCTCAGGGGATGATGAAGCCAGGCAAGTGCTGTCCAGAGTGATCTCTGAACTGCTGCAGCATCTCAGGAGTCCCCATGAAGACCTCAAAGCCATGAGACACAACCCTGACTGGGCAGACACAGCAGCTTTTAAACTCATCCTCCAGATAAGAGAAGCCGTGCTCAAAGCTCGCTCAGGAGCATCCCCGAGCCTTCAAACAACACTGCACCAGCTGTTTGCCATCCTCAGCTATGCTCTCTTCTCCTCAGACACTGCTCACAAGTGCTGGATGGAGAATGTCAACCTCTCAGTTCCTTTCACCAGCTCTGAAGGAACCTCCTTCTTCCCCTCGTTCCTGGGCTCAGGTGACTCTGTGTCCCTGCGAGCCTTGGGGAGGGCACTGCATTTTGCACAGAGCTGCCTCCTGCAAGAGGGACAGGAAAAGCTCCACAAGAAATCTAAGGAAATCCTGTCCACTGTGAGCCTTAAGATCAGTCTGTTAGTCGTAGCCTGCCTCATTTACCCCATCACCCTCGTGTCCTTCAAGCACATGACAGACTGGATCCACAACTATGCCAGGAACCTCAAGGAAAGGACTGAGGACTTGAAAAGGGAGAGGCAGCTGGCTGAGGACCTCTTGCACCAGATGTTGCCAAAATCTGTGGCCAAGCAGCTCAGGAAATGCCAAAAAGTTGAGGCAGAAAACTATGATCAGGTTAGCAACTGGAAAGGATGCTGTCACCAAGGGGGGGAAAGTACTCACCTAAAGCAGCACCTGCCTTGGCACTGGAGTGAGGAACCTGGTTTTGCAGCTGCAGCTGAGGGTGGGTGGAGAGCCAAATATTCTCGATGGGTTTCGGAAAGAGCTGTGCACTGTGGGGGGAAGGAAGCAGAGCCGAGATCTCCTGAAGTGTAGCTTTGCATGGCAAAGATCCTGTGCTGTGTTCCTGGGGTTTAAGAGCCTACCCAGGAGAGGCAGCCAGCACCAGGCACCCACAAGCACCAAGGAGCAAGGGATGAGTTTCCTTCTTGTAAAATGGGAAAAATAATTTAGAAAATTGCTGCTGTCAATGCTGAATTTAGCAGCTGTGCTGCACAGCCCACAGCCCAAATCCTCAGGCTACAGTAATTGCATTCTGTTCACTCATTTTTCACCAACACCCCATTACTTTCATCTGTGAAAAGCAATAGTAAATGTTTGCATTTCATCTGTAGGTGTCATTATCGAAACAACAACCTGTAATTGCACAATTAATTAGAATTCACAATAGTCATGACATCAAAAGTAGCTGAACCGAGTTAGGGAGTGAAAAGGATTAATTGGTATTAGCAAGGATGATTTGAGTTTAAACACTGACACAGCTCAGGCAGCACAGAGAAGAAACACTTAATTCTTTACCAACAGATATAACACATTTCCCTTTCTCAATTC
This sequence comes from Dendrocincla tyrannina, assembly GCA_035047865.1. Classification (NCBI taxonomy): domain Eukaryota; kingdom Metazoa; phylum Chordata; class Aves; order Passeriformes; family Dendrocolaptidae; genus Dendrocincla; species Dendrocincla tyrannina. The sequence continues at coordinate 2,642,643 of JAWWMP010000057.1, read as the reverse complement.
GGTTATTATTGTTTCTTTTGTTCTTTCTTTTATAAATTTGACTTTTTTAAAAAGTGAATTTCTCTGTAAATTACTTGATCATAACAAAGGCAAACATCATTTGAAGAGAAACAAACCCCAGTTTATATTTCCCAATTCAACAAGACCAGAGAGGCAGCAGCTGAGTTTTCAGTTCACAGCTTGTTTGGGCACCTGGTTTTGACCCCTATCACAGTTTAAATCCCTTTAAAAGAAAAATGAAGCCCTACTTCTATAAGAAGTCTGTTGATCGTTGCTCACAAGATTCAAAGCATTTGACTTTGTCTCCCATCTAGCATGATGATTCACAGACCTGCAGGTGATAAACTTTGGAGATAAGAATAATTTTATCTGTCAAATTTTACCTGAACAATTCATAGCCAGAGCTTGTTAATTTAGGATTGTATCTACTGAGCTCTGCAAGACTGGCTCAGTGTGCAGCCTGTGCCTTAGGCCATTCTGCTCTGGATTCCCGAAATCCCCAGACTCTTCTAAGGCTTCACCACTGTCACCTGGAGCCCTTGGTGTCACTCTTTCCTTCTGCCTGTGACAGGTGACCATCTTCTTCTCGGACATCGTGGGGTTCACAAGCATTGCTGCCTCCTGCACCCCCCTGCAAGTGGTGGAGATGCTCAACAACCTGTACGTCTGCTTTGACACCAGGATTGAGTCTTATGATGTGTACAAGGTGAGTACAAACCCCAAACGAGGAGTCAGGAAGCTCCTGGAACCTTTTTTGCTCTCTTCTCTGGTGGCTATTAAATCTCCCAGGCCAGCTGGCCAGAATCCCTGAGATCCAGGGACAGGGACTGTCCTGCACAGGGACTGTGCCACAGCAGAGACAGATCTTGTTCTGGTTTCCTTTTGGAAGGTAAGCTTGGTGGCTGCCCTTGGTGCCACATGTCCTTTCCCATCAGGTGGAAACCATTGGGGATGCCTACATGGTAGTGAGTGGCCTGCCAGAGAGGAATGGCCCCAGACACGCTGACGAGATTGCCAAGATGTCCCTGGATCTGGTGGCAGCCGTGCGCCAGGTGGGGATCCCCCACATGCCCCGGGGCAGGCTGGAGCTGCGGGCTGGCATTCACACAGGTACGGGGGCACGGCAGGGCAGGGGGAGAGCAGAGTCCAGCTGGGGGAGAACAAAGGAGTTCTGTACCTCTATGAGCCACTGCCTGTCCCCAGCAGCTCAGGGGGAGTATTTCTCCTGGTTCCAGCAGGAACAGGGAGGTGAAATTACTTTTGCCTGTATCGAGGTGGAAAGGGATGGGAAACAATTTACTATTGGTGAAGTGCATCTTCCCTGATATCAGCACCAATTAACACAGTTAATCAAATCGTGGCTTCCCCCATAGGTAATTACTGTGCAGCCAGGCCCCAGACACACTGAGCATTCCCAGTTCCCACAGCTCCCTGAGCACCCAGTGACCAGCAAAGCTCTCTGTGACTGACACCCCCGTGCACTTTTCCCTCTTGTTCTTACTGGGGTCTCTCTGGCTTGTGTTTCCCCAGGACCCTGCGTGGCTGGAGTGGTGGGCTACAAAATGCCTCGTTACTGCCTGTTTGGGGACACTGTAAACACGGCCTCGCGCATGGAATCCACCAGCCTGCGTGAGTGCCCGGGCAGCACCAGGACCCATCCCCTGCCCTGCCACTGGGCAGCACCCCTGCCCTGCCACTGGGCAGGATCCATCCCCTGCCACTGGGCAGCACCCCTGCCCTGCCACTGGACAGGATCCATCCCCTGCCACTGGGCAGCACCCCTGCCCTGCCCTGCCACTGGGCAGGATCCATCCCCTGCCACTGGGCAGCACCCCTGCCCTGCCACTGGACAGGATCCATCCCCTGCCACTGGGCAGCACCCCTGCCCTGCCCTGCCACTGGGCAGGATCCATCCCCTGCCACTGAGCAGCACCCATGCCCTGTCACCAGGCAGGCTCACACTGCACCTTCCATGTCTAAAACACTGCAGTAAAGGAAAACCCCAAACATCCCCTCACACTGGGCATGGCCAGGTGTGAAATAAGGTCTGTAGAGGAGAAGGGGCATACTCTGGGTATATCCCATATATCACTGTTAACCTAAAGAACTGGCACATGGACAACCTGCCATCCCCGCTATCCCTACACAGACACCAGGGACCAAATATGCAAAAGAAACCCCTGTAGATTCAAGTGGGGGCACATCACTAATGCCAAAAGGGGAGGTGGAAACACTGGGCTCATAAATGCAGGAGGGCTGGTGTGTGGTCTCTGGGATGAGGGAAATCATTCATTTCTGCTCTGTTCTGGATCCTAGCACAGAAGATCCACATCAGTTCTGCTACCTATGAAGCCCTGCTGGCAGATGATGCATACGAGATAGAGCTGAGAGGAGAAATTGAAGTCAAGGTAACAGCTTTTCTGTAACTTTGCAACAGCAAAGGCATTTAATGGGATAGGAAGGAGATGGCAGATTTGGCCGCTGCTCTTCCAGGAGCTGAAAGTCACTTTTTAGCCATATGCCCAAGGTTATTTTGCTAATTGAGTTGGAAGTGGTCACACATTGCTCCTCATAATGGATGAAAGTGTTGCTGTGTCCTTAGAAATACAGCTGCTGTGTCTGCCCCTGCACAGAACCACGGTATGGCCAGAAGTGTCAGCTAGGATCCACTCAATGACACAAGGCTTTAAGGCTGATTTTAAACCCTCAGCAAGACTGCCAGTAACCTGCAAGGCCTTCCTTTGAAGTGAAAGGATGATTAGCACCCAAACTGCCTATAAACTACATTTTTTCCCCCCAAACAGCATCCAGTTCATATAGAAGAGATAAACACAGCACAGGGAGTAGCCCCTGCTCTCCTTCATATCCCATGAAAGAGCTGTTTTCTGCTCTATATCTTGTCCCAGGGCAAAGGGAAAATGAAAACCTACTGGCTTCTTGGTAACAAGAACTACAGTGTCCAAAATGACAGCCTGGTGTGCCACTGGAATCCAGCAATCTCCAAGAAAAAGAAGATGGGAAGTAGCCAGGGATCTGTCCAACAAGTAAGGAGGGGAACACTTGGGTGAGACTTCCTAGATAATAAGGCATTGGTCTAAGGGCTGGGACATGTGGAATTGCATCGTTGCCCTGGAAGCAGAGGGATCTGGTGTGTGCAAAACCAGCTCTAAAGTGTGTTTTTGTCTGTCAGCAGCCTGGTGTGGGAGCAGCACTGGCCCCACAGAGCCCAGCCCTGTCCTGGGATGAGCTGAGCCCAGGCACTCACTCACAGAGGAGTTCCAGACCAGCCTGGAGCCCTGAGACTGCCACCCATGGAGTGAGCCAGCAGCAGAGCAATGGCTTTCATCACAGCTCCCAACAGAGCCTCCAAGACAACCTCCCTTCTCTGGGCTCCCCTGCTCTGGGGGAAGGTGACAAAGGTGCCAAGGTAGAACATGGTATTAAAGCAACACGGAAAAATGAGCTTCTTCCAGGTTTTGTAGCTGAGATGTGACAGGATAAGAAGTGATTGGATTGCCTCGGGCACAAACAGCTCTTACAGCTCTTTTAAATAACAGTCTCTTTTTGCTCCTAGCCACAACTGACATTTTGAACTAGCACGTTAATGTGGGAACCTAAAACACCGATAGGTTTAGGAAGGCGTCTCTAAACAAGGAGAAGCTGCAAAGGTGCAGGTGGAGTTCCATCAGGAGCACGAGTGGCAGGTAAAAGATGTACAGCAGTGTGACTCCTCTCACTTCAGTAAAGCTGTTCTAGATTTATATTTGTAGGTGTTTTGTATATTTGTAGGATTTATATTTGTAGCCATCAAAGTCCACACATAGTGAGGGCACTTTCAGACCCTGAGGCAGCTTATTTCAAGCTGGTCTGTCCAGCTCTCCAGGGAACTACTGCTTGCAAAACACGTAACTCTAGATAGTAGGAAAGGGAGTAGCAAAACCCTGATGGAGAAGGAAATACCTCTTTTTGACCATTGTTTCAGAGACAAAACTGAATTGAGAACAACAGCAAGCTGCACTACAGAAAGCCATAAGGAAAACAAATAAACACTTTGAAAACAAAACCCAAACCCCCAAACTCTCTTTTTAAAGTCAGTCCCTTGAATCCAGGGCGATGGTGCTGTGTTGAAATGCGTGGGGATGGTGGGACTGGAGATGTGTGGAAACAAACACACAATCCCACGTACTCAAACCCACATACACCAATCTCAGTGGATGCCCAGTATTGGCCCTGAAAGGCTGCAATCTTTTAATCTGGTTCCTGTCAGCACCAAGCAAGTGGGATCAAATGGGGGAAAAAAAAACCAGGGAAGGGGAGACAGAAATGCCTCAGGTGCAGGTATCTCCTCACAGCCAGGCATGAAAGGGACCCCAGGGGACAGGGAGAGCTGGGGACCACAGGACAGCTCAGAGCCACAGCAGCCCCCATGCGTCTAATTGTTATGAAAATCCTGGGTCAAGATCAGAGGCAAATAATTTACATGGAAAATTGAGTCTGTTCTGATCCTCATCTCTTCAGAGGCTTCAGTGTGGGTTTCTAATTTCGACAATAGTAGAAAATGGCCCTGTGTGCTTGATAGATGGCAATTAGTGTTCATTAGCAAAACATGCTTTGGTTCAACGCCGAGCTGTCCCTCTGCAGAGGGGACAGAGGAAGGGATGAGCTGCTTTCTGTGCATGTGGCTGATGCTTTGATATGCTGGCCTGGTTCCCAAAGATTCTGGGGTTGTCTGTGCCTGACACAGAACCAGCCTTGGCCTGGGCTGTGCCAGGTTGGCTGCCCTAGCTCTGAGCCTGGCTTTGGCACCACGGCACTGAAACCCAGCTCTGGATCAGACTAAAACAAAGCCTCGGGTTTATGGTGGGGTCTGCATTTCCGTGTAGCCAAAGCACGGCTGCACCTTCGAGGGGACAAATGCTGCAGGGGCAGAAGCAGCTTCCAGCTCTGAGCTGGACACACAAAGGCAGCTCCTCCACATCCTTCCCCACTCAGAGGTTACACCTCATTTCCAAAACGACCGTGTGGGTTATTTTAGCCATCCTGCACCAGCTGAGTGCCATGGGATGCACAGCCTGCAAAATGGGCTGTCTCGGTCCTCTCAGGGGTGTCGAAACGAGAGTCTCCCCCCGGAGCTGTCACAGCTGGATTCCCCGGGGGAATATCCTGCCCTTCCCAGGCCGGGCGCCAGGGGGCGGTGCAGGCCGACCAGTGCAGCACCCCCAGCCCTTCCAGTATCCCCAGCCCTTCCAGTATCCCCAGCCCTCCAGCACCCCCAGCCCTTCCAGCATCCCCAGCCCTTCCAGCATCCCCAGCCCTTCCAGCACCCCCAGCCCTCCAGCACCCCCAGCCCTTCCAGCATCCCCAGCCCTTCCAGCACCCCCAGCCCTTCCAGCACCCCCCGGCCCTTCCAGCATCCCCAGCCCTTCCAGCATCCCCAGCCCTTCCAGCGCCCCCCAGCCCTTCCAGCTGGTCGTTATTCCTAAACCCACTTTGGCAGTGGCTGTTCCCTATTCTCACATATTCTTACATGTCCCATTATAGTTGGGATGATCTTTATGGCCCGTGTGCAGAAATGAGAGCTGAAAAAAAAAAATCAAGTGCAAGCACTTTTCTTGGCAAACATCTCGTTCTAATGGCCAGTTCAGCCTGTTCAGTGACTACTCAGGTAACTAGCAAGTTACCTGCCCTGCTTCTCAGGCTGTCAAGAAGTTCATTATTCAACATGTGTCAAAATGAGAGGGAGGTGGGAAACTGGAAACAAAACTAGTTCATTGAAATCAGTTTGACAAAGGTCTTGCCAGTAACATTTCAAAGATACTGGATAATTCTGCTAGAGACAGAGCAAATGCTATGCCAGCCTGTGCAGGAGTTGGGGTAATTCAGGTGCTCACCCAGAACAGAGAAGTCCCCAAAGTGCTTTGTGGTCCCAGCTCTTGCTGGGATGCTCAGCACTGGAAACCTTACTGCCACTTTTGTTCTCAGCCATTAATCATTAAAGCCCAGCTGGAGCCAGGGCTTTGGCCTTTAGAGGATCCAGCAACACCAACCACTTTGCACTCACCTTACGTGAGCCAACAGTATTTTTAGTGCTCAGCTGAATGGTGGCAAGCTGGGCACTGCCCTGGCCAACAACCCCCCACCCTGCAGGGGCTGGGCCACTTCACAGTGACCCTGGCAAACCCCAGGGGCTGCTGTTCTTTGCCTCATGTGCCTGTTTGCAGTTCTGCCCAGAACAGGCCCCATGGACAAGGCAGGCCTGGATCTGGTGAGGCCCCCAAGGGCTTTTTGCCTTTTCCCATTTATTCCTTAAGATGTGGTACATTGGAGACTGCAGGGAGTGCATCAATTGACATGCAGCTACAAGTTGCTGCTTAATTAGCAGGTCTAAAGAACACAAGAGAGCAACATGGAGACAGCATCTGCCTGAAAACAATTTTTCCTTTCCTGTTTAGAGAATTCTTCAAAGACCTGGCTTTTTGCACTCTGCTAATTAAATCAGGCTTGCATTGATCCCTCAGTACAAGAGCTCACATATTCACATCCATTTAAGCAGAAAAAGGCAGGAGAATAAAAAAAAGGCCAGAGGTTTTGTGGAGTTAGTGCTGCTTGTCCTGATCTCACAGTAATTTCTATTTTCTTTGTAAGTGCTTTTTACCTGTTCTCAGAGCAGGTCACTGCTGCCCTTCAAGGACAGCACAGCCAGACAGGCTGTGGGATCAGGACCAGTTTATTGACTCCTAGGCCAGTGCTCATCTAGTTAGACCCCAAAAAAGACAGGGTGATGAAGGCAATTATCCTGGGCAAGCCAGAGGACACCAAGTCCATTCACTGGACTTTTGATTGGCACATCAGTCCAGAAATCCACCAGTTCTTTCTATTGCAAAGTCCTGGCAATACAGACCGACTGATGCAGCTGGGACCCGACCCATGCAGCTTCGTGCTGTGCATCCCCTCAGTGTCTGCCTCCCCAGCACTCCTGCCCTCGCCCAGCTCCCTGTGGGTCCAGCAGTGCCAGCAGCTCCGGGCACAGCTCCTGCTCCCTGCCAGGGCTCACAGCCCTGCACAGCACCCTGAGCACGAGGGCCTTTGTTTTTAAACTCTCAAGAACATGCACAAGGCAGGAGAGAGTCAGAACTTATTTCAGGAAGATGATAGTGGCAGCCAGGTTAAAATTAGCCCATTTGTTCCTAAAAAGACCGTGTGGGACGACAAGGGCTTGGCAAGAGGCTCTTCAGTGGGGAATGTGACACAGGAAGCGCTCGCAGGGCTGGTGGCAGTGATGTCACCGGCTGCCCAGCGTGGCAGGGCCCTGGGAAGCTCTGGGATGGGGCACTGGAACTTGTTCAAGCCACTCTGTCTGTGCGGGCAGGCGGGAGAGCAGCAGGCGCGAGGCAGAGGTGTCGACAGGCCCTGCCGCCCAGCGCTCCCGGATAAGGCAATCTGGAGCCTGGGCACAGCTGGCATTCTTGCACTGCTGGCCAGGGGCTCTGCAGCCTCCTCTTCCTGCCATGCCCCCCACCCTGCCCTCCTTTGCTGCTCCAGCAATTCCTGCCCTCTGGGCTTTCTGCCTTCCACACATGGCCCACCAGCACTTGTGCTCCACAGCCTCGGCTGGCTGGACCACCCTGGAGCAAACTGGTGGGCACGGGGCTGAAGGGGCAGCCTGGAGGGACAGGACGTTTGGCTGCCCCACTGAGGGTACTTGCTTTGGAGCTTAGCTAAGGGGCACCAAACCAAGCTCTCCGAGATCTGCTCTGAGGTCTAAAGTACAGTAATATAATGATTAGGGATGTGCAAAAAATAGCCCAGGAAAGCCAGAGAGTCAAAGCTGGGAGCTGTACTAGTTTAAAATGCACTTTCTCCTCCAGCAGAAGCCTTTTGGTCATGAGGCACTTGCTGAGTACCTGCAAAAGCTCTCACTCATTCTTGCCTGTGCAAAGCTGCACAAACACCTGGTTCCATACCACAGGGGAGCATCACACTCATTCTGTGCCGGGGAGAAATACAAATAGTTGCTTAGACTTGAAGGCAAGATCCTCAAAACGGCGCACATTTTGACTTTTTCATCCAATACATAAATATACTTACACTGGCCAATCCTGTCCCCCATACAATTACAGAATAAAAGATTTAAAAGCAGCCCAGTCTTTAAATCCTCCTGCTCTCCATACTTGACTCAAGGAAACGACGAGTGAAATGCACAGAGAGAAAGAAATGTGTTCCAGCAATTTAGAGAACAGATAACTACAAACCCAGCAGCAAGGCAGAGTGAGATCTGTCTGGGACTCAGGTCTGTTTGAACTTTAACAAAAGTGTCTTGTGCTGTGGGCAAAATGAGACCTACAGCATCCAGCCCACAGGTTCCTCTTCGCTCTCTGTTCAGTGTTCAGTCCCACAGCTGGTGGAACCTTGGACCAAAACAGGCCCCCAGCTTTGCAACCCACTGAGTAAAACCTCAGAGAACATTTACTTTACAAACATCCTTGTCTCTGATTTTCTCCTATTACCACCTTCCTCTCCTTGCACCCCCAAACCAGCCATAGCCATTAATACACACATATCTTTCCTCACTGGTAGTTTTGATGTTTGGAGGGAATTACTGTTCTAGTTGTGATTAGAGATTGGGACCCAGAATTCATTTTAAGCCTCCCAGAGATAAAGGAAGGTCAGATTTGGAGCAGCCTTAGCTGTCCAAGCCCATGCTCCCTTTACTCCTGGTTGTCTGAGAGCAGCTCTGGTTTGTTAGTATGTCATCTAGAGGATTTGCACCCTGATTCACCTCTGCCTCTTACAAACCATCTCTCTGCACTAAAATATCATCATGTGCTAAAGTGTGAAAGATCTCCTTGTCCTACTACACTTGTCAGGTGCATCTGACCTATCTGGGCCAAAGAATGTTGCTGTATCATATCCCCTCTCTCCTCCATTCATTCTTCCCTTGGCCAATACTTGAGGCCTTCTTGGTCATTTCCTGATCTGCTCTGGCCTCAGAGATGATGTCATGGCTCACAATGGTCTTCACACTTCAACACTACGCCAAAAATGTGCTGTTATCCTCAGGGAGGTGACATGGTAAAACAAATCCTCCTGGTCAAACAAGGCAGAAGTTATGTGAAGAATCTCCAGTGGGAAAGGGAGGTTAAAAGCACTTTCTGCCTCCAAAGTTCTGTGGCCTCTATCAGTTGTGCAAAGAAGAGCCACATTAATGTGTTGGTTTTAATTAAACACAATTAAGGGTTTACAGTATAGGTATCTGTTCATAAAGCAGTTTTTTTCAAAGATGGGTTTTGACTGCTCAAGTGAAGATCCTTGGGAGGGTTCTCCCATGTTTCAGAAAGCTCTGAACCACTATTTTCTACAGAAAGCAGATTGTGTGGCTGTCCATTATTGCTCATTCTTGCACAGCTCTCCCATCCAGCTTCAAAAGCAGGGCAGACAGAGCCCAGTTCTGGGAGACAGAGTGAGAGGACACACAGCAGAAATTGCTCCCAGATCAAGATGTTCAGATGGACACGGATCAAACTTACTCTTGGCCATTCTACTCATTGCAGTGGGCCCAGCAATGTCACTTGGGCTGTTAAAGTTCTGGCTAAGGGTGACATCTGGGGACCCCTTTTACCAGGCCATGGAGGAAAGGGAGTCCAACATTTCCTACAGCACACACATTTATAACAGTAAAGAGTTTAGTCTCATATAGGCTGAAAATCTTTCAAGGTTTGAACTGAAATACAGGGAGAGGGAGAGAAGTGAAGCTGTATCTGTGCAGCTGATCAACAGCAACCAATTTCTTGGATTCTCAATCTGGTTGACAGTCTATTAATTTAAGTGGCAAACTAAATTCTCCAATCACTAAGTGATCAGAGGACCTCGGTGAAAAAATCCTGTTTGTTTCCCCGGTGGAAGTGTGGGTGTGACACAACCTGCCTTTACAAGGAGCACTTTTGGGACCTGCAGCTGACACCACACATGTAGCAAAAACCCCGGAGCCCACATTTCCTTATCCCAAAACTCGGTTTAAACTCTGGTTTTGCAGTCAGTGAACTACTTTGATTACAAGAATTATTCTTTTGCCCATTGGCACAGCCCCAAGGGCTTCAGCTTTCTAGTAGCTTTCAATGGCTTAACACAACTGTCTTGACCCCATAACTTTTACAGAGAGAGGAACATCCCCAGCTCACACCTGACATTCAGCCAGTCCACCCATTCCTCTTCTGTCCAGGCTGCAAAGGCTGGACAGTGCCTTCCAAGGGAAGTGATTAAGTCCAAAGCCCTGGGTGACACTTCTTGGTGACACATCTATTCCCCCCAACAGTATTCACTCTGCCCACCTCAATGTCACCACAAGGGCAGTCCCTGGGGACTCTGTGGGCCTGATACCCCCGTGCTGAGGCTTTGCAGCAAGTGACTGGTGGGAAAGGCAGGTCCCTGGGGTGCCTGATGTGACAGGGGAGGTGTGAAGGTGGTGCTGACAGGGGAGTTTATCTCAAGCAGGAACACAGGCTCCAGCCCTGTAGCCTGAGCACCTTATCTCAGCTTTAGCAGTGTCAGTGTTTGAAAGGCTGCTCGCCCATCACGCTGAGCTGAGAAGCAACAGCTAAAATATCCTGTCCCCCTGGCCCACGGCCCTGCCACCCTCCACCACAAAAGGAGGCAGCTATTTCCAGAAGCTTGGCAAACACAGGGAATATTTTCTGGGAAAACAAAGAGTGGCTGTCAGATGAAGAACACTGGGTGATAAGAGCCACCACAGCTCCCCTGAGTTCCTGAGAAAGAGCGGCTCTGCGAGCTCGGGATGAGGCTGCACTGGTCCCACTGCAGCTGGGCCAGCTGAGGCAGGAAGGAGCTCTCCTGCTGTTCACACACAGTCTGTTGTGCATCCATTGTGGAACTCCAGGATGGACTCCTTGGCACAACCAACCTGACACGAAGGATTTGCCTTCTAATGCTAATGAGCAAGTGTGGGCACATGCAAGTGTGCCTGAGCTGGTGAGAAGCACTGACAAGGACTGTAAACGTTAGCAGGACAAGGCATAACACACCCATGAATCCCAAACAGAAATCAGGATAGGTTACCACAAGTCTGAGATGTGTCAAAAGCAATGGACAGTTGGGATCCTGCTCTGGGACCACCAAACTGAGGTTATGCACAATGCCACTCTCACAGGCTGACCAAAACCTGCAGACTGTTTCGTGGTTGACAAGCTTTATGCAATGATCTCATTTTTAGTTAGTCAGGCTATTTTTAGGTTCATCAGCAGTCCATTAGGAGAGGAGAGGGGAAGTAAACATCCCCAGCAACTTCTAGAACAGGTGCCATTTCATTCCTGTAGCTGTTTGGCCATTTCTAGAAGTGGCTTCTCCTCCTGCTCACTGCACACTGACAGAGGACATGCAGCAATAAATAGCACAATGGCACAGTGTGACCTCTTGCCCCTTGATTTGGCTGCTTGGCCAGCAAGCCTGGATCAATGGGCCCGGGTGGCACTGCTCCCAGCCATGCCAGGCTGAGCTGGGTCACAGAGGAAAACCTGGCCAATGTTACCCCAGACAGAAGGCTGAAGAAACATCCTCCCCACTCCCATCTCTTCTTACAGAAAGTTAACATTCTGCAAAATCCATTTAAGAGTCCAGATCAACACATCTAGTGCTGAAACTAAACTTAGCCACCCTCCAGAACATGTGACACTCAAACTTTTAAATATCAAGCTCGAGCATTCACATGTCACACACACACCATGTGCCTTCCCAAGACAGAACCACTCACACACACTTCCATGGCTTTGGAGCCTAATCCCTGCAAAAGAGCCACTCAGCCCCTTCTCACACTGCATGTACCATGTTCTTGGTCCTGAAGTGCTCATTTTATCAAAACCTGTGTCTGATCCATTTTCTCTCTTTTAAGCAGAACTTGCTCTGACTGAACTTGAGGCACATTCTGCACTCACCAGGAGAGGTCACCACACACCTCAGTAACCAAGTGAAGAGGCCAGGTGGGATCTCACAGCACTGACCTCCTAGTTCTGCTGGGGAAATCTCTCAGCTCAGAACTGGGGGCATGTCGTGTCCATGAAGGGTTCTCTCTCTGCCTCCTGGCAGAGGTTATGATCTGCAGACTGACACTGCAGCCTTTCTGCCTGCAGCTGCTGATTAGCTGTGTGCTTCCCTGTACAAAACAATTCCACAAACTGAGGCCTGGCCTGCTCCCTCTGAAAGTCCAGCCTCTCTATAGTAAGGCAGTAATACATAGACAAATTAGATCTCAGCACAAACCCCAAGGTTATCTCATTCAACACAGAGAATGAAAGACTCAGATTTTGAACAGTTTAAGGCAAGATTAGGCTATGAATTTCTGAGACCCAACTTAAAGATCACAGGGAAGCAAGACTGGCTGCCACAGGACTAAAAAGACCTACATGATTTAAACCCATGCACAGCTGATCCATGTTTTCAGTTGCAGTGTGAATACTTACACCTTGCCAGTGCAGACATTTCCACCTCCCCAAAACCACTGGGAAGTGTGATGCTCTTCATCTTGCTAGAGGTGAAGCTTAGCCAAAACCAGAGTGACAGGTGAGGATTTATGGACCATGAGCACTTCTTTAGACTGCTGCCTCTCACCAGGCACAGACCAGAACTCTTGTGCCATTGATCTGAACTCCTTAGCTTGTTTCCTGTTTCTCCCAGGATCTGCTTATTGGGCTCTCCCCTCCCTCGCAGCTGTTTCCCTGCTGGGCTTCATTACCACCCGAAGAATGTGATAAATGTGCCTAACAAACTTAATAGAAACATATTGCCATCAAACCCCAATGCTCCAGAACCACCTACTGCCCTCCCTGTCCTCAGGTGGTCTTGGCCCCTTCTTGTCCCAAAGGGCTGCAGGGGAAAACATCCCCTCTTCTCACCATCAAAGAGCCCAGAGAGCATTAATTGGTGAGCTCAGTCTGTGCGCTCAGCCCCTGCTCTGCAGGGATCCCCTGAGCCCCTCCTGCAGCAGGGCCCTCCTGTCAGAGCAAAGGGAGCCTCTGCAGCCAGGCAGTTCCCACCAGGCCTGGGCTCAGGATGCTTGAGCCCTGCCCAGCTCAGCTCCAGAGCACTCAGGAGAGGGCAAGGACCACCAGGGAAGTGCTTGCAAACCACAGTGAAATGTTAATGTCTCCTAATGAGGGGCCCTGGTGCCAGCTTGGCAATCCCACTGGGCGGAAAGCTCTCCAAACACGTCCCTGCCCTTTCAGCCAGCTGCAGTGAGCCAGGCAATGCTGGGCTGAGCAGCTGGGGAGGAGAGGGAGGCTGAAGGGGTCCCTGAGCTGGGAGGGAGCATGGGGAGCTGCTGCCCAGTGCTCTGGTGGGACCTGTCCAAGCAGGCCACGTGCTGTGAACTTCAGAGCTCAGGTTCCTCACTGCAGCCTGGGGACATGAGGCAGGCACATGCCCAGAGGAACAGTTTGCTCTACCCTCACTCTGTTAGTCAGAACCTCTGCCGGTACAGCAGAAACATCTCAGTAAGCTGGGAAACAATTTACTGCTGGAGACCAGCAACACACACCAACCTGCTGCCTTCCCAATACTTCCTTCCACGCCTTACAGGGGATTTGCCATACAAAGGAACACCCAAATCACTTCAGAAAGGGCACAAAGCCACTTCCTGCCTCACAAATATTTTCTAATATCCTCAGGGATTCCTCCTTTCTTACTGGCTGAAGTTTGTGCTGGTCTCCATCTCAGCTGCACCACCCTAATGGCAAATTCTGTGAATATTGGTGCTACTCTGAGCCCTGAGAAGATCCAGAACGTAAAGCAGAGATGTTTTCTCTTCCAAGCTCCTTCTTGCCACTGCACTAAATCTGATGTGAACCCCCAAGTTGAGTCCCTGGGCTGAAGCTGCCCTCGTTGTGTGGGCTATGCAGCACTCTCTGAAACACATCCCAGGGGGTCCTTGTTTGGGACATGGAACCCCCTTCTGCAGTGCTCACACACAGCATCCAGCTGCAATGCCTTTGGAGCAGGGCACTGACACCAATTGCAACAGGGAAAATTCCAAGTAGATATTAGGAAATCATTGTTTCCTAAAGATTCTCAAACTTCAACTTGACAAGGCACTGAGAAATTTCACCTAAGCTGGCTCTGCTGTTAGCACAAGATTGCACCACAGACCTCTAAAAGTCTTTTCCAACCGTAGTTATTCTGACTTTACCAGCACAGTCACAGATGAGGACTGTGCTGGTGTATGCATGTCCAACAGTAATCAGGGACACAATTCCAACGTACCCCAAAACGAGTTCAGAGTTATTGAGGTCAAGAAGATTTATTATCCACAGTTATGCAGACTTGTGGCAAGCCAATCAAACAACAAAACAATCCTGGGCTTTTGCAGAGAAGAGACAAACCTGAAACTGCCCTGACCTTCTCTCACTGTCTTGCTACACTGAAAGTACACAGTTACACCTCAGATTCTGGAATGATGATTTCATTTTCTAAGAATCATATCAAATGTGATTTTAGTCAACATCAACAACAAAAAAAAATCCCCAAAATACAATAACATCAGATCTCCCTTTCTGTCACAGAGGGATGTTTATAAGCCATCTCCTTACAATACCCATTTCCAGAGACACAACAATTATGTCTCAAACTGTTCTGCAGAGGAAAAAACATTGAAAATGAGAAACCCACTGGCACACCACAGAATTGATTTTTCCAATCTTTCAGGAATAACAAGTTGGTACTGAAAGCTGGTTTCCAAGCTTTCAATAACTCAAAAATCAGATGAAAAATGCCAGATGGCCCTTAATTTCCATTTCCTCCCTACAGATCCATCTCAGTGGCCTTTAACTTTGTGCATCACACGTGTGCAAAAATGCCACAAAAGGTCAAGACATATCATTGCCCACTCAGGAACATTTCAATTTCTTAGTGGGGCCAAATTTCAAGCCTGTGCTTCCTTTCAGCCTGATTTCACATTTAATATAAATGGTGTACAACAGGCTGAGGAAGAGCACCTAAAGGAAGTGTTTTCAGCTGCATCCAGGGAAAGAAGAATTTCTTCCTCAGCTTAAGCCCTGTAGAAGCTTCCTGTGCATGTCAACCTGCTTTCAGCCACGCTCACTGTCACTCAGGCCAGTAACTAACTTGTCATATTTTTAAGACCTTGACTTCCCTTTTTCTCCATATCACACTCTTTCGTTTCAAGTCAATAGCATCATATTAACACGATCTATTATTATGTTGTAATGTCATATTGTTAAGTAATAACACAGAGTTCTTACACAGCATGTTTTCTGAGACCCCCATCCCTCTGGTTTGCTGCCTCACAGGAGCCCAGTGAAGGTGTAGTGCTTCCTGTCTCACTTTATATTTCTCACAGTTGTTTTTCTCTGGCTGAAAAGGAAGGCTTTAGCAGCGAGCCCAAGGCACACTGAGCTGAGCACACTGACATGCAGAAGTGGCACAGGACAGCAGCCTGCAGAGCCTCCAGATGCACAGCAACAGAGTGATGCTGCACTGCCCACGTGTAGAATGCTCCTTTCATTCACCATCAGAAGAGAGAACTATTTCCTCCCTCCTCCTCCTCCTCCTGGGAGGATGAAAACAGATCAGAACCTCAAACCAATCCTTGCACTAGCAGGAACTCAAAAGGTGGCCTTGGGAGGGGTTGGAGAAAGATATAAATGCTGATAGCTGGAGACACAGAGCAACAGGGAACTGGAGAGACCCAAGGGAAGGAGGAATCAGAGACACCAAAACAAGAACATGAACCTGAAACTTCTTTTCTGCCCTGGATTCCTTCTGCTACTTATTGTCAGTCAAAACCAGGCAGGGGCCAGGTCCATTTCCAGCTTACAGGTAAGTGACTGGCTGCTCAACAGAGCAGAGAGAAGCTGATGGTTCTTTAGGAATTAGAGACTCCAGGTGAGCTGTTTCTCCCAACCCCAGCTAAAGCAGCAGCAGAAGCTCAAGAGGGATCATGAGAGCAGGAACCCTAATGTGGGCAGACACAGTTATTAGACAGGGGGAAACTAAAGCCATTGATTACTGGAATTAAATTTCTGATCACGGGAGGCAATGGAAAGGAAAATGTTTTGCTTTATTTTTTATCATGTAGTGTCAGTTTGGGGATTGGAAATTTAGGGTCATCCTATGACTGAGTGGAGCAATAAACTTTTAGAGTAAAAGGAGTTATCCTGGAAGGGCTGTGATCTCAAGTCCTAGAGCAGACCTGCTCCTCCCTGAAGCCCCTGGTTTTAGCTGCAAGAGGAATTACTGGGTTGTACTGGATCTCCTCCTCAGCTCAGCAGTGCAGCAATGCAGCCCCTGCTTGTGAGTCCCAGAGGCAGAACACAGGAAGAAATGTGTGTGTGTGCCTGTGTGTATTTGTGTGTGCAGGAATTCCAAGCCAGTAGAAAACACATTTCAGCTACCAGAGTAGGGATCTGGTATTGCCAAATACGGAGTAACCTCCCAAACTGTAAATAAATACATATCCTACAGTACCAATTTCAGCATGTCATTATCAGAGAATCAATGCAATGCCTTTTTCTCTTGTTCCTTTTTCACAAGTTATCCCATACCCCAGATCCCCAGCTCCAGGAAAGGATGAACTGGTGCTCTGTCAGCTCAGAACTGCAGGATTCACTAACAGCAAATAACCTGAGAGCACCTCGAGGAGCATTCAGAGTTAGCTCAGAGCAGCTTTGTGAGCCAGGAAAAGATAACCATGAGCAGCTTCAGAAAGCCCTTCAGTACTTCCATCTTTTGAGAAATGTTAAAAATAAATGTCCTCAAACTTAGCACTGAGCATGGCTTATATAAAAACAGTGAGAGTTTCCAGAGCTACTCCTTCCCCTCCCTCCCCACCTTCTACCCTTCCCTTTTTGCAGAGTCTCTCTGAACTGTTAGATGAGGAGCTGGAGCATCTCTTGGTCTCCAAAGAGAGGGGTCATGAGCAAGAGGACCTGACCCCAGGAGGGGATTTTGACCAGCCAGCCCCTGAGCTGCAGTGGCCCCAGAAGATGAGGGAGCAGCCCCAGAGCGTGGCCACGGGGGACGGTGCAATGCAGAGATTCCTCAGCGACCTCCTGAGTTTGTCCCGCAGATACCGAGGCAGAAGCAAAAAGGGCCTCTCCAGGGGCTGCTTTGGTGTCAGGCTGGACAGGATTGGGTCCCTGAGTGGGCTGGGATGCTGACTCTGCACCACGGTAAGGCAGGGGGGCTGTGTGTTTGTGTGTGACTTGCAGGAATATGCAGAAGAGCAGAGTTAGTTTGGCTTGAAGGAAATGGGCCCTTAAAGTAACTTCTACCCCCCTACCACAAATACAGTTTATTATTTTACCCTCCTCAGAATTCACTGCCATCAGATAGATACTTAAAACCTCTGATTGCCGCACCTCTCTTTATCTGCTCTCACTCCTTCCTCCACATCAGCTGTAGGCACTTCATCCTGTCACAGCAGCCAGGTTTTTGCACCAGCTCCCCAGGGACACTTGTTTCAATCCACAGAAACTCTGAGCAGAACAGGGGCTGAGCCTGACCCTGGAACAGTGAGAAATCAGTTAACTGCCATGTGTGAAATCCTGCACATTTCTCTTTCTTTTATTTATTCCTCTGGTTTCTTGACAGGACCGACTTTGAGATTTCAAAGGACCTGTGTGCTTTCAGTGAGATATTCAGCTCTTTTTTGTATTGGCTCCACCATCTACTTTGTGATGTGCTGAGCAAATTGCACTTTCTGCCCTGAATTACCTGGCCAACAGAACACACCTTTGCTGGACTGCCTGTTTGTATCAGAGTAATCAGTTGTGAACATCTATCTGAAATTTCATTACAAACCCCCACATTTATACTGTTGTGTACTAAATGTGTAACTAAATAAGTCTCATTGTGTTACAGGTAATAAACTATTTTCCATAATTTAGTGAATTTGCTTCAAGCCTTTGCTGTGATTCTCTCACGTGTCATTCCTGAAACAAAGCCCTAGTTTGCAGTTGGACACAGTCCACTGGAATTCAGAAGCATTTCAGGGGGCTCCTGTCTGGGAAACAGAAACCAGGACACAAAACCCCAAGTCTCTGCCCCACAATTTGAACTAAGGGCAGCTCTCTTAGCTGGCATCAGTAGCAAGCAGTGACTCTGCATTTAGATCTGCCACTGACAGAGGAAAACAAATGTTTCTTCCTACTATATCTCATATAAAAATAACCCCAAACCCCAAAAACTAATAGTGCCCTTCTCTGAAGGAGGTCCAAGGGCACCCTACTCTTCCATAGGCAGATCCAGGTATGTCAAAGCAGTGAGCAGAAAAATCAAAAACATATCCTGAAGCCTTCTCTGGTTAACAGTTTTGGTTAGGTCTTATGCTGTTTGCTACTTAACCTGTTTAAGTGTTCAGCACATTTCCATATCAATAAATAGACGACTCATAGCTTAAAACTAACCATTTACTTGGGCTCAGAAGAAGCAGACCTGTTTACTTTTGAAGAACCAGTATCTTATGATAGTTGTCAATGGGAAGGTTACAGCCTCCTTCCTACTAACCCTGAGTCTAAAGCCTGCTCCCAGCTCAGAGCAAGGACATCTTCACAGGCATTAAAACTTTCTAACGTTGAAATTCCAATGAAAATACAGTGAAGGGTAAGTGCTAGCAGAGTTTGTTTCGTGAACATCCTCAGCTTGTTTCCAAACTCAGCTACATTAAGAAAAACTGTTGGTCACTGAAATTATTTGCAGAAAAATAACAGAGGTCAGAGGAGGTTGAAGTCTGAGCTGTGAGCACTTATGAACAGAATCCTACAGAAGACGAATAAGAAACAGATAAGAGCTGCAATTACAGAGCTGAGCTGGTAATGTGCCATCCCATCACCTGGCATTTTGTGGGAACATTTGAAAAAGCCACTTTTCAGAAAGCAGGAACAATTTATTTCACATGAAAGGCTCCATAAGTAGATCCCCAGGACTGAAGCCAAGTGTGTTTGTACTTTAGGTAATTTGCTGAGTTCCATTAGCATTTATATAATCAAAGCTAAGCTTTGAAGTGAGGGTGCCAGTCAGATGGGGGCAGCTCGTCCGTGGCGGTGCCATTTCCATCTGCACTAAGCAGCAGTGCATGAATTTACAGGGCAGGATTACTGAAGTTGCCAGGGAGAAAAGGCTCCGAAAAAAGTGCTCCTGCGCAGAAAGAAACATCCGGATGCCTTTCTCAAACATCTCTGTTTCTTGGTCTATTCACATAGCACAAACATTTGTTGGCAGCTGCTGCAGAGAGACAAAAATTTTCAAATCTCCCCACTTGTCTCCCCCCTGGAGAAATGATCCATCCCTCTGCCCCTCGGAGGGGAGATCAACCCCCTGCTTGGTGCAGCTCTCAGCCCTGTGTGCCTGCAGATGTGGGGCAGAAAGCGCAGGGTCCTTCCCTGCACCCACTCCTGCCTAAGAGCGGTGGAGAGCGCAGGGAATCCCCGGGAGAACGAGCGGTGCCCGGGACGCCTTTCCCGACGGCTTCCTGGGTGCTGCGGGCAGGGGGGTGCTGCGGGCAGGGGGTGCTGCGGGCAGGGGGGCGCTGCCGGGGTGGGCACCGAGCTGGGGTTTAGCCGGTGATGTCCTACCCGCAGCCCTGTGCCACGGGTACCAACGGCGGGCCGGC
The DNA here is from genome assembly GCA_035047865.1 of Dendrocincla tyrannina. NCBI lineage: Eukaryota > Metazoa > Chordata > Aves > Passeriformes > Dendrocolaptidae > Dendrocincla > Dendrocincla tyrannina. Next base: position 2,623,010 of record JAWWMP010000057.1, on the reverse strand, counting down.
ACAGAGGGGCCCCGAGGGCAGAGGGGCTCCCTCGCTTTGGACACACATCTGGCCGCGGACGAAGGGCTGCGAGGGCTTCAGCACCCGGGACAGACGCCAGTCGCTCGGCCAGACTCCTCCGGGCTCTGCCCGACTGCCCTGCCTGCCCGGGGCTCGGTCCCCCCTGCCCGGGGCTCCTTGCTGCCCACACTGAGCCCGCAGAGTCCAGCAGACGAAGGGGAAGGCACCACACAGAGATGATCCATCCCGATCACCGGGACAAACAACCCATGTTTGGGATGAAAATTAATTTCCCCCCCCGCAGAAAGTGAGGCACCACTTAACTGTCTTTACTGCAGTAGGGCTGCTCCGGACATTTTGAGATTGCCCTTTTGTTTCTTGCACTTGTCTCTTCATTTCCTTCTCAATCTAACCAAAGTGCAGGGAAAGAGAGCTCAGGTGGGATATAGAATACTTTTGTCAAAGGATTTAGTCATTTGGAGATGAAAGGAATCCAAATCCAGCCTCTTCCTCAGAACAGGACTACAAAGGCTCTTTACAGCCAGCTCACACTCTTCAGGTGCAAAATAGCAGGAGGAGAATGGACACAGGGAAGGGCCGTGCACCACGTCGGGCAGCAGTCAGGACAGGTTTGTCAGCAGGAGGGATCCACATGGCACCAGCCCCCAGGCTCACAGTCCCCACGGCTGAAAAGCAAGGGCACAGAATCATCCTGCTGGCGAGGGGGCAGTGAGACCCTCAGCAGAGCTCTGTCCCTCCTCCTGCTCGCAGGGACCCACACATGCTTGGTGCTCTCCCTCTCTGCTCCGAGCAACTAGAGCTGCTCTGGCAGAGCCTCATGGCTCCACACCTCCCATTCCACACCCTGGGATGCTGGGGAAATGTGCCAGTTTCCCAACCCTACAACCAGTCACTTGAAGCTTTTTGTGAGAACCTGGTGCCCTGTTAAGCTCTTGGCAGGGCTTTCATTGGGGAAATGCCCAGCTGAGCACGGGCAATGCCTGGATCTTGACTATGCATTGCTGGACTATAAAGCCTAAAGTTCACATTAATCTTACAGGTGATGACACAGATGAAACAAACAAACAAGTGAGTTTTACAGCTTCAAGAATGATGAACTGAGCTCTGACGTTTTACACTCCATTTGCTTTGGCAGGACTGTGAGGTGGGTAACAGAGGGCAGAATTGGGCTGTGAAAATACAACAGCTACAGCCATGGGCAGCCATTCTATCCCATCTATACACTGCCCTCCACAGTACAGGAGACAGAGAACAAGATCTCTGTCTGAGAAAAGTGTTGTCGAGGCTGAAGTCAAACTGCTACAGCTGATTTATCTGCTGTGGAACAAAGATGAAAAAGGAACAAACCAGTAAAGAAAAGAGTACCTCAGGGTCCAGCTTAAAGACTAAAATCCTGGAATACTAGACTGTTTCACGGGGACAGGCCACTCGAAGCTAAATGTTTCACACCTGAGACTGAGATTCTGCCCCTCAGTTTCTTGCTGCCAGGTCTGTGCCCCAGGGGCTGCTGTACAGAAAGAAAAAAACAGACACAAAGCCAAACTTGGAGTAAGTGACAGAAAGTTTCTGTGCAGAGACAGCGCGAGAGAGTATCGAGAGTGGAGGGGGGGGTGAAAGGAAGGAAAAAATACAACAATAACAGAGCTGAATTATCTAAACTGGACACTCAATATTAATGAATAATTCTGGTTTACTTCTCACACTTCTGCAGTTTGCAAAACAAAGTTACACCTCGGTGTAAACAAACACCAAGAGCAGCAGAAAGAGAGTGATTGTCTCTAATTAATGAATTATACAGACTGCAGCATGGAGTGCTAATTAAAAAAAAAGGATGTAAGTTCTTAATGGCACAAAATAAGAATGGTGGGGTAATACAAAAAACTGAGCATTTCCTTCATGTACTGAAAACCAAAAGCATTGAGGAAAAATAGAGAGAGCTGTTATAATAAAAGGCTTCATCAGAACACACAAAGAGTTGGGTTGAATTCAGACTATATTAGGAAAAAGTAGCATTTGAACATGACTTCACAACCTTGGGAATGTCCTTTCCAGTATAATTTTGGTAGCTGATCATGTGAACAGTATGTGCACATGTTTGTACACAAACACCATGTTAAAACATTTAAGACATGAGAAATATTTTATCATTATATTATTGTTTAGTAACTGTACTCAGGAGATCCTTTCAAGATCTATATCCATATGAAAATTCAACAAATTATAGACATTCATTCTTGTTTCAATTTAGAATAACAAGAAGCATTAGGAAAATATGGGAAAAACAAAGTGGTTCACAATTTAGAACCCTTGCACTTCTGTAAAAAAATATTAATTTGTAGTTGCTCTATAAGCACAAAGACAACGATGGAAGAGGGATTGCAGCAAATCTCTATTTCATTTAGGGATAGGCAGTTTTTAGCTCATTTTAAAAGGCTCACCACTCAAATAAATAAATACTATTTTTGTTTCTAATATATTCAGCTAAATATCTCACTTTAACCTCCCCAAAACACACATACACACAAATTCACCTGCTCCTCTGTGGGGACAGGTTCTGATACCTTTCTGACCAACACCGAAAGCTGAACACCTAAACTTCTCTTCGAGCAAGTTTCTTTCTTTTATGGAGGTACAAGAAGATCATTGCTGAATCTGGCCTTTCAGTTTGGTTGCTGTAGGGTCAAGCCTTACCAGCAGTGTCTAAAGAACTCCCATTATTTACAGGCTTGGCTGTTACAAGGACTGGTTTTGGTGGTGCCGGCGCTGCTGCCGCGGGGGCTGGAGGCACTCGCTGCCCCCACGGGCTGTGCTGGGGTGCAGATGGAGCTGCTGCTGCTGCTGCTGGGAACACACGAACACAAGGTCTCAGCGGTGCTGTCACCTCAGCACCCATGGGGAAGGAGAAGTTGGCCCAAACCAGGCACTTTCAGCACGCTCCGTGGCATGCGGTGGATATTCCATATATAGAAGGAAAGTGTGCACGGTACTTTGGGTGTCCTAAAAGTAGATTTCTCTTCAGCCTTTACCTTCACCAAATACTTATCTGAAAAGCCTTCTGTTTTCCTTGTAAAAGGTCATTTCTCCATGGAAATCTTCGAACTGAGCAGAGTTCAGAGCAGTTTCGGGATGGTTTCCCATCGCTGTAAATCTGACCATAGGGGTCTCTTGAAAGAAAATTGCCAAGAATTTCCAACTGGACTGTGTAATCACAGCGCCTGGTATCAAGAGGAGGGGGAGTGACATGAAATCATTGACTTGTGACATACATTCCTCAGCAAGAGCAGCTGCTGCCTAATGACAGCTAATAAAGGGAATCTTCCCTTGACAGAGCTGCATGCCTGCAGTGGGACTGGAATGTGCCCAAGATAAACCCCCTGATAACCCAGGAAGCAGAGATCACACCCAAACAGTATAAAAGAGGAGCTTCAGAGGAGAGAGGACAGGACAAGGAAGAGAGAGACCTGAAGGGACATCTCAGAAGAAACAGCTTGAACTTCCCTATTCCCAAAGAACTCGGCGCCATGGACATTAAAGGCTCCTTTTTCTGTGGCTTCCTCCTGCTACTGCTCATCCAGTTCCAGCCCAGCAGAGCCAACCCCATCTACAGCCTCAGCCCTGCCAAAGAACTGGCCAGCATGGAGGTGAGGACTCTCTTTTTGCAAGGTTAAACTCTGGGGGTGCTTAGCAGAGTGTGAGGTGGTGCTTTGCCTTCCATTTGCATGATCAGACAGCAGTGGCCACGTTGGCCATCACGGGCTGGGGGCAAAGCCTCAGGTCCTCTCGGGCTCAGGGCGGCTCTGCGGGGCCACGGCCCCCTGTGCTGGGTTCACCTGAGCTCCTGGGCAGCACTGGCAATTCAAACTGTCATGTTGGGGGAAGTCTGCTTTAGGTTAAGAGAAAAGGAACCAAAAAAGATCCATCCTCCTGGGAGCACAGCTCCAGAGAGGGAAAAGCTTAACCACAGTAGCTCTACAAGAATAAATAGAAACCTTTGAGGTGGGATCCAGAGTATCCCACTAAAGGACAGGAGCAGTGAGGCAGGGCAGCCACAGGGCTCTGGTTTTGTGAATTTGAGAGATTTGTGTATGGGTGGGAGAGGAGGAGGTAAAGTGAAGCACCCAAAGACAAACTTTTAGAAATGTTGCTAGAGGAATAATAGAATCATTTAGTGTGGCTCATTCAGAAAAGCTGCCAAAGCTATGAAATTACCAAGTGCAAACTTTAGTGAATGCCAGAGATCATCCATTGCTGCAGCACAATACAAGCTTAAGATCCAGCCTTGGAAGATGAAATCTGAAAGCTCACACCTTTCCTTGGACTGGTACCAGTGACCAGCTTCTCAAAGCTATTCTCAGGCCTTGAGAACAAACTCCCTGAGATATTGGGACAGTGTCAGCTGTAGCTAAAACCACTCCATGCCCCAGGGCTGTTTCCATGAGCCAAGGGTGGCTTCCAAACGCATTGACTGTCAGGCAAGCCATGAGGCTCACTCCTCTCTATTCTACTTCCAGAGATGGACAGTTAGAATCCTCTAATTGGTTGAGTTGCCCTTGAGAAGGTTATCTGATTCCTGTCACACAAAGCTTTACAAATTACAGAGGATGGCACCCAGGAAGCAATCACACAGCAGGCATTAATTTAGCACACAGGTACTTTCAGTTGCTTTAAGAAGCAGCAATCCTATAACCCCTGGGCCAGAGATTAGTGAAAACACCAAAAGCTTCTGCAAGCAATGTCCACTGAAATAGCCAGGGGTGACAAAGCAGCAACTTCTGAGAATGTGGGAATGGGCTATGGATCTAGAGTTTTTCTGAGACTGTATCCCACTGCTGGGCTGAGTGCAGCTCAGACCTTGGGTGTTTTTCTCTGCCAGTAAGATACACTTGGTGTCAAGCAGCTTCATTCAGCTCACAGCTTACCTTCCCATAGATGGAATTGCTGTGACTGGGGATTTAGTGCAGAGGACAAGGCTCAAGGACCACAATCAACTCTGGGATCCAACCTGACAGTCTCCCTAGGGCTGGCTATGGGACTACCTATAAATGCAGAACAGTATGATTGAGGAGTTAGCAAATGACCACAAAATTAGGAGCTTCATGAAGTTAGTCCTTCTCTTACAGGCTCTGCTGGAGAGGCTGGAGGATAAGTTTGCAATGATTGAAGCCCTGGAGTCCAACCCTGACCTGCAAGAACCCAAGCCCCAGGAGGAGATGCTACCGGAACTCGCCGACAACAGCGAGGACCAGAAGGCTGAAGCCAGAGTGGCTCCCAACAGCCCCCTGGCCTACAGGGCCCCCCTCCTCAAGAGCCTGAGGGGGCTGCAGATGCCCAGGATGATGAGAGATTCCGGCTGCTTCGGGAGGAGGATCGACCGGATCGGCTCCCTCAGTGGCATGGGGTGCAATGGTGAGTCCTGCCCGAGCCATTCCCTGTGTCTGTGCCACGGCACAGGGGGGAGCAGCCCCTCACTTCAGTCTTTCAGAAGACACAGCTGGGGAGAGGAGTTAATTTTAGCCCAGTATTTAAGCTAGTACTGGTTTCTGAAAAGCACTGTTGACAATGGTCACACACCCTGAGGCAGAAAGAGATTGCAGTGACATTTCCTTCATGTTTGGTTTGCAGGTTCCCGGAGGAATTAGGACAACCTGCCTACCCCACCTCTGACTGAAGAATGCTTTACAGTACCTGTTCCTCCCAAGATGAAGGCCAGATGCTTTCTAAGCTCCTCAGCAGAAAGTTATTCCTATTTTTATTTATTTATTTATTTATTTATTTGATGTGTTTTTTTAAAGAACATTTCTTACTCTAGCACCAAGAGACCATCTTTAAATAAAACTAACACATTAGACATCTATGCTGGACCTCTCTCCTGTCTGTTGCATTACATTTTCTTGTATTTTCCTAAGTCAAATTCCTAAGTTTTACTGGTATTCTGGCACCCACAAGACTGGATTTTACACAAGGCAGAGAAAGTATGAACTTGGTAGAAACTAAAAGGAGTTTTTTCATTAGAGTTTTCCCCTCTGCACTAAGAAATTCTAACAGATTATCAGGAGAAAAGCTTGTTTAACATTGAAAGACCAACGTACATAGACAGGGTTTCAGTAATATGAGAGTCCTTTTGCTGCTTTAGGTTATCAGTCCCAGGAACCACCACAAATCCCCCATGCAAGCAAAATTTATGTGGAAAGAAGAAAAATCATAACACTGCACAAGTTTCAAGATTACCAGAGGGAGGAAAGGGAATTCATTGTATTTGCTTTCTAGCACTGGCCAAATAAAGGTTACAAGCATCCACAGAAAGATACATCATTAACTGTGTCTTGTCTCACTCTGCACGTGGCTGAGATGCCGACCCCCAGCACTTCTTCAAGGATTCTCACCAGGCTTGAATCCTTGAATATTCCTCCTGAGAGGGCAGGTGGGACCACTCCAGCTACAAAGCAGCTTGTACAGAACATTTATTACCTTCTGGGAACGGCCCTCACCAAGCTGTTCTGACAGGGCTGATGGGAACACTGCGAGGCTCAGTAAGGTTCATTCAACCTTTGTAGTGAGATTTCACACTTAGGAGTTGAATTTGATCAGAAACACATTCCCCCCTTCCCACCAAGAAGGGCAGAATTGCCAGGACCACATTCAGTCACCATCCCAAGGACCAAAGAGCTCAGACTCCCACCAGCCCCAGCAAAGGCATGGCGCCCAGCCCAGCACAACTGTCCTGTGACTGCACACACTGCTGGGAACTGGGTTATTTTGAGCCCCCCATGAGTCTCATTCCCAGAATCTCAGTCTATTCCCAGTCTCATTCCCAGGTACTAGAGTACACTGGGAAGCTTCAGGGCCTGAGAAGGCAGCACCAGGACAGACTCAACTGAACAGGCCCATTCTAACTTTGCTTATGCAAATGCACAGGGGGAGAGGAACAACCCCATGCCAGGACAGGCTATGGGGAGGCAGAAGTCTTACCTGAGGGAGTCATTTTGCTCCACTCCAAAAGGAAACCACACCCAGTGTGAGAAGAATTGGAGTCTCTCCTTCCAGCAGCGCCAGCTAAAGATAAAATACTCTGTGCAAGTGTCCACACAGGTTTCCCTGGCAGGAGAATAAATTCCCAGGTTAAGATTCCACCAGCTTCCATGAGACATCTCTGCAGTGAAAGCTACAGTGACTTTGCATTTACTCCAGAGAAGGTTTCACAGATCAAGGAGGTGTGAAGTCACCCTTTGGGGAGCCTTTGTGGGGACAATGAGGCTTTGTCTTCTCAACTCAAACAGGCTTTCCAAACACACCTGGTTCCCACTGCAGCAAGACAGGAACACACAGGGGAATCCTTCCACACCAACAATGGACAACAGCCTGACTTCCCATGTGCTGCTATAAAGGGAAGTAAAAACAATCCACTTACTCTAACAGTAACAGCTCTTGCTGGAGCCGAGTTTTACCTAGTCAAGCAAAACTTGCACAGACACTCTAAATTGTCCCTCCCTGTCAGCCCCTCAGGGCACAAAACACTAATTAGTTCAGTGGAATGTGCTAAAAATGGCAAGAAGAGTCGATGCTGCCTGACCCAAAGCCAGGTGGGTGCAGTATTAACAGCAAGCCAGTTCCTGGTGGAATGAGTCTGTATGGGCTGGCAGACAGTATGTTAATAGCCCCTGGGGTCTGGGAGAACCTAACTGAGGGTAAGCAATCGAGGAAAAAAGCACCTCTGACTGGATTTTTACTGCTACTCCTCCATAAACACACTGAGCTGTAAAGCTCCCTCAGGGGAATCCCACAGCCAGGTCACAACAGGGCTGCACACAGGAACGAGCACAGGGAAGAGCTCAATGGGAGAGACTCGGCACTGGTCGGCTCTGCAGGCAAAGAGCATCCCTCAAGGACAGGCAAAGCGACCCCTGCTGATGTGAGGGCTGGGCCAGAGAGAGCAGGGAACAGCCATCGTGCAAGTGAAGAAATACCCCCGTGGGATCAGAGAAGGAGCAGCCACACCCCCACACCCGGCTCTGATGAAGTTTGTCACCTCCTGCCATGCCAGACTTCATTCCCATTTCCTACCAACCCCTGGCAGCACCTCTGACTGACAGTGCATAATTCAGCAGCTTTCTTTCCTTTGAACTCTGAAACCCAGCAAATCCACCAGCATGCTCCATGCACTCTGTAAGGCACAAGCCTTCTTTGGAAAAGCTGTTTGCTTGGCATGGGGTTTATTTGCAAATTAGATGTGATGGTTTCTTTGCCCCTCAGACACTGTACTATCCCCTTCCAGCTCCCCACTGCACTGAATGCCTCGCTGAAATCCAAGACTGCAGGCAAGGATGCCAAGAGGAGCTGTCAGCCCCGCTTTGTTTCTCTAGGAAATAAGATGTGAAGCACAGGGCACATGCCCTCTGCTGCTGCAGGGAATGTGGAGCTATGCCAGCTCACATCCCTGTCTGGCCACAGCCAGCTTGCTTGATTTACTTTCCCTGAATCTTGGGCCCCAAAGGCCTTTGCTGATTGACATCTGCTTGATAAGTGTGTCCCACACTTTTATGTGGAAAGGACGGATGATTTGTAAGACCTTCCCCCTCCCTTACCATCTCCTGACTGCTCTCTGGGAAAACCAGCACAATCCTGTACAGAAACAGAAGCAGACTTGGGAGCAGGGGAAGTTTTAAGGAAATAGAAGGTGGTGGGAAGGCAGCTAGAGCAGGCCTGCTATGGTGGGAATTGGGAGAGAGCACAGAAAAGATAAAGCCAGTGTCTAAATTCAGCCATCCCAAGAGATACTCTCTAGTATAGGCATCAAGGAGCTGCTGGGGGAGCCAGCAAGGGTCTCAAGGTTGTCCTGTCTTATCTGTCAGCCATGAGTTTTCAACACAGTACTGTTTTCTATGCTCATCTATTGAAACTGGTATATATGGGGTCCAGTGTCTGCTCCAAAATGCTTAAGGAATCACTAAGGTGTGTGTTAAACCACACACAGCCCACACAGCGACTCCTGCCTCTATTCCTGCAGTTTTGAAGCCGCCTGGAGAAGGGACATCCTGCTCACTTTCAAACCATGATCTCAACATCCAAACCGCCCAGAGCCATACCCCTCCCTTCCCACAGTGGAACTCCCTGATGTCGCATTCCAGCTACCAGCAAGCCTTTCCACACACTGCATTTGAACAAACAGTGGAAGCAGAGGAGGCCGAGGGTATCCCACACCCCTGCTGGAAAGCGCTTCAGCACCCTGGACAAGAAGAGCAGCTTCCCTCTCTCCTCACACACATGCACAGCCAAAGCTCAGGGCAGTCATCCTCTGTTCCTTCCTGTGAGTGCTGCATGACCCACACCTGCATGGGAATGCAGACACTGAAGGGGCAGCTTGTATCCTGCCAGCAAAGCAAAAATTAAAAACCCCTCACTGAACACCCCGAAATTTCTCTGCCATATACCCGGTATGCACATGCACAACTGGACTTAACAAGTCTCTCATTCCCTCCTGCATCAATGCATTCATGACCAAAGGCAGCATGGAGCTTACGCAGTGTTCTCCCACTCGTTTCTCCTCATGATCCCCTCCTACCCTTGCTAGGGTATCCCTCCCATTGCTTGCTAGGAGCACAGTTAAGAGCACCGTGGCACTTCTTGTTTAGCTCCCAAGCACAGAATTTCTGCCATCCCCTCCCAAGAGGTGTCTGTGTATTTCAGGCTTTCCCTGGCATTACATACACAGCAAGGGAGAGCCAGAGGGCAGGAGCCAGACAAGTGTGGAGTGGCTTTGTGTTAGAGAGCTACGATGTGCATCCTGTACAACACAGCCCTGAGCCAGAAAAACATGGAAAAGCTGTGAGCTTTTTGGGTCAGGTATTTCTGCAGTGCTCAAAGACTGTATTTACTCACATTTTTGGCCTGTAAGCATGTGATCAGAGATCAAAAATGTCACAAATACTTTTCTGTAAGGCAGACAGCAGTACAAAGCAGGAAAGATAGCCACAAACCAAATAAAAGTTTAACTTCCGATTTTTCACATCCTAGAGAAGCCACTATAAAACAAGAAGTGCCACAATGCACTCTGAGCCTCTCTCATTAACCTACTGGGAAGGTGAGTTCTCAGGTAAGAAAAGCAGCACAATGTGCACAATTCAGCTCCTTATCAAACATTGGAAATCCCCTCCTTTGAAACAGCTGTTGTGGGAGAACACGGGACTACAGTGGTCACAACCTAAAGGATCACACTCCATCCCCTGTGCCCACCCCCAGAGCATCTTCTGCCCAAACTTAGATCCAGACAGCTCATAAATAGCAACTACTCAACCACCTCAAATCATGCTCTTGGATGTTGCCATGTTCTACTAGTTTTATTATCATAAAGGGCAAAAATAAAACAATACTAGAAACATCAAAAGGCCTTGAAAGTGCTGAAGGAGACACACAAACATTTTACTCAGACATGTTATGGTTACATGAATACTTCCCCAGTGCCATAGTTCAAATAAAAATATATTCATACAAATTTAAAAAAAATACAATTTATATACACCATGGAATTAGCTTACATCGTTTCATAACAAAAAACAGTGCAAAAAAACCAAATGGAAAGGTAAGTTGCTACCACTGGAATGGCTCACAGTAATTAACAAGTCAAAACTGCATAATTAACACTGCACAGGAGACCACGAGGCAGGGGAGAAGGCCCCAGACTAACCCCCTAACCTTGCCATCAGAACTGATCCAGTTGTGGGTTATTATTCCTTTAGTGTTGCTCTGAGTAAAAGGTTACAGGCACCTATGTTAGAGTGAGTGTCTTGGTAAATCACTAAGTAACCAGAGCCACAGCAGAAGCAGTTAGTGTGTTGTAAAAAAGGAATTAAGTGACCAAAGTGTGAGAACAAGACTGATTCAACACAAGCCCTTTGGCATCAGCCCTCAGCAGACGGGAAATGCTGCAACTCAACCATCAGGTGAACTTGTAATTGCCTCTCTGCAGGCCACGGAACAGAAACTGCACACTGAGATTTCCCTTGAAAGCAGCTGGCAGGGTCAGCCACCAGCCTCATTTAAAATTTCTGTACTGAAAGAATGAAAGGGTGTGTTTTCCACCCAAAACATTTGAGTAAGATGCCCAGGCAGAGCTGACAGCAAGCTGGAGGCAAGTGGCCTTCTCATGGGGAAGCAGCTGGTGGTGCTCAGAAAAACCCTGACGAGTTTGTCCAGCCTGCCTTGTCTGGATTGCCCAACTCCAGCCTCAGCAGGGATGACAAGACATTCTGCAGGAAAATATCCTGTAGTTTGTGTACAGAAATAAAGCAGGACCAGCTCAGGGCAAACAATCTAAGGAGCCCTATTCATGTGCAGGAAGAGAAGGAACCTTCCACACATACTCACTCAACATGAGCAAGAGGGAAAACATTTGTCATGGAGAGACACAGAGCATTACTGACAGGACAGACTCCAATTCCACATCAGAGTGATGTGAATTCCCACAAAAACAGGATTCCTGTTACTGCCCAGGAGCACAAATCCTCTGAATGAAAGGTAGGTTAATGGAAGCACATTTCAAACCTACAGTCCAGCTTTAGGGAGGGCAAAAGTGTGCTGGGAAGTTTCTTGGGACAGCTCAGTGTAAGACCAGAGCTCAGGGAACACAGGCACACATCAACTGCAGAGACTATCTAGAGAGAACAAACATCCTCACTCCACTTACAGGGAAAGAACTTGCAAAGAGTAGTAGCTGATGCCAACTCCTATGCTCTAAGAAAATAGAGAAATACAGAAAATTAGTAATGGCTGACTTTGTTCTGTCCCAACTCCCACTCAGCCAGCTCCTTATGGCAAACAACAGGTTAACTGGAGGGCTCAGAGGCTGTGAGGCGGCTTTTCTGGGATACATTTCCCAAGTTCCTTGACTCAGTCTCTTGGCTGAGGGAATGCTCTGTGCTTTATCAAGGCAATCAGCCCTGCAGCCCCTGGAGGCACAAGGCTGCCTTCCCACTGAGGGTTATCTACACACAGAACTCAGGAGGGCAGGTGCCTGCTGGAACAATACAGGTGCTGGCCAGGATGGTACCTGCTAAAGCACTGAACTGGCTGCAACTGGCTGCCAGTGCTGATTGCTGCAGTGGCAAACATTATCCCAAACATTTTTAGAGCACAGACAGCCCCACTTCTCACCTGCAGCAGGTCCTGCCTCAGCCACCAGCACCAAGTATCCCTCCTGTATGGCAGCCTGAAGCTACAGCAGTTCCTCTCATGACACACAGGTAATTCAGCCAAGCCCAGAGACCATCAGTTCTGTCTGCCTCCAGAAAGCAACACTCCTCCATGCTCTGAGGACGTGGGGGTCCCTGGTCTCTAACTCCAGCTGGAAATGTGTCCCAGGCTCTCACTGTTCGACCAGGACAAGGACAAAGTGCCTACAAATGCTCAAGAAATGCAGGAGTGTCAAAGTGGAGTGCCACAAAGTGCCTTAGAAGAGTCTCTGACAGGGAGATCATAGCACCAGCTAACAGAGATCTCCCTTCTCTGAGATGCTTTGCAAATGTATTAAATCATTATAAACCCAAACCATTTTGAACTGCTGATTTGCTGAGCTGCTCTCAGAAGTCATCTGTCAAAAACACCACAACGGGGATAATTTCTCTCCTTTCAAGGGGAAGTAAGAGCAAACAAAGCCAGAGTGGAAAAACATGGGCAACTGGGAGCACTTGCAAAGAGAGGTATATATCCAAACAGCTGGATTTTTAATACTGCTTTTGAGAAAAGCCATCCTCCAGAGCAGCTATGTGGTACCTGCAAACTTCAGTATCTTCCCTCAGCCTTGACAGCAACCCCCTTCTCACGTAGATAAGGCAACAGTTGCAGGAACAAGGAAGGAAGAGGAAAAGTGAGTTACACAGGAGGAAGGGAAAGATGCTGCAGTTCTCTGCACAGGACACAGTAGAGCTCGATGGTTCTTCCTTCCAACTCTTAAAAAAACCCCAAACCAAAACGGCAGAACACACAGTGTCAGGACAACATCTGATGGAAGGAGGTAACTGGGGGACAGGGAAAGAAAACACCTGGATAAAGAGGGGTCAAACCAAGTGCCTGAGACCAATCACAACAGCCCTGGGCTCAGGCAGCTCCTCTAATTCTCTGGCTAGCAAGATGTTTTCCATTTCCCCAGGCTTGGTATGCACGTGAGAAGCCAAACGGCAAGTCTTGGACCTCATGGGGCCCAAGCAGGATGCGAGCGCGTGTGCAGGCTTGGAGAGGGAGGAGACCACACCAACAGTGGGGCAGGGGCATCAAATGGTCTGATAGTGCTGTCTCAGTCTTGCCTGCAGGAATTCATGGGTCAGGTTGTGCCGAGTGATTATCCCAACAATCTTAAAGAGAAAGAGGAAAAAGAGATACAAGCCAGTGTCAGAGATGTGCCACGAGAGACACGCATGGTAGAGCTGCTGTTCTTTCCAACCCCCCAAAACAGGAAACCTGCAAGCAGTTCTTGACTAATGCTGGGTTAGGGTGGGTTAAGGTTCAAATCTCAGAGAAACAATGTCCCTCTCCCTCCCACAGCACTTATCTCCAGGCAAGACACTGCCTTAACTACACCCAAATAGACAGCTTAACCACTGCTGTCATGTCTGCACACAGCAGTGATTACTCCTGCCTGAGAGGGGAAATCCTGTCCATGTCAGAAATGATAAGGACATAACTAAATCCTTTGGAAAGTGAAAACTGCAATTGGAAATAAGAAACCTGTCTTTTATGGCTTCATTCAAGACACTTCTGGAATCCCACATGACATGGCTGCAGATATGTCTTATCACACACATTCTAGGAAGTTCTAAAGGCCAAAACAGAGAAATGGTTGAGACTAGGTAAGTGGTGGCTGCACACTGGCAGGTGACAAAAGAGACCCTCTCCCAGACTGCTGCAGAAACAGTTAAACCACAGGTTTCAGCTGATGAAACACTCACTGATTTTACACATTGAAAGAATTTAGAATGAGGCTGTTCTCTTGCACTACAAAAGCCTCTTGTACTAAATCAAAGAAGCCAACATCTCTTGTCCAACTCAGAGCCTCTGCAGAGTAGCTATGGGGAACCCCAAGAGGCAAAAAAAGCAGTGCTGCCTCACACAGCCCAGTTCAGGCTTAAGGGAAACTGTTCCTCACTACATTTATAGGAGGCTGCTGACATCTACTGACTGTTCCTGAGCATTGTAGGTGGCAGAGACAAGGACAAACATGAATCAAGCACAAACCATTTAAACACTCCTTCACTTTGCTGCTCCTATGAGTAGGAATAGAATACAAGAGGCTTCCTTGCTCAACTAAACCAAGGTGGAGGTAAGGACTCACCTCTCCAACCGCGTTCACAACCGGTAAGTGCCGCAGGCCCATCGTCCTGAACAGGTTGAAGACTTGTGACACATGAGTATTTGGAGAGACAGTAAAGGGTGATGGGTTCATGTATGGGGTGACATCCTAAGCAAGAAAAAACAATCATGTTATTTACAAGAGGCATTTTTACTATCTCTGGGAATCCCCAAAAAGCAATTCCTAGAAGGCCTCCACCACCCTGATCTCTGGACAGGGTGCTGGACCATGAGCATCTGTTTCTGCACAAACATGAAAATATTTTGCTTTAGTCTGGAAGGAAGTTAAGCTGGAGAAGCTACACCTTATTCTAGAAGTAAAGAACATGTGGAAGCTGTTACCTCACGGCAGATATGAGGCTTGATTTCCACATGCAAAGAAGGCTGAGTGCATGAGGAGAACAGGATGTTGTTGGTCACCGCACCCAAGGTGAAGTTAAACATGCTCTCAGTGTTTATTTTAAAGGCTCGGGACAGTCATAAATATAAATCAGGAGACACTGGCACACTGGAGTGCATATCTTACCACTATCATGCGAGGGTTCAGCAATGTGAGGTCCAGGTCATGGATATCTGGATAGCGAGGGTAATCCTCGGACATCTCTGCGTGGGACAGACGGGGCTGACTTGCACTCTGCAATGGAACCAAACCCCGCTGAGTCCCCGGGCTGTCACCATCCCAGACAGCACAGGTGCTGCAAGCAGCACAGCAGAAGATACCCCCCAGTCCTCCCCCAGACCTCCTTCTCCCCTCACACCCACACAGCACCTGTGCAGAGGTACTGTTAGGAGCTCCCAGTGCACACCCAAACCTATGCAGGCCCTTAGCTGCCAGAGAAGAGATCAGCTCCCCAACCTCTGACAGACCTACACTCGACACTGGAAGGCAGCAGGAAATCAGTCTTGTGGGAGCTGTGTCTGTCAGTTCACACTGATCCCAGTGACACAGCTGACACCCCTCTGGTAGGACCTTGGCACACAGCCATAAAACACAGTATATACTGCTGGGTGCTCCACCTGTATTTAATATCTGTCCCCCATTCTCCAGCTCTGATTGGATGGCATCTTAAATGCAACAAACAGGTCTGTTGGTTTGGTTTTTAACAACAGCTGTCTTCTCTTCCTGGGGATACTTAAACAGAAATTCAATTCCCTTTATTCTAGGAGCTGCAAGGGAGAATTCACAGTACCTGTCTCCAGCTTTTAAAACACACATGCATTCCTTGAAGTGTAAAACCAGGTACATTGTTTTTGGCAGCACACAACTGTTGCCCCCACCCTCCTCAGCTCAGCGGGCAGGGATTCTCTGCTACAGTTCCTGCCCAGGAATACTCACCGACTGGCTCTCGGAGTAGCAAACCCCCCTGTCAAGGAGGGTGACCAGCTGTGAGCGCAAGATCAAGCCATGGAAGGTCAAGGGTCTGAATCGCTCCTCCATGGTCCACTCCTCACTGGGAGACTGGTCAGGGTACAGGTTGGGGTAGGGGGTGTATCTGTGATGGATTTAACACCATGTTAACACCACATAAGCTGCAGGAACCCAAGGAGAGCCAGTAGCCCTGCCTCCAAAACAGCAGCTATTCCAGCAATTCACAACCTCATGCCTGAACATTTCAGGGACTTTTGACAGGAGCAAGCAAGTCCTTACTCCACAAAAAGCGAAGCAGCAGAGAGGGGTCAAGAGCCATTATGTTGTCAGTATGACAACAGCACCAGAACAGTGTCTCCTAACTCGATTTCAGATCACTTGCTACTAAAGCAATTTTTGTTGCCAAACTATTCAGATTCTAAAAACAGCTGAAGCATCTGGCAAAATGTCAGGGTCAGGATGCCACTCATGAGAGTCACAATCACTAACCTAGAAAATGATTCACTAGACTGGGCTTCTCCTTGGAAGCGACTGCAACACTGGCCTGGTGACTCAGCCCAGTTACCAAAAAGGGGATATCAGTATATGACACCGGGTCATTACTTGGGGTAAGTGAGCTTTGTAGAGCCCTCAGGTATTTGCAGACAAGAGGACATCGATTCCTACAAGGAGAGATATCCCCAGGTATTCCATCCTCTCCAGGAAATATTTCTGGATAGGTGGTTGAAGGAAATTTAACAGTAGGACATAAGCCATTAGCCCAGGACTCAGTCCCAGGTGTGAGCCCCAGCACAGGCTGAGGAGCCCTGACAAGGCACTACTAAAACTTCTACCAGCACTGTTTCCTCTGGTACATGGAACAACGGGCACTGCATGAACACATCTCAACACTTGGCAGCTGCAGGACCTCACCTCCTCTCCAGCATCTGCTGCAGCAGATCCTCCTTCTCGGGAGGCTCCTCTGTTGCTATGTGCTCATCACACATGTTCCGCAGCTCGCTCGACGGGTACGACTTCATGGACTGGCTGCGCTTGCGCTGCTCCCCCGCCCGGGTGAGGATGCTGGATTTCTGCATGCAACAAACACTTTTCAGATGCTCAGTAAGTAAGTTAAGTTACCCAAGAGTGACTGTCAACTATTTGGTCATAGCTCCATGCCATCAGATAAGGTGTTCCTGAACCCGCGCTGCTGCAGGACTTGTAGGAATAGCCAACAGGCTATACTTTGGTGCCAAACTCAAACTTTTTCCATGTCTATCCTAAACAGGCTACTTTGTCCACTTAACTTTTGCCTCTAGGAACATAGCCCACTCTTCTGCCCTTACCATGTCCCAGAGAATGGGATGAAATTGAGTTCTTAAAAAATCTGTATTGCAGTAAGGGCTTATCTCTGACCCGAGTTCTGCACAACAGCCTAGATAACTAAAGCAAGGCCCTCCTGTCTGCTAAACAAAGCTCCCTACCCTTCAGCTTATCAAACAGGCAACTTGTTACCTTGAACTTGATGTTGTTACTGATGAGCTGGTTGCCCTTCATGAACTCCCTCTCGTTGCCGCGGTTCTCGGTGACCACGGGGAAGGCGTGGTGCACGGTGGTGCGCAGGATGCTCACCAGGGACTGGATGCGCGTGTGTGGGTACACGTACGTCAGGTTGGGCTCCATGATGTCACTGGCTCGCAGCCTGCAAAACACAAACCCAAGACAGCTGCATGCACCACAGCAGTGGCAGAGGGCTGGTGAGGGGCAAACGAGGCAACAAGCCAGTCCCCGCCCAGATCCTGGAGTCTGCTGCAGGTTGGTTCTGCCAGCTCCTTGCACCCGTGTGCTCACCTTCACTGTGATGGCATAACCAATGTTTTACAAATTTTTTTTAACAGAACATTGTAACAGTGATGCACTATAGGAACAGGAAAATGCTCACTTATAGAAAATGTTTGAATACTAGCAGTGAAAGAGGACAGGTGGGAAGAAGACAACATTCTGGAAGAAGCAAAGTCCAGCGGAATGTTTTCACAGAGTTCTTACAGAACCTCACAAATCCACCCCCCAGATCTCCATCCATCCACCCCTCCTCCAAAAGGGCTTCTGCATCTCTCCTGATGAACAACTCCCAGTTCCTTGCACAGCAGCTCTCACAGCTGCTCCTCAGAGCAGCCAGGTTCATTGGAGATGAAGCATCATCCTCCTGCACTAAAGCCTTTCTGAGCTCTAACCCACAGCCCCGCCAAGAGGAGCAGCCTTACTTATCCATTTCCACCTCTGTTTCCCACTCCAGAAGAGGCACTCCTCGCAAGTTCACATGAATGTCATAGATGCCTTTGTTGAAAAAGTCTCCTGTCCACTTGGCTACCTGCAGAGCAAACAGAAGGCTTGTTGCTACAAGTACCGACTCCTTGGCTTATCACAGCCTCAGAGAGAACAGAGACCCCGGGCCAGCCGCTGCTCCAGCAGCCTGCAGGAAGGCAGAGCTGAGGCCCCGCACTCACCATGAGGGTGACCATGATGGGGAGCCCGTAGGTGATCTCGTTGGTGGACTCGATGAGGATGACGGTGAGGCTGATGGTCATGCGCACCACTCCCCCCAGGAACGCCGCGGCCCCGATCAGCGCGAAGGTGCCCGAGTAGATGTGATCCAGGCCGATGTAACTAGGGCAGAGCAGAGCCCACGGGTCAGAGGGGCCTGCCTGGCAGCCCAGGGTGCGCCTGCAGCACATCCCTCACACACACACTCTCGAGGCACCTTTTGAGGAGGTTGGCGACCAGGCGTCCGAAGGCAGCCCCACAAAGCAGTGATGGCACAAACAGACCACTGGGCACAGAGATCCCATATGTCCAGCAGGAGAGTAAGAAATAGAGAAGGAAGAACAGGGACAGGGTGACTGGGCTGAAAGTACCTGCAACACAAGAAGAATCATGACTAGAGGGGCACAGGTCTGTCAGACAAAGACAGTCTTGCACCATCCACCCCACAGCTCACAGCAGTCTCATCTCACAACAGCTACTGAGTGCCCCAGTGCAAACACACACACAGACAATGAGTAAGTGAAAAGAGAGGAAAAGCAGGCCTTTCTTCCCATGAAGGAGGCTCTCGCCTGTTGTACCAGAGCCATGAAGGCCTGAAGATGCTCCTTGCCTGGTGATGCTTATGGCCAGGGTGTTCCAGGCAAGATGCAGCTCTGAAGCCTAAGCACAGGATGGGGCACTGCGTCCTTACTACTCACCATCCTGATGGAAGAGTTGCAGGATAGCTGACTCCTGAGGGTTGAAGAACAGGGTGGCCATGTCATTGTAGGTTTCATTCGGGCAGAAAAAAGTTTTGATACTTGCATTTATATCCTCTGACATATCCTAATGCAGGACACACAAGACAAGAAGAGTTAAAAGCCACTGTCTCTTACATTAGCCTTTGGGCAGACTGGGAGTAACCCTTCTGTACAGGGCTGCCAGCCACACTTCAGGAAGTTCAGGCCAAACATCAATAGCAAAGATGGGGCCTACAGCATCAGTGGGGTCATTGCTGAGCTGCTGTGACAAAGTACAAAAGCACAAGTGTAGTTTTTATTATTACCCAAAGCTCCTGCAACCATCCACAGGCTCCCAGTTCTGTTATGTGCTGCCTGTGGTTGAAAACCCGTTATGTGCCTGTGCTTCTCTGCAGGGTGAACAATATGACAGGGAACGTCATCTTCACATAAGATCCCTCACCTGCAGGCTCAGGGTGTCGTTGCCACTGTGACTAGTGGGAGACATCTGCCTGCACTCTCCCAGAACCATGGAGGCTACAAAGACCACAACAGTGGTGGTCAAGGACACCAGCAGGCTCTCCAAGACTCTGAAAGACACAACAGAAACCAAACACTGAAGCCATACTCAGCACTGTAACACAGTCCCAGCTCTGTACATGACCTTGACGAGGCTGCAAGAAGCAGCAGTCACCACAGCTTAGCATCAGAATGGGGGACACTGCAAGTCAAGCTGAATTATGACTTGGCTCCCAGGGATTGCCCTAACAGCCCTTTTTAATTGCTTGCCCCAAAAAGGAGCTATTTCTGCCCAGAGAACACAGAGCAGTCACACATAAAAAGCCCCAGGGAAGGGTTCAGTGATGAGGCTGTTCACATGGAAGCAATGTTCTGTACATCCTTACAGGGTAAAAGAAGACAGGACTGGACAGGGTGATGCATAGTCTCATAATCTCTTTTCTTTTCTAGCTGCTGAAATACACTTCCTTTTCTTTTTAAACCTGAGCTTCTTATTTAGGAATTGTCTAGAGCAAACAAACAGCTACTTTCCAGAATAGCATGGCAATTCCCTCTCTAAATAGCACAGATATTAGCTCAGTTGTGGATTTAATTAACCAAGATAATTTAAAAAAAAAAGTGAGATCAGCTATTCCTTTCACATCTGTTTGGTCAAAACATAAAATCCTGCACAGAGACAAAGCCGTGGTTTGTTCAGCCTTTGCCATGAAGAGTTCCCTTCATTGTGCCTGTAACAGGGCTTGCAGTCTGTTTACAAAACTCAAAAATGCATAGGCACTGTAACATTTGGCTTCTGGTGCTCACTTTTAAGTTCTATGGAGACTTCAGTTTGTGATTTCTAACAACAATAAGTCTGGGATTTTCTCCAGTCCTGGGTCTTCTACACTGATGGTTTTGCTCCGGGACACTGAACACGGATCAGAGATCCCTGCAGAAACCCAAGAGAGCACCAATACCTGACCAGCTTTGGCTTGGGATGCACGTTCCGCATGCGGTATCTGGCAAGTCTCTTGTTCAGGCAGTTGAAAGTGGCTCCCAGGAGGCCTCCTACAATCCCCATCAGAATGAAGAAGCCCAGGTCCACAGCTGTCCAGAGGTGGCATTTCTTATCAGACTCAGAGCACTACATGCAGAAAAGCACAAAAAAAAAGCATTACAGGAGTTGCTGCAATTTCCTACCAACACTTCTGTCTCCAGAGCAGGTTTTGAGCAGCTATGACCAAAGGGGAGCAATTCTGACTGAGGATACCAGTGCACTGCAGCTAAATACCAACTGCCCTGCATGGAAATACAAGCATGTAACAAAAAAACCCAAACTAACAGAAAGAAACACTGAACTAACAAGAACATAACAGAAATAACAACACTAAATGTTACCTTAAACTCCCCAAAGTTCAACAGCCCAGGGAGCTGGAATGACCCCCAACTTCCAAACTGAATTCCAGAGCGGAAAAAATTCAGGGTGAAGGTGGCAGCCATGGAACAGAAAAGCTGTGGAAATAAGAGGGGGCAGAGGGGAAAGGAAGAAGTAAAGATTTCCAAATTGAGATTGTCACAGTCAGCTCTACCTTAAGACTTACACCTGGGGAAGAGATCAGACTACAGGGAGCCCTTTCTCCCAGGTACACTAAATCTGCTGCCTAGAGTTGTCCCACAGTTCCAGACAGTATCAGGCTTTGCTCTGCATCTGCAGTAGTTCTGGAGCACTGATAGAACAGGCACTCTCCCTCCTGCCTGGAGAGCTCAGGAGGAGACGGGATAATCTGAATGCCCTCACAGACAAGCCCTCCCAAGGGGAGCCCTCTTCCCAAGAGGAAACACACAGAAAGAGTCAACACTCACCACTTTCCACGTAAGTCCCTGGTTCCAGAAAGAGGAACCTTCTTCCAAGCTAAAAAGAGTGCCTCCAATTGGAGCTCCAAAGGCAGCTGCGACCCCTGCAGCTGCTCCAGCAGATACAAAATCCCTTTTATCCCTGGAAAGAAGAGGAAAACAATCTCAGTTTAGCAAATCAGAACTTTTGGGATGCTTAGGTTCTGCAGCATAAGAGACCATTCCCATTTCTGGCTATATCCCAGGGATACAGGAGCGACAGCTGGGAGAAGGGTTGGCCATGCAGACACCACCCCTTGTTCTTTACTTGGTGCAGCATCGTGCTCTTCCTGCAGGGCACCAACACAGAGCCAACTCTGGCACCTCACAACTGCCCAGTACATGAGGAACCACCCCAAACCATGGGACTCCAGCATCACTTGAAAGAATTATGGAGAGGAAAGGGCAAGAATTTGTACACATTCAGGTGAACCAGCCTTCTCTGCAGTATATCCTGGCCACAAGGGATGAGTAACTGAGCTTGTTCCCAACAACGAAGCCATTTAACCACCCAGATTAAAGGCTTTAAATGGGTAGAGATTTGCTGAGTAGTACAAGAGAACACCTATGAACATGGAGACAGAACAGCAGGAAAGAGTCCCGTCCTGGTGTTGTCTTGCTGAAGAATGAAACTGCAGGACACTAGAGAGACACTGAAAACATCTGACTGTATCAGCCCAGCCCACCACCCTTCTCCCAGGGAAGACTGCTCACTCATCCTCTCCCCTCCTCCACATCCTGGGTACAGTACCTGTCACTGCGGAAATAGGGGAAGTTAAACTGGATCTTCCTCAAAGAGATGCTCTGGAACTACAAACAAAGGAAAGATTTAGAAACACAGGAGATGGAAACTTACTCTTACAAAGCACTGGTGTGCCCAGGCCAGTGACCCAGGCCAGCACTAACCTGTGGCAAGCCTGCACCCACGACAGCACCACTGTGAATCATCGGACCCTCCTTCCCCACAAAAAGACCTGGAAAAACAGGAATGATGAGGCAACACTTTTCCCCCATTACCAGGATCTCTTGCTGACAAGACCAGAGCACCCACTCCCATGCCCTGGCACAGGTCCCTGTGCCAAGCCTGCAGCTCCTCACAGGGAGGTGCTGACCCCCTGCCTGCTCGACCCCCTAAATATTTGTGAAGACTTGCACAGACTTTGCACTCCAAGTGGGTGGAATCACTGAAAGACACTGTTACAGGGACTCTGAACTCTGCAGGTTATTCTGCCCTGCTGCGCAGAACAGAGCTGCCTTCTGGCTGCTCCAGACAACATGCCCTGGAAAATTCTCAGGTGCCCCCTTAAACAGTGTCACGTTTCACAAGGCCACTCAGAAAAACACCTGTTCTGATAGTCCTGATCCTTCTGCCTATTTTCTGCTTTATAAATGCATTCAGGGCTCATGACCCTGCTCCAGTCCACCAAAATCATTTTTCTGTAAAAGCAGGGTAAGCCTTGTGTGCCCTGTGTAAGCAGAGACAGCATTTTTTCCCCTCCAGTGACTCCTTCCCCCACCATGCCAGCTTGGCCCTCACCTCCAGCCACACCAAACAGCACTCCCAGAGCTTTGCACACCACGGTTCGCAGGCGCACCACTCCTGGGACCTTCACCCCGTTGAGGTAGCACTTAATTTCAGGAATTCCTGATCCAGCTGCTACAGGCTGCAGAAAAGAAATACTGACACTCGTTTCATACCTGACCAACAACATCTCATCAGAGAACAAGGGACCAAGAGGCCCTGCTTAGCTAAATCAATTAGCAGAGTGAAGTTAGTTTAATGTCTTGGGGCAGAAAGTGCTTCTCACACAGGTCTTTCATACCCAGGAACCGTGTGAGAGGAAAGGGAGGCTGTGTAAGAAGCAGCAATGGAGTGAAGTCTTACTTGGATCAGGACCAGAAGACTAGCAAGAAAAACAAAGGTGAGGTTGAACCCCAGCAGCTCCAGCAAGGACAGTGCAAGGCAGCCTTTCTCAGAGCACTCCTCCACCGCTGCAGGGACGGTCAAGGAAAACAATCACCTTCCCCACACCAGCACAACCACTCAGTAATGTCTGGGCGTCCCACCAGCACCAGGAGCCAGCCCTGTGGTCCCTCATCCAGCCTCAGCAGTTGACACAACACATCAGGAAGCCAGGCTTCCTTTTCAGAGCTCAAAACTGAGTTATGAGGAAGGGAAACCACTTATTCTTTCAGCCTCTGCTTATGTACCTGATACTGGAAACAATTCTTGGTTTCAAGGGCTGAATTACATAAGCAACTTGAAATCTTGCTTAATCATGAACAGCATGACCAATGGCAGAAGTGTGAGAGTCAGCTGTTCAGAGCAAGGCATGGGAGCAGAAAGGAAAAGGTCGCTCCAGTGCACGAGGGCCCACACAGAAGGCAAAGGATACAGCTTTGGACCACGCGGAACTTGAGCTGGGTGAAGAGCCGCACAAAGAAATCCACAAACAGCCCCACCTGGGCGAGAGAAGGCAGGGCTGCCATCAGGAATATCACACACAGGAACAACGACCACCCTCTGTCTAGTAAGTCCTTACAGAACAATTCACACACGGCAGGGCAGAAGATATAGGAGCCATAGGAAGCATCACTGAATAAAGCGACTTTGGAAGCTCAGATTTTTTCCCCTCTCTCTGTCTCTCTCACTGGGACAGATCCAGCCTAGAATTATTCCTGAAGAGATGCATTTCAGAGTACTAATCTGGCAGCACTTTTAGCACCCTCAGCATACTTCAGGGTACAAAGAAAAGCTGTTGTTTAACTGAGGCATACAGTCAGCTGAGCTAATTTTCAGTACAGTTCAACCATAAACTGGCATCCTTTTTTATTAAGTGCTCACTTTGGACAAGTTTTCTTGTATGCAGAATCAAAGCATTTGCCAGAATACCTACCAAGAAGGCATAGCAAGCTCTAAAACAAAAAAAAGGCTTCTTGGAAACTCATCTAGCAACAACATGCTATATTGTCAAAAGACAGCTCCAGCTTCTAAGCTCTCCACTTCATGAAAGAGAACATTTTCCCTTCTTTACTCCTTGGCCACTGACTTCTAAATTATCCTTGTTTAGTCCTCATTCCCCAAACAGCACAGTCCTTACCAGTCCTGTGCAGACTCCAATGGCAAAAACCAGCACCCACTTCACTGCTTCATACCTCTGGGCTTTCTGTTTCAGAAGAGGGCAAAAAAAGAAAAAGAAAAAAAAAGGTCAAGTCAAAGCAGCACAAAGATGGGGATTGGAAAAAGGTGGTTTGGGGCTCCACAGCTCAATTACAGCCAGAGGGATAAATCAAGAGAAGATGGTGACAACAGCAAACCACAAACGGGAAACTGAAAGCACTGAACATCTCACTCACTTTAAACCTGAGGATCAGAACAGATGCTGAGACCTATAATCTCCACACAGACCTTTATTTTTGTAGGGAAAGCAAGAGAACACACAGAATTTCTTTCATAAAGGAAAAAACCCACAGAACTTTGGGCAGTGGAGCATTTAGAGAATCACAGAACAATTTGGTCTGGAAGGAACCTTAAAGCTCATCTCGTCCCACCCACCTGCCATGGGCAGGGACACCTTCCACTAGAGCAGGTTGCTCAAAGCCACATCCAACAAAGCTTTGAACACTTCCAGTGACAGAGCATTCACAGGTTCTCTGAGCAATTTTCACAGTTTTAGCTCTGAAGCTTAGGAAAAAGAAAAGAAAAAGGTCCTACCTTGTTGTCCATGCCCTCCAAGACTTCCAAGTATGGGTCATTGATACAGCGATCGTAATCCAAGCTCTGAAATGCCAAAAGGTCAATTTAAGAGAACCAGTTTCAACAGGTTGTGCAAAAAAATTATGGCTAGAAGGGCCTTATTAAAGGTGGCAGAAGTCACTACTACCTTCATGGCAGATTTTGCAAACAACATTAGGAGAAAAAGCTCCCGAGAACAATTTAATTTAAATATTTCCAGCAGCCAGACCCTGAGAATCAGGAAGAACAGACCAATTTCACTGCCCAGGCTGAGAGAGACAAGGAACCAAACAAAAGCACAACTGACTAATACGACTTTAAATTAAAGAAGCCACACTGTAGAGATTTATATTTTACTTTAAGTGCCTCCACTTTGACAGTGTGGGGGCTAACATGGCATCTTTATATTTACCCTCTCACTAGGACAGAAACGTTAGGCAGGAATTCCTCCCCAGCTGAACATTAATTCTTCAGTTTATCACAGCAGGGAGGTAACAGCAATATAGTTTCCTGGTCTGACTCACACAGCACCCCTAGTTCTACCCACAGCTTCACCTTTCCAAGCCAAGCAGTAACAGGCTGGGGTGGTGACACCCATACTGGCAGCAACTGCTCTGTATAGTTCAGGGCCACCAGACAGTCATGCAAAAAGCAAAAATCTCTCCTAATAAGCAGGACCTGATACATGGGAAGATGTGCTGTGAGGCAGCATGACAACAGAGACAGCAGGAAGGCACCTGTGACCAAGCAGCTACAGATGCCTTCTACAGTCACAGGGAAACAAGGCCACTCGAGCCTGTAAATCTCACATTAAAGAAGTGGAGCAGACTCTAAAAATGAATTTTCTCAACAGGAGCCTGACTTAAACAGCAGATGTTCAAGCTCACGGGGCTTTACCCCAGAAATGTATAAAGATGAGAAGCAATTCTTTGCAAACGCAGCAACTCTTGCTATTTCCACTGATGCCAATGCAGCCTAACGACACATTCTGAGTACCTGCCCCATTACAAACTCAAACAGCTCAAAACCTGTCTGCAGCTCTTTTCACATTAATTTCAGAAGCTTCTATCAGTTAATTTCCCACCTCATAGTCTTTTCGGGGAAGGATCTCGTCCTCCTCTTCATGAGTTTCTCCAAGGATTGTCTGCAAAACAAACGCGGGAAAGGAAAATCATGAGGGGAATGAATGCACGTACAGGTGCTCATGAACACCGACAGCAAAGCTAAAATTACAGAAAGCCTACAGCACTGTTGCTTATAAACTGGAGTGTGGATTACGGACCACCACACACTTAGGGTAACTCTGTGGGGCCTTACCTCAGCGCTTGTCCCTCAGCCAGCACACATCACTGCCACAAGGGAGCTCCCCCCAGCACAGTCCCACCCCACAGCCCCGCTCCCTTCACAGCAGCAGGTACCGGGGGGCACAGGGCCTGCAGGGACAGGGGCTGGAGAGAGCCCCTGCCCGCCCCAGCGCCCCACACGAGCGGCCCGGGGCGGCGGCGGCCTCGGGGCTGGGGGCGAGGCCCACACAAAGAACGCGGGCCGGGGCCGGGTGAGGTGCCAGACCCGTCCTGAACGCGCGGGAAGGGCTGAGGGGACGGGCCGGGCATGGCTGAGAGACCGGGCCGGGAGGGACCAGGCCGTGAGGGGACCCAGCCGTGAGGGACCGGGCCGGGCATGGCCGAGGGACTCGGCCGGGAGGGACCGGCCTTGGCTGAGGGACCGGGCCTGAGAAGCGGGGCCGTGAGGGGACCGGGCCGTGAGGGGACCGGGCCGTGAGGGGACCGGGCCGCGTTCCCGCCCCCTCAGCCGCCCGCCCGCCCTCAGGCGCT
>JAWWMP010000057.1:2566759-2595276 GCA_035047865.1 Dendrocincla tyrannina | reverse complement strand
GTGCACCTGTGCGGTGAATCTGTGCGGTGAGTGCACCTGTGCAGGGGGTGCACCTGTGCAGGGGGTGCACCTGTGCGGTGAATCTGTGCGGTGAGTGCACCTGTGCGGTGAATCTGTGCGGTGAGTGCACCTGTGCAGGGGGTGCACCTGTGCGGTGAGTGCACCTGTGCAGGGGGTGCACCTGTGCGGTGAATCTGTGCGGTGAGTGCACCTGTGCAGGGGGTGCAGCCCGCGGGTACAGCCGGGCTCATGGGGAGGGCACGGCTGGGAGGGGTTGGAACATCAGCATTGTGCGAACACAACAGGCTGAGCATCATCTCTGTGCTGAGCCACGGGCTCTGAGCTCTGCAGCGTGGCAGACACAGGAGCAGGAGTGCTCAGAGGTGTTTAAGATTGTCTTATTTCGCTGCTGCTTTTGCTGTTAGATTTTTTCTCTTTTCAATAACTACAAGCTTCTGCCAGCAAGTGATGCATCTGATCTGAGGAGACTGCTCCAAATGCAGCCTGTAGACAACATCTAAGTGAGCCTTTCTCCTGTCTGTGTGATTCAGTATTGCCAGCAAGATAAGGATTTTTTTTCATGCTACAGAGACATGAATACATGAACCCTTTATGATAGGTGTTAAATCTTAACTGGGGAAACAGAGGCCCTTTGATTTGCCTACAATGCTGTGCCACGCTTGCTAGGCGTGAGGTATTGAGAGTTGACAGCACGTAGTTTTGAGCCACTAGCTTGGTCACCAACACAGGCTTTGGAATAATTCTGTCAGATTAGTGCACATGAATGTCAGGCAAAGTCCTCTGAGAGAGCTTGGACCAGGGCTGTGACTGTATCCCATTGTTTTTGCTTCACTTGTCAGTAGGTCTGAGCTGCTGCTTTTTGCCACAGCTGCTGTGTTGGTACACAAGAGATCTGAGGTTCCAGTTCCTCTTGGCAGCAGAAAGCCTGCACTCCTTCCTGACATCTCCTGCCAGCTGGTGGGAAAAACAGACTTCTTCCCAAATGGTTTTTGCTTGATTGGCAACTCAAGTGTAAACAGTAGAAGAAGAGATCAAAGTCTTCTTGGCTGACCTAAAGCCACAGAGTTTACGATAAGAACGGAGAGCGTGTGCTGGCTCAAGCAACTGTTCCCTCCAAAATAGGCTCCAAAGTTATGTCATGCCTGGACAACATGCTGTTTCCCAGTGACAATTTTAAGTTTTGGCAGGTACCTAAGCAAATAATGCATATCCCAGTTTTGTAGCAGCTCTTGCATAACTGTGCTCACTACCTCATGTTAAAGGCAGAGGATGAAGCATTTTGGGGAGCTAAGGGGAGCTGGACACCCTCGACCCACTTGTACCACTGACTTGGAGTGTTGTTTTGCTTTCTGTGAAGCCAGGCGGTCCCAGCTGGTGGTGTTGCAAGGCAGGGAGAAGAGGATGGTCTTTGGTGACTCTGTTCCCAAGCAGCCACAGTTGGTGAGGAAGGGAACAGGGTACCTGCTAAAGATGACAGTGTGCAATGGGACTGGCACAGGGGACAGCTGTCTGTGTCTTATGGTTGGAAGTACAGCTGTCTGACCTAGCAAAGGCCAGAGTTTTTGGGGGTGGCCTGATCAGCGGGGATTCTGTACTTTGTTTCTGACATAGGAATAGTTTGTGCATCCTTGTGACCCTGCCCCACTAGTGCTGGCTCTCCTACCTACAGTGTAAAGCAGCACTGCCTTTTGGGAACAGACAGAATGGAAACTCTGAACCTGGAGACAGTCCAAGAAGCACCTGCTGTAGACAAAAAAATTCTGCTGGCATGCCCAGCCCAAGGCCATGAGGTTACAAGGGCTATCACCTGGTTCCACGTGGGCATCCTGGCTTGCTGAGTTGTAGTCAGGCCAAAAGGGATGTTGACCTGACTCTTTTGAGAGCCAAACTTGGCCCAGCAGGCACAGAAGCGCTGCCTCGAAGCATCATGAAGCCAACAGCTGTGTTATTTCTCTCAGCACTATCTAAACACACACTTTTTACTGTGTTTTCCCCAGATCCCCCACTACAGCAAGGGCTGGCAGCAGGGACTCGATGATGATGCATGTTGAGTCTTGGCATAGGCTTCTTTAATCACCATTTGCCCGTGGCAGCAGTAATTGCTCCACGCTGACACCCCTGTCCTGCCTCATCCCCACTGTGGTCCCTGTGCTCCCTCCCCAGAGCTCCCACCATGGTCAACGAGACCCAGCAGAGCTGCAGTGCCAGCTCCAGCTCCAGGTCGGACGGCGGCAGCAGCAGCGGCAGCGAGAGCTCCAAGGACAGCTCGCGCTGCTCCACGCCCGTGCTCGACGCCGACCGGCACGAGCGGCTGCGCGAGAAGATGCGCCGGCGGCAGGAGGCTGGGGACAGGTGGTTCTCCCTGGAGTTCTTCCCCCCACGCACAGCCAATGGGGCTGTCAACCTCATCTCCAGGTGAGCGCTGCAGGGGGGAGAGGGGGGAGAGGAGTGTCTGTGGTGGAGGGCTGGGAAATAGCTAATGAGGCGGGCTCTGCCCCATGCTCTGTCTCCCCTTCCAGGTGACGAAGCAGGTAATGGGGCTGTGCTTTCCTGCTGAGGAGGGTAATGGACACCAGGTAACTTGTCTTCCTTGAAGGCCCTGAAGAGCTAAGTGTTGTGGTGGGATTACTGAGGGGCCAGGCTGTTTCCCTGCTCCCGTGCTCTGGGAACATGGAGCAACCCCACTGTCATGCTCTGGGGCTGGAGCACAATGCTGGGGCACAAAAGGACCTATTAAAAGCAGAAAATCCTCCTTGAGGAGCAGTGTGCCAAACTCTAGAACAGACTCTCACTTGCTTTCAGAATCATCCAGCCACTGGGGTTTGTGCCTCTGCATTATGGAGGACTAAAGTTTCAGCCTCTGAGATAGGTGTCCCCATCTAAATTTTAAATAAAAGGTGACAGTTCTCAGCAGAGCTAGAAGTTCTTCTGGAGCCCCAGGAGCCACCATGTACTCATCTGGAGGAGAAGAGGGTGTTTCATAATTCTTTTTGTAACTGCTGTATGCCAGGGCCATATGTTAAACAGAAGGGCCTGTTCCAACTCAGAGCAGGAGAAAGGCAAGTTAGGGGAGACCTTGGCCCTTCTCTTAGGGACTCGGGGGGAACACAAGACTGGTCCATCTTTTTTCATATTTGTGGCCACTCCAGTTCAAGCTGAGAGCAGGGGGTTGCAGCATAGTCTCCCATCTAAAAGGAATGAGACTTGCCTTGCTGTCTATCAGAAGCCATATCAGTCTAATAGAACATGCAGGAAGGAAGTTCATTGTACAGAGAACACCTCAATTGCCTCTTCAACGAGTTTGTAAGCTCTTCCCAGAGAGCCTTAAAGGATGGCTTTCCTTATTTACATTGGCCACTTGTTTAACTCTTAGTGCAACACTTCTGTGGTCTCTCCTGCTGCTGCCACCCAAGCTCTCTCTGCCTATTGCTGGCATTCCAGCAGTGAGCAACATATCCCAGGCACAGGGAGGGGATTTGGCTGCCTGGTGTGGGCTGACACAGCTCTCAAACCCACAGGTTTGACCGCATGGGAGCAGGCGGCCCACTCTTCATTGACGTGACGTGGCACCCTGCAGGGGACCCAGGATCTGACAAGGAAACCTCCTCCATGATTATTGCCAACACTGCAGTCAACTACTGTGGCCTGGAGACCATCCTGCACATGACGTGCTCTAACCAGACCAAGGAAGACATCACAGGGCACCTCCAGAAGGCCAAGAGGCTCGGGTTGAAGAACATCATGGCACTGCGTGGAGGTGAGTCCTGCTGTCCTGTGATGTGCAGGGCTGAGGCTGTGCTGTTGTTGTGTTCAGTTCCAGGGTAAAAATTCAGAAATAAGATTTAGAGGCTCCTTCTGCTGCAGGTACTAAAGGCTGAGACTGCATTTCACCTAAGTTAGCAGTCTCCCTTTGTTAGCAGGCCCTCCAGCTCAAGGGCTGACAAAACCAGTCAAGACTGAAACTGCAAACTGGGGTGGTTTCATCTTTGTCTTCCTTTTGATAGCAGGAGGTTTTACAGGAGTAGCAGATCTGAGTCTAGCAAACAGTTGGAGAGAGCTGTGGATTTGTTCTCTTTTCAGATCCTGCTGGTGAGGAATGGCAGGAAGAAGCGGATGGTTTCAACCATGCTGTTGACCTGGTTAAGCACATTCGCAGTGAATTCGATGATTACTTCGACATCTGTGTGGCAGGTAAATGTGCTCCACTGCAGGGGGGGTGGTAGGGTCTGGGGCAGGGAAATCACCTCAGCAGTCCCTCCCTGGACCTGGACCTGGGCTGTGACAATACAATGCTCCCGAATTTCTAGCATGTTCTGACCACCAGGGTTTCACTTTTCCCCCTCTCCCACTTCATCCCAAAGGCTACCCCAAGGGTCATCCTGAAGCAGAGAGCTATGAGACAGACTTGAGGCACCTGAAGGAGAAAGTCTTTGCTGGAGCAGACTTCATCATTACACAGCTTTTCTTCCGGCCAGAAACCTTTCTCAAGTTCATGAAGGACTGTCAAGCCATTGGCATCACCTGCCCCATTATTCCTGGCATCTTCCCCATACAGGTGAAATCCAGTAACTTGAGGTTGGGGAGGGAATATGGATCCAGGACGTTGGGTGTTTGTGGGTCAGGGCCTGAGAGAGATAATACCCTTCACAAAATTCCTGAGAAGTGAGAGTGCTAAACGTGATAAATCTGTAGGTGGTTTGCTAAATTAAACTTAGGTAATAAGAAGCTGAAAAGGTTTTCTGTGCCCATATGGCAAAATGAGGTATAAAGGAGACAATGTCCTGCTGGTCCTGAGGTGTTGTCACTGTCAGAATGCTGGGTTTGGGCAAGGCATGCATAAAATCATGTGAAGTGACATGACTTGGACTACCATCCTAGAGGTGGGACCTGGGAGTGGAATCCAGGAGCCCCAATTCCAAATCTGCCACAAAATTGAGACTAAGTACCTGTGCTACTGGGATGCCAGAAAAGGGCCTTGGAAAAATACAATTCCCCTGCATCCCCATCCAGGGTTACCACTCCCTGCGCCAGCTGGTGAAGCTCTCCAAGCTGGAGGTGCCTCAGGAGATCAAAGATGTGATTGAACCCATCAAGGACAACGACGCAGCGATCCGGAACTACGGGGTGGAGCTGGCAGTGTCCATGTGCCGGGAGCTGCTGGACAGTGGGCTGGTGCACGGGCTCCACTTCTACACCCTCAACAGGGAAGTGGCCACCACTGAAGTCCTGAAGCGCCTGGGCTTGTGGAAGGAGGACCCCAGGTGAGCAGAACATGCTGCTTTCTGTGAGTTCTGCTTTCACAGGTCTGCAAAAGCTGGGAGGAACAGAGGGGACAGCTGAAGGAGGAATTCGTTTTAGTACAGTAGCTTTAAAGTAGCCATTCTGGAACTTTAAAAACCCAGACCCTTAGAGGTGTCACTTGGAAGAAATAAGGTTTTGATTCTGTCAGAACCCCCCTTACAGGCTGGGTGCTACATAAGCTCCTACTGTGTATTCCTAGCATTCTCTGCAGCTGACAAAGGGAATGTGGACTTCTCTCCTGAGTCCATAGGCTTCAGCACAGACAAGAGGAAGCAAAGCAAAACTGACAACTGGTGTTTTTATTTTTCCTTAAAGTAGCTTCCCATAGTGCTTTGCCCTTTTGCCAATTTCAGGTGTCAGTCCTGTACTTTAACATAAATAGACCCCTCCTGAGATTCTTGTAAGGGAACTGAGTGGGGAAAAAATGTTCCATAAAGGAAGACGACTTTCCTGTCCTACTTCTTGGCAAGCAGAACTCTTGTCAGTCTCTTTTACTTGCTCTCCCCAGAGGCAGATTTCTGCAGGGGAAGGGCCTGCAGGCCCTGGTAGAGGGACTGTGTTAATGTGTGCTCCTCCCATGCAGGCGGCCTCTGCCCTGGGCAGTCAGTGCTCACCCCAAGAGAAGGGTGGAGGATGTTCGGCCCATCTTCTGGGCCTCCAGGCCCAAGAGTTACATCTACCGGACCCAGGAGTGGGATGACTTCCCCAACGGCCGCTGGTGAGTGTCACCTGCAGTGGGGACACCTGGCGTGCAGCTGGTCTCTGTTAATGGCTGTCCTGGGCACACTCTGGGCTTCACTGGACTGGGGGCTTCCTAACAAAGTGCTCCCCAGTTGGACTGAATGAGGTGAGGAGAACGGCACCCTTCACTCTGTGTCTGCTGCCCTTACAGGGGTAACTCCTCCTCTCCAGCCTTTGGGGAACTGAAGGACTATTACCTCTTCTACCTGAAGAGCAAGTCCCCCCGGGAGGAGCTTCTGAAGATGTGGGGAGAAGAACTGACTAGTGAAGAGAGTGTCTTTGAAGTGTTCACATGTTACATCACCGGAGAACCCAACAGGAACGGGTACAGGGTGAGTGATGGCCCAGGAAGAGATGGTTGATGTGGCATAGACAATAGTGCTTATTTTCCCTACTCCTGGTACTATATCATTCTTCTAAACAAGAGTTGGCACTTCCCTGTCCAAAAGGGTTGCTGGGACAGTGGCTGGAAGGGGATCCGGCTGCCAGAGCTAGGGTTCAGCATCAAAGGAAAGCTGCTACAGCACGACAGGACAGGTAGCTTAGACTTCAGCAGTCATTCTTAAGAGTTCAGCATATTCTGCCCTGTGAACCAAAGCTGGGAATTCTCTCCTCAAGCACGTGTGTTTGAGACCATTAGGGCGCTTCTGAGTTCCTTCAGCATCCAGGTGGTAATCAGAGGGTTGTTCCATCCACTGTGAGCCACCCTTTCTCCCCACGGCAGGTCACGTGTATGCCTTGGAACGATGACCCTCTTGCTACTGAGACCAACCTTCTGAAGGACCAGCTGGAGAAGGTCAACAGACGAGGGATCCTGACCATCAACTCCCAGCCCAACATCAATGGCAAACCATCCACAGACCCCATCGTAGGCTGGGGCCCCAGTGGGGGCTATGTTTTCCAAAAGGTACTGTACCACTCCATGCTAGGCAGCAGAGTTATGACCCCATTGGGCCTCTTAGGTTGGGTGGTCCCAGGCTTTCATCCAGATAAGGAGCAGGCAGAAAGATTATCTTAATGCCATGGTGAGATGAGGCAAAGCTGCTTTGGTGTCTTAAGAGCCAGACTGTGTCATCTCTGTGGCTGACTTCATGCCTGTTTTTTCCACCTCAGATCACCCTCTGAACATCTGTAGAGTTTCTTGGTTTCGCTCTCAGCAAGTAATTATTGGTAACTTATTTCTAGACCAGGGCTGTGAAGTTGTAGATACAAACATATACCTCCCCTCTGCATCTGCTCCCATTCAGGGATGCAGGAAGGTTTTTCATAAAATGGGAATCAGTGAGGCAATATCTCTACCAACCAGCTTCTCATGGTGATAATCTGACATTTAAAAACTCCCGTCTGTTATTCAGTAAGGCAGAGTTCTCCACCACTGCCCACAGCACTGTGCTGTGCAGACAACTGCCAGGTTCCTTCCTTGTCCTGCCTCCCAGTGTCAGGCATTTCAGGCCCTAGAGCCTTGCCACTAATGGCTGTGATAGGAATCTCCCATCAAGGTAAAGGCCAGTCAAGTGGCTCATACTGGGAAACAAAGCAGCCTTGTTCCAAAGGGATCCAAACCACTAAAGCCAGAGACCAGCAGATGGCAAATGCAGTTATGTTTTCAAAAGAAAAAATTCCCCCGAGGTGAGGGAAATCCATCATCTCACACAATGGCCAGGAAATGGGGGGAGGGGAGGCAGTTGTTGGGAGCAGCCAAGCACAGAGCAAGTACAGAATTCGGTTGTATCAGCACACGGGGAGGATCGGGAACAAAAGATGAGGACAGGGAGTGGTGCTTGGGAGAGCCCAGCTGAGACCCCCGAGTCCTGCTCTCACCAGGCTGGGCTGTCTTGGCAAGACAGTGCTGTGGAACAGAGGTCAAGCTCGGGCCTCTTCCAAGCACTCTGGCACAGGCTGCTTCCTGCTGCAGCACTTGTGGT
The DNA here is from genome assembly GCA_035047865.1 of Dendrocincla tyrannina. Classification (NCBI taxonomy): domain Eukaryota; kingdom Metazoa; phylum Chordata; class Aves; order Passeriformes; family Dendrocolaptidae; genus Dendrocincla; species Dendrocincla tyrannina. The sequence continues at coordinate 2,587,288 of JAWWMP010000057.1, read as the reverse complement.
TACACTGGAGTTCATTCCAGCCTCTCTGCTTGCACGGGTGCAAAGCAGGAAGAGGAAGGATGGAGCTTTCCTGAACTCACTGTTCTGGGCTGTTACTTCTGCTCTCCCCAGTTATTTTTTTTTTCCCCAGCTCTGTTACAAATCTGCTCTGCTCTTTGCTCAAGCCTCCTGTAGTACATGTTTCTGGAAATGGACATACAAGTCTTGGGCTGCCTGGTTTCCAAGCAGCCCCGACTGTAACTGTCCTTGTTTGCCTGTATTTGTGTGTCCTGCCATGACTGAAGGCTCTGATTCTCCTCCCCCTTCCCCATCCCTCCTGCAGGCGTACCTGGAGTTCTTCACCTCCAGCGAGATCGTCACAGCACTGCTCAAAGTGCTGAAGAAGTACGAGCTGAGGGTGAACTACCACATTGTCAATGTCAAGGTAGGCTGTGGGGGACACAACGTGTTCCATTCACCACCTGGGCAGAGAGGCAAATATCAGAGATTCAGATAGCACTGTGAACAAAGCGGGACACGAGGGCTGATGAAGGGAAGGGAAAGGAAAGCAAGTCAGCTGTGCCATGCAGCAGCTGTCTGATCTCTTAGAAGGAGAGGGTAAATGCACTTGTTCCAACTCACTCAGTCCCTCCTCCAGCAGTTGCTTCAGAAAGGTTGTCCTTCCTTTGGCAGGGCCAGAATATCACCAATGCTCCAGATCTGCAACCCAACGCTGTCACCTGGGGCATCTTCCCAGGCAGGGAGATCATCCAGCCCACTGTAGTGGATCCTGTAAGCTTCCTCTACTGGAAGGTGAGTCCTCCCTCCTCCTGGAGACATTACTGGGATGCCCTGGAAGTTCAGGCTGTGGTTCAGTTTTAGTCTGTGACACTTCTCACAGTTGAGGGCTGTTGTAATACTGGCTTGCAGAGCTCCAGATGTTGCTTCTCCTGCTCCGTGTAAGGAGAACTTTGCCGTGGCAAAAGCCCTTCCCAAACACCAAGTGCACAGTAACCTGGGAACCAGCAGTGCCACTGCACTGGTGAGTGCTGGACAGTGGCTCTCCCTCCCCTCTCACACACACAGGGGCAGCATTGAGCCATTCACTGCAGCGAAGACGTGTCTCCTTTCAGCTCTGGGCACTTCCCAGACTGGAGACCATGAGGCTGCTTGCTCAACTCTTGCCATTTTTACTGAGAAGAAACAAACCACAGGCTGGCCAGCCACACCTGACACTGAGTGTCCTAAATTAAGTACCATTAAAATGTTGCACAACAGCCAACAGTGTTTTCCCCTGCCAGGACGAGGCCTTCGCACTGTGGATCGAGCAGTGGGCCAAGCTCTACGAGGAGGAGTCGCCCTCTCGCATGATCATCCAGTACATCCATGACAACTATTACTTGGTCAACCTGGTGGACAACGACTTCCCCCTCGAAAACTGCCTCTGGCAGGTTGTGGAGGATACTTTTGAGCTGCTGAACTCTCAAACTCAGCAGTGAAAATTCCGCTTCTAATCTCTTACTTCCTCCTTCCCTCCACTGACTTTGGGGATAGAAGCAGCAGCAGCTCCTGTGCTGGTGATGGACAACACACTCCTAAACCCACACTAGGTGCTCTTCTTCTCCCCAGCACAAAGGCTCCCTGAGCCCTTCTCAATGAACAACAGCCAGAATTACCTGAACCTCTGAGCTGAGGCTCCACTCTGAGGCTGAAGGCCGGCTCTGAGGGATGAAGAGCTGCTAATCAAGGCTACGTTGATTACAGAACAGGAGAACTCTTGTGCCTCAATGTGATAAAACTCCATGGGATTCTGGTAACTTTCCCATGCCAGAAATGCTGCCTTGGGGGCAGAAACACTCCTGTCAGCGTGCCCTATGCAAGGGGATTATTTCAGCAGTTACCAACCCGGGAAAGAAGGTCAAATTCCTTTTCTATTGCACTCCTAAACTGTATTTCTTCATAATTGCTCATATCAAGCTCTTTTGCACTCACTCCAGAAGAAGGTTCAAATTTTCTTACTAACTTTCCTCCTTTTATTGTATTTCCTGTTTTCTTTTTTATAGAACTATGTGAATTTCAGTTCTGGATTAAGATACTTAGGAATCACACTATTTCTTAGATTATGTACAATAAAATACACATATAAATATCTCTTGTCCTAGCCTATACTCTTAACAGAAACTTGTGTTGCTTGCAAACTAATCACCCTGGCACAGGGAAAAGATTAAGAAAACCAATTGTTTCTGGGCCAGTTCTGCCTTCACTTTCAATGCCTGCCCTGTGTACAGCCAAAGCTCCACGAGGAAAAGCTTAAATTGTGGCATTTACCAAAAGTGAGCCAAAGATTGTAGCTGGTAGAGCTGGAAGGTCGCAGGAGGTGGGGTGGTCCTTTTCCAGTGTCTGTAGGGAGGGATAGCCTATCCTTCCTGACCTAAGCCTATCTTTTCTGACCTAATGACTCTTAACAGCCTTAGGCCTCACAGCATTGCAATAAGGGGTGGTGTGGACCTAACTGAGGCTGCTTTGTGTACTTAGCAATCCTGCAAAGCTACCACAGGCTAGGAAAACAAGACCTCGGGGCAGTTCCCAGTGGGAATTCGAGATCCCTGCCATGCTGTGAGCATCTCTTTCAAATAAGCAAGGAAGAAAAGCCTTTTCCAGATTCTTCAGACCCTCTTGTTACAGCTGTCTGAGGCTGGGCTCATATATCCAGGGTAATTACAGGGCATCAATCACAGAGGCAAGTAATGGGAAGGTTGGGGATCAGACACGCCTGTCTCGCCTCAGCAAAGCTTTTGGTGCTCAGCTGTTCCCAGCAGGTTTCTCCATCCCTTGCCCATTCAGCAGAGAAAGGAACCAGCAGGAAGCAGTCAGGAGGTTGGCCACCCACTGAAAGGCTTAATGAAGAGCTGATGGACCTAGACAGGGGGAGGAGGTGGGAGCCATGTGGGAATCCCCCTGGTAAGAGCCAAATCTGAAAATAAAGACCTGTGTTTGCACCTACCCATGACATTCCAAACTTTGGAATCAACAGGATGTAGCAGAGGCAAGCTCCTGCTCATCTCTAAGACTCGTGTACTTGCTTACTCCCCTGCTTGACACCAAACTCCTGTCCATGAAAAAACCACTGAGTAAAGGGAGGGCCTGTAAGGTGGTTTTTTGACTTTTAATCAGAACTCCAGCAAAAGCAAGGTCCCGAGAAGGGACTGCAACCTCACACCAACAGGGAGTAACTTCTCCATTTACACTGCTAAGGAGGTAGGATACAAGTCCTTCCAAGAGGACCCTTCACTAGGTACCATCTCTTCCTGGTTGTCCCTCGGCTGTCATCCTGCTGGCCTGCAGCACCGCTTTTATCTCAGGAGCAGGGCATTCTCCCTCTCCACTGCCCAGGACCAGCTCTTTGTTGTGACAGGAGCTGTATCCTCCACTGTCCCGAAATGAGCAGCAGCTGCAGGCAATGCCTCTCCATTCAGCAGCGTCCTTTGTCCTTGAGCTGGAATGCCGTGAGCTGCCGCCACCTTCCAAAGGCCTGAAAGACAAAGTGGACAAATCAAATACTCAGGTTACCCTCGAGGGGTTGCAGCCACTCACAGAACCCATAAACACAGCTTTCCCTCTAGCAATGGCCCTGCCAGCTGCCTCACCCTTCCCTCAGAGCCCTGCCCTGTCTCTCCTGGAGCCAGTAAGTGATGTGCAGAGTACAAATCAATGTGAGAGAAGAAAGAAAAATGCCCCCTCTGCCCTCTAATTTCAGTACCTGCTCCGCTCTCCTTAAAGCAGGACCTGATCCTGCATGGATCTTTGGGAGACAGGCAGAGGAGCAAACTGGATGTGAGTTCTAAGGCTCCGCCTGCTCACTCAAATTCATAGTGATCTGCCTGCCCCTGGGTGCAAGTCAGCACAGTCCTCCTGCACCAATATGGAGCCTATTTCTTCCCTGAGTGGGCTCTCCAGAGGCAGGGGATTAGTGGATTAACATCCCTAATAACAGTGGGGAAGGGGGCACACGTCAGGGAAATTGACTGCTGACACAAAGCTTTGAAAAACACCCAAAGATGAACCCATGTAAAGCTGGAAGCTATTTCCCTTTGTTATTAGCAAGTGCCATTCCCTGATGCATTCAACTTCTCCCTAAGCAAGTGCTTTGTGCAGAGAGAGAGATACAGGGAAGAGCAGTTGCCCCTTCGGGGTGTGTTTTGGTCCACTGAAGCCCACAGCACTGAAGCACTCATAAATGCTTGCCTGAGACAGGAGGCTTCTGGCTTCCTCCTCCAAAAAATTCTGCACCACACGGCTTTGCAAGTACCTTCTTCTCCACACCCTCCAGGCCTTTTCTCTCAGCCGCTGCTGGTCCTGCCAGGGGAAGAGGCAGAGCACAGATCACTTGGGCTCTAACAGGCATATTACCTCACTTCCCCAAGTCCCTCTTTGCTTCCTGTGGCTTTCCTGGGTCCCTCCTGAATGACTTTGCACTGGTAACAACAAACAGAGCTTACTAATAACAAACCTCTGTCTCCTGCAAATACTGTGGCTAATTAAGACCCAATACCCTGAGGAGCTCCAGCACCAGCTCCAGCTCCTCAGTGACCATGGACTACACAGGCATCATCTTGTCCCCTGGGCAGGCCAGAGCACGTGTCACACAGCTAAAGCCCAGGAAACCAGGCAGAACATGGGCTCAGGAGAAGAGGACACCAAATGACAGCCCTTGGTAGGTGTGGACACCAGTGGGATGTATCAGGAACGCACATGAGGACAAAGATTGTAAAACTTACTGTGAACTTTCTGAACAGGCTACAGACAACCTACACAAATCATCCTGTCTCAGCTTCCCATTCGTAAGATGGGGCAAAGCACAACCAGATCTGTAGATATGCCAGTCTGTCGTGCTGGCATTTCAAAAAGAACGATGGAAAAACTATCCATGGCAGCAAACCAGGCTTTCTGGTGCACAGAGGTACTTGTTAAACCCCCAGGTCTCCTCTCCCACGCTGCAAGCACAGCAGGCTTGTCCAGTAACACCCATCCCTGCCACCCCGGTGGCACCAGACACTCACCAGCACCTGAGCCAGTACCACCACCCTGCTGGCTTCCTGCCACTGGTGCCACCCCCTTGCCAGACAGAGCAGTCTCCTGTCACGCTGGCGCTGGCGAAGGACCACTGTCTGATGCCACCACCTCAGGTATTTCCTCCTGCAGGCAAGGAAGGCAAATGAGCTTTACCAGCCCAACAGCCCTACAAGGGAGCCCTGCCCTGATGGCAGCAGCAAAAGGAAGCCCAGAGCCCTCCACTCCACTTACCTGAGACACTCCTTATCCCATTCCTCCAAGTCCACCTCTGCTTTGCTCTCCTGAATCTTTGCATGTGCACAAGAGGGTCCTACCACATCAGGTCTCTCCAGCAGGTGAGGGAGCAGCAGCCTTTCAGCCCTGCTTTGGTTTCTGTAGATCACCAGCCAGCGCTGAATGGCACTGGGAAAAAGTCCAGCTGGTGCTGAGCCCCCTTCTCTGCCTCTTGTGCTTTCTAGGAAAGGAAAGAAGAATCACCCAGGTGCTAACCTTGGAGCTAGAGAGGGAGAGAGCAGAGCTGCCACGAGCCCTGAGTCCTTTGGCTCCACACAGAAGCAATTCACAGTTTGACTGCTAGGAGCTCCTACTCCACAAAGATATCCCAGTCAATCTGGCTGGCAAACACTACTCCCCTTCCCTCCTCACACACTCCCTACATGGCCCCATGAAAAGAAGAGAGGAGGGAGCATTTTCTTACTCAGGCACCAGGACAGAGCCATCTTCCTGCTCTTCCTAGCCCCTATGAGGGTACTGCACTGCCGGAAGCACTGGGAAAAGGCAGCTGCTTTGGTCCAGTAGTTGCAGGCCTGCCAAAAGAAATAACACAGCTGCAGCCAAGAGTAAACACAATGCACACAGACAGCACTCACACTAACCAGCCTCAGAGACACATTTATGCCACAGCGCTGCAGGTAGTTTAATGTGCTACACCCCAGGATGGAAACTGCACAGATGAGCTCCCAGCAGGACTGACTCAGCCCTTCCAAATCAATCGACCTCTTTGTGGTTTTCGAGCTGTGAGCCTTTTGACAAAAGCTGCAACTCTGACAGCTCACTCTGCTCTGCAGGGACAGTGATTATCCCATCTCATCTTTGAGCAGAGAGGAAGGAGTGCTCTCATCTTTCTGGTCAAAATGTCCCCTTTCCTTATTGCTGTGCTCCAGATGGTTGCTGCAATCAGTGCCAGATTATGGTGATGAAGTTGCATGCACAGTCTGTAAAGAATTTCAAAGCAGGGACTAAGCAGTCACCACAAATCAAAGCAGGTTTGCCTCGTGACTCACTGAGCCTTCACAAGGGAACAGGCAGTTAAGAATAACTGTCTCAGAGGGATCTTCATCTTCTCTTACTTGTTTGACAGTAGCCACAGATCCCAGACGCAGGGCTCGCTGTCCTCTCGCCGCCACTCGCCAGCGGTGCCAGGCTTTACCTGGAGAGGGGCCCTGCCCCTTGAGCTTCCTCTCTCCTGGCACTTGCTGTTCAGCTCTCAAGAGTTTGTTCCTCCACTCAGTAAAGCTCACAAACAGCAGACGGTGCTCTCTGACCCTTTGAAAGTAAGAGAAGGCTTCCTGCTGCCTCAGTCTACATGCAGTGACCTGGGCCCAGCTGACGAGGCACCTGAAAAACAGGACAAGAAAAGCGGCAGATGCCTAAAGTCCCCTTTCCATGTCAGACCGAATTCCACCTTCTCACCGAGGCTGCAGTGTCCCACATAATGGTCAAAGCAAGCCCAAGAGCATTTAACAATGAAAAAGGCTGCTCCTATTATTCGTTCTGCAATCAACATTTATGGATCTTTCTCTACTTATTTCTCCAGTGCCTTGTCTTTGGGAAGTTCAAGTTCAGAGTCCTCAACTACAGTGTCTTTCTGTTGAAAACTTGCCCTCATTTTACTTCAGGTTCCCAACACTGTTAGTCTCAACTACTCAAAGCCCAGGAGTATGTCTGCTTCCCTCTGGTCATTTTAGCAATTCCTCCTCTTCAAAGGTCTCTGCACACTGAATGCAATGCTACATTATGCTTTTCCTTTGCCTATAAAACAAGCACTCTTCCTAGGCTGCCCTGCCACTACACAAAGTGGACCCACCCCAGAAAAAAGAATTAAATTAGTCAGTCTTCAATCTTCCTCTGTGCCAGCAGCTGACCTTAAGGGTGATGTCTGATGAAGGCTTTTTCCTTATGGGATGAGAATAAAACTGCTAAAATCTCCTTCAGCATGGGACCCAGCAGACTCCTGAAGTGTGTCTGCTGAATTTAAGACAGCAGCTTGCTGTCAAGACTCAGATTTTCATTTTTTTTCTTGGCTGTCACAAACTAAGGGTCTGCGTATGTGGGATGTACAACTCGAATCTTTATGGAGACAATTTTATTCCAGAAATCAATGTCTCTGGGAGTTACTATTAAGAGCACTGTAAATCTGCACCCACAATAATCTCTCTGTATCTCGCAGGCTGATGCATAGGAGGCCACCCTAGAATCCAATCTGCTTTTAACTCCTGGTTTATCCTTTTGGTTCCTCTTTCCACTTGGACTTCCATTATGCAAATCACCCCACTGCATAGGGCAGAGGTGTAAATATCCTCTGCCTGGCAGGCTTCCTGGAAGATCAAGAGAATCTATTGCAGGTTATCCTAGCATGAAAAATGCCCCCTTGGAAGAGACAGGGCTCAGCCTGTTCCATATCCAGGTGAGAAATTAGAAGTGCTGTCTCATCACAGGGGACTCAGAAGGAAGATTAATGCTGGAGACGCGCTCGACAGGGAGGAGCACCATTAAGGAGTTCTCCCAGACACAATTTCCACCAGGGAGCCACCACAGAGATGCATTTGCAGAGTAAAATGCAGCTGGGTGGGGTCAGTGCAGCATCACAGCCACCAAAGTTTTGCTGGGTTTTTAGTTGCTCTTTCCTCTGCAGATCTTTCTCTCCTCTCAGCCTGACCCTGCAAGTCAAAAGGAAACCCGCTAGGGCCAAACCTGCACTTCTCATGCCTTAGATGAACCCTTGGCATAAATAACCTTATTCATTCCTATCCTCCTGACTTATTTCAAAGAGAAACACATGAACAATTTCTGGTTCACTGCACCTGGACACTTTGCACTTCAGGCACGCACTTCCCTCACACAAAATAAACCACAAACAAAACTGTTTTCAATGAGAAAGCTAAGAGAGAAAAGAAATTAAATTCTGTGTTTGCAGGACATAACATAAGGTTGCAAAACATACTACAGCTTCTCCTATATTGTAACTAACACCAAGATGAATTATCATGGTTTTTCATAGGCTTTACTGGATATTGCTTTGCTGCAGGAATATATTGAACTCAATTTTTCACATTAAATTAAAATCAACACACTGTGCCCAGAATCCCAAAAGACTCAGGTTTGTAAACATCAGATCTCTGTAAACCTCTGCCCACTGTTCCTTTCAGCAAACACGGAATAATTCCCATGAAAACAAGGCTTTCAATTTATTAAACTACACAACTTTGTTTGCATTCCCCTTGCTTAGGGTACAAATACAACACTGCACACTAAGACTGAACACAAGTTCTGGAAAGAGAAGAAGTCTTGAATGAGATGGGGAGTGTCAGGCTATGGGTAAGAGACTCTTTAACACAGAAGCATTCCCAGGGAAGTGCTCCTACAGAAGCTCCATTTACACACCAGTTATCTGCACTTTCAAACCCAAGCTCAGCTCTGAACACAAGGGACTCTCTGCTACACAAACTGGTCTTGATTCAAAGCTTCCCTTGGAAATGCTTTGAGGTCAAGAAACAAACCTGTGCAGAAGACGACGTTCCCAGCATAAAGCAGCATATTTCTGCTTCCTTGTTTGGTAATACCAGGTCTGCAGGACCAGCCTCCTCTTCTCCTGGCAGCTGTGCTGAGCCCACTGCTGCTGCAGCTCCCTCAGAGCACGATTCCCTGGGAGAGAACACACCACCTTGCTGAGCTCAGTCCAATGACTTTTCCACCACAGAGTCCAGACAAGAGCAAAGAATACTTTGCTGCAAACACCAAATGGGACCAGACTTGCTAAGATTTCCTGTCCTCTCTTTAGCAGCTAAAGAGACCTTTCAATTCAGCTTGTAGTTCTCTGTCTGCAAGGCAGTCAGACCTCCTTTTTCATTTTCCCTGCAAGGGTTCATGGATCACTTCCACTCTTACCTACGAGGCAATTTTCCATCAAAAATCAGGAGTGTTCCTTTCCTGCCAAAATATAAGTAGCACTCAGAGCATGTGGAATCCCTTGAGGGACAGGATCAGGACTGTCAAACCACCCCAGAAGATACACCCTGTTCCTACTGAAGCACAGCCTGACTGTTGGGTCTGAGGAGACATGTTCAAGTTTGAAATGCTGCACTGAACTCCATTTAACTCCCCAGCTGCTGAAATGCACTGAGCACGCTTTTGGTAGTGCTGGTAGAAGTGCCAAAGGAACATCTTCCCTCCCAAAGCACTACAGAACAGCACATGTCCACTGGTATCACCACATTCCTGTGGTTGCAGGCACTTAGTGACCCCTGGACCAGTGTGTGCCCTTCCAGAGGAACAGTACACAGAATTACAGCCCAAAGCGGGACTTTCTCCATCCCAACCATTCCCACAGCATCCCTCTCCTACAGACACAAGTGCTGCCATGGGACGGGCTCACTCACTTTGCCAGCAGGAATGCCAGTGCCTCAGAGCATCAGCAGTAATCTGGTGCATGTGACACCGGAATCTGCGCTCAACTTCCCCTTTCTGGGCCAGTCTCCTTTTCCACAGGCTGAAAGCCATCTGGCAGCAATGATCTCCATGCTTTAGGGCTGCTGCTGCTTTTTGGTTCTTATTTTCCATGACCCAGTGACGCCAGCTGAGAAAGGCTCTGAGAAAGACAAAGATCACTGCACCCCCTGTAGGAACAACTCGCTCAGACTCACACCCTTGCAACTGAAACTTTAAGAATAAACATACATGAGGGAGTTTTAGAAACACATCTGATTTATTAATGTCCTTTCCCCATTAAATGTCAGGGGAAATAATGGACAGGGCAAGTTGTTGGGAGTCAGATGTTCTGTCCTGGCTGTGCCAAGCCCGATGTGCTCCTCAGCTTGGGAATCAGTAGAGAGCAAGGCCAGTTGAGTGGACAGGAAGTTACCAGGACCTGTTATCAGCAGTGCTGGGCTTGCCCCAGTTTGTAGGGCTTCCCATCAAAACAGAAATTATTATATTCAGATATAACAATTCTGAAGCTGGTAAAAACACAAACTCCCACTGAAGACAGAAAAACACAGCTAGAGAAAGAATTTTTTCTCTTTTTTAAAGCAAGTGGAAAACTTTCAAACCAGAGAGCTTTGGAACACTTGGGTAAAGCACAATCCCTACCGAGACAGCTGAATGTGCCTGAAGTACTGCTGGGCCTTGACAAGTTGTTGAGTCCGAGCTGACCAGACAATGAAGTACCTCTGCAGGCACCATTTCTCTGCCTGCTGCCAGCAGCAATGCACCTCCTTGTCAGAACTGCAGTCCTGTAAACCAGAAAGGCAAAACCAGACCATGAACTGCTGTTATACCACAGTTACTCCATGCAGCTCAGCCCTTTCTCCCTGCTGCTGTGACTTCTATGATTGTCCAGCTCCCTGTTGCTAACCCTCACATCCCCCATGAGAAAAGCTTCAATCTCCCAAACCTTCTGTCTGAGAGAAAAGAACAAAGACAAAACAGCAGTGAGACCTTCCATGTGCTGCTACTGGAACCCAAAGGCTCTTTGCTACATTGGGCTATGCAGCAAACACTTGTACATTTACATTTCATGCACCACTTTCCAGCCTCACCTCCTCCCATGCAGAGTAACTGGTGAGAAGCTGGGCATTATTGTCTGGCCTCTGCAGCACCAAAGACTGGAACTGATCTCCCACAAACCAATTTCTTCTGCAAGATAAATGTGTTGGGGGAAAAGAGAAAGAAACCAGAGGATAAAGTATCTGGCAGGATGGTGTGAGGTGACATCAGGGATTATCCAGAAGGAAGGAATTCAGCCAGACCAAACAATGGTCTGCTGCTACCAGCATTCCAAAGAACCAGCCTCCAACTCACCCAGGTCCAGTGCTCTGTGCAGGAAAGGAGGTGTGCAAGCACAGGGCCCCACCCAGCTCAGCTGGCAGCTCTGTGCACTGGGGGAGCTGCAGGAAGGAACTGTGGCACGGCAGGTGTGGGACATCCTCAGGGAGCAGAAGGGAGCAGAAGCCGTGCTGGCTGCTGTCACTGAGGCTGCATTCCTGCAGGTGTGAAGGGAGGAACACGCTGTGAGGGGAGGGGAGGGGAGGGTCCTCCTGTGGGAGCACTCAGGTAACAGTTCTGACCATGCCATTTACTCCTCTTTTTAGCAAGGATTCATGGAAATCCAGAATGCAACCAAAAGGAACTGCAGGCTAGCAAGTACAGCTCTGCAGTGCAAACATGTAAGTGATGGCAAAGTTATTTCTATACTGAAAAGGGCAAATAGGCATATGCACTATCTCAGTGATGAGGCTCTTCATACCTCATCCCTTCCACCTTGCAGCCACAAACAGAAGCAAGTGTGCAAAGGAACCTCACCAGCTCAGCACCTTCCAGCATCACTAAATGATGAACTAGAAAGGGTACAAAGAGAGTATTGGCTTTACACTTTCAGATTCCATTTCAACTCCAGGATCCCACAGATTCAGTGCTCTTCAGCATTAAATTTTAAGCCATAGTTTGCTGATGACAATATCATATTGAAGCAGAAATTTTCCCCTGCAAAATCCCAGCAATGCAATACCTCAGAGCAGCCTGGATGTCTCAAGGCTCCTCACCTTTTCCAATGAGCTTTGAGAGGTCAGAGTAGCTGGAGCACTGCTGTCAAAGCCAGATGATGTTGAGAAGTCCTCAGAAAACAGCATGGTAAGAGGTTCCTCATAAACAGCTCTGTCCGAGTGCTTAGAACTTCGTTCAACTGTCTTCAGCATGAGGTACTTTTGGTGCCATAGTTTCAGAGTTTTTCTGAGTCTACGCTGCTCCAAAGTCTGAGAGAAAGAACTGAGACAGAAGATATTAAGACAGTAAAGTGGCAGAAGGGGATACTAGTACAGACATGATGGATGATAGAAGGGATAAAAGAGGTGCTTCCAAAAGGATCAGAAAGTCAAGGGGACACTACTAACGAGAGCAGCACTCCAGGAACTGGCTCTTCTGCACTCACTCAGCTTTGTGATGCTCACACAGCCTTGCCTTCCACAGCAGATACACTCTCTGCAGCTTCAGCTTTTGGCAGAGGTCATCAAAGGAGCAGCCTGTTTTCTCCAGACACTGTCTCTCCACAGTCCATGGGGGCTGACCTTCAGGCCTCTCTGTCCCTGTCTTGTCAGCTTCTGAGCTTGTAACTGCTCCATAACCAGTTATATAAAGGAACAAGAGATCATTTGTCAGAAGGCATTCCCAACTCAGCCCAGCCCTCAAACTGCTTCTTTTCACCAAGGTTTAGGACTTTCTGCCACGTTTATGAAGTAGAGCAACAAGTCTCCCTGACACATGCAGAACTAGCCCTCTGCCCACTCTGGTTTGTTCACATTCTGTATCACCTGAGCCCCTCTGTTACCAAGCTGTTTCCAGCTGGTTTTCACTGGAAGAGAAAGGAGCCTGAGCACCTCCAAGGCTTAGATTCTGCACAGAGCCCAGGCTGCTCACCATGATGCTGCCTCCATTGCAGGAGAAAGAGGTTCACCACTGCCTGCTTATCTCCTTCTCTGACCTGCAGCATCTCAACCCACAGCTGGAAGTGCTTCCTCAGTGATACTGCTCTGAGAAGAGCCAGGTTGCACCTGTCAAGTGCCTTCTGTTCAACAGTCTCCTTCCATGTACTGAAGCACCTGAGAATACCAAAGGCAAATAAAAAAAAAATAAAATCCCATGTGTACAAGCCTGGGTCTCTTCCTGAGAGTGGGTTTAGTTCAGGAAAGACAGACAGAAGCTGTCATCTCCTAGCTCCTATTAGTTTATTTCAGTAAAAAGGCACTGCCATGCTCAGGGCACAGCAGCACAGTGGCTGATTTCAGGTTTGGTCTTTCAGGACATCAAAGCTCAGGACCAAAAAGCTTTGGCAGAGCACAGGAGGCAAGCTGTAACATCTCTGGGCACACTAGCTTCTTTTTATGTTTTACCCCTACTTTCACTGTTACTAACACCTAAAACAAAAGGACAGATGGCTTTAAGATGGAACAACACATCACTGCCTGGGTTGGCTCTCTTATTCCTTGGATCTTGACAGTGAACAGACTTTTCACATGAAAAATAGATCCCACCAACTCACCAAGAGACCAAGTTTCTTTGGCTTTGAGTTGTCAGTGCTAAAATCTGTTTCATTTCCAAGCATCGGGAATGCCACATCCAGAAAAGGTTTCGTAGCTTCTTCTTTTCCAGCAGGGCACGGGCTTCCAAAAGCCTGGTTTCCTCTTTGCTCAGCAGCTCCTTCTGCAGGCGCCACAGTCTGAAAGCTGCTGTGTCAAAGGGCAGGAAGAGGTTACAAGGAGAAGAAGAACTTAGAAGAACTTCTAACAACTTAAGTGTCACACAGCAAATGTTCCCTGGCTGAACTCCAGCTGCACGGGAAAGGGCACTTAAGGGAGACAGCTCACAGTGCTGGAGCAACAGCACCTGCTGCAGCTGAATCCATACCAGGGACAAGGCAAAAGGTGGATGACATGGCAAGTGGCACACTCCACCATCACAGATACTGGCGCAGCTATTTGCAGACCAGGTTCTGAAATAGTCAGGTCAAAGCAACAACTACACACAAACCAGAAGACATGGTGAAACAGTGATCACCTCCAAGCTGTTCCAAGGCTGTGGAATGTGTGCTTACCAGCCAGGCGTCTCATGTCTCGGATTGCTTCAGCTCTCCAGCAGAACTCATCTCCTCTCTGCCCCCGACGCAGCTGTGTCCACAGCTCCCCCTCCACCCTGAAAGAGCCACAACCAGGCTTCAACATCCAGCTGTCCAAAAGGGCACTCACGGAACAGAATCCAGAGCTTTCCGCTGTCTTTTTGTCTGGACTTGTTTTTCTGCCTTCAGAATCAGAAGGCTCAACAAAAGGCTTTTCTTGTGACACCTCTAGTGCCAACTGTGCTACAGCAGAGTACTGTAGCATTGCCTCACTCCAATCTCATTTACACCTGTATCACATATGCAGGTGGTAACTGAAGCCAAGAATCAGTACCGGAGTATTTCTGTCAGGCCCTCAAACACTAGTGCAGAGAAGCTTTGAAATGAGATTGTTTAGGTCTTAAAACTAAGTTACGAATTCTTGAAATGTTTATCTACAGCAATACGTCCAAGGACATGGAAACAAATTCGCCATCGTTTGAGAAAAAAATTTCCCTGTGTTTGTACACGTTCCTTTGTCCAAGATAACAGAAAGAGAACACTCTTGGCTTACCTACAAGCCTGCTCTGCTTCCTTTGAGTATCCTGTTGTAAGCTGATGCTGAGCTGAGGTTGTCATAGTTGCTAATCTTCCTACTCCAAAACCCCCTGCTGATGAACTTTGGGTATAAGAATATGGCTCAGGCTGCAGAGCTTCCTTCTTGCTCTGTTTTGCCAGAGCTTCCTTCCACTGAAGAAGAAACCATGAGATTAGAACAAACTGCAGAGTATTGGTATCAGCATCCCCATCCCTGAATTTCACCCAGGGTCCCCCTTCCTCCTCCCTGTCTAAGGAGGATTCCTGCCCTCTGTGACTGCACAGCAGAAAGCTCACAGCACCACTCCCCCTGCTCACCCTGTGGAAGCTGGCAGCCAGCAGAGTGGAAGCATATCTCTGCTGGGCCCCCTCCAGCTGTGTCCTCCTCCAGTGCACGGCCCACTGCAGCGCACCAAGGCCCTTCCGAAGCAGCTGCTCTCTGTAGAACTGCCTGGCTGCAGCCCTTTTCCAAAGGATGTGTCTCCTCCAGGCTTGGAAACACCTCCTTAGGATTTGTCTGTCACAGAAGTGATGGAAACTTAAAAAGAAAAAAATAAAAGTGAGCTGCAGTTAACAGAAAGGAAAGTTAAACCAGCCAGGAGGTGGCAATCAGAGTTCAGCCATCAAGCTGTAACAAGTTACTTCAAATCATTCTTCTGAAGAGTGAAAAACCTGCAGTCTCACACCAAATTAAGGAATCGTTAAATTGGTAGCAACCTCACACACATCTTATCCACAGGTCACAAAACTGAATCCAATCCCATGTATGAGCCCAGCTCTTGATCTTCTCTAACTGCAGGGAGCACGCTGGAATTTGCTGCACTGAAGAGTAGCACTGATGGTACCAATGCTTTTTGTTGCTAGCAACAACCAAGGCTGAATTTAGAAGCTAGATTTTAAAAGATACATAAATTATTTTTTAGATCATACTCCTTTGAACAGAAATGGATGCAGCACCTCAGCCAACCACAGCAGAATTATTTAAGTTAGGTCCTAAAACCAGGTCTCAGGAACATGGCTCCTTAGCCACTTTGCAGCAGTTCTCCTCCTCTGTTAACTACCAGCACACTCACACATAAACACAGGTTCCTTTTACCTTTGTTCATTCACCTTCAATGACCAGAAGCTGTTCTCTGAGACCTGCAAACAGACAAAAGACAGGAACTCACAATTATTCCCACTACTCTACTCTGATGAAGGCTTTGTTTTTGTGGCACAAGTCATTGTGGATGGAGACCAGAGCAGTGCTGCCTCAGGGTCAGGTATTTTGTCAGATGCTTTGGACACTGCCCCCACTACTGCTCTGGGAATACTCTTACGTACTTCAGACATGGAAAAGCACAGCAAAACTGAAATCTCAGGGCCCTGCAACCATGCAGAGCAAAAACGAGTTTAATGCTTTCCCTAAGCATGCAGATCCAGAGAACATAAACAGGTAAACAAACTGATCCATAGGAAGAAGTGAATGAAACTGCAAGATGCATATGTTGGGATGAAGCAGGACTCTAAGAGAGCAGACTCTGGCCATTCAGTATCAGGAAAAAAACATAGGACAAGCATCCCATCACTTGTACCTCAGCTCTGCCCCTCTAGCAAGTGGCAGAAACAAGCACAAGCAGTACCTGTGCCCAGGGATGCTTTGCAGTGAGCACACCCTCACCTCTCTGGACACAGTTCCCTGTGTCTGGCTCCCTTCTTCACAGCACCGTGGCTCTTTGGCACTCCTCTCCACAGAACGTTCTTCAGAGTGGTTGAGACTGGCATCAGCTTTCAAAGTCCTCCTGCTTTGGTAGGAGTATTTGTTTCTCCTTCCTTCTCTGCTCACATTCATACAATCTACATCAGAACACTGCCCAAAGCCTTCTTCACCCTGCATGCCCGAAGGGCTGGACTGGCTGCTGCCCACCACAGCCATCCTTCTGGCTGCCCATGGTCTGGAGTCACACACAGCTTCTGACTCTCTGCTGCACTTAACACGAGGTTCACAGTTGCTGACTTCTACAGATTTAACACTAAGCTGCTGGCCTGGTCTAAACTCTTTATCTCCAGGAGGAGAAGCAACCCTCACACACACTTCCCTTGGAGTTCCATACATGGCTACACCAACATTCATCTGAGCCCCCCTGAAATCGGTCTCCAGTGACACCTGCAGACCCTCTGGGCACAAACTGGATGGAAGGTCTTTCTTCCAAGATCCAGCACACACAGATGCCCCATTAGATGACTTTTCTCCTTTAAGAACCTTTTTTGGGGGATGACTTTTTGTGTGAACATAAAGACTACCAGTTTCCAGAGTTGGCTTTGCCTGGGACTGGCATCTGAAATAAGGGGACCAACTGCAGGACGATTCTGCTTCTGTATCCACTAGCCTGCCAGAGCCCACTCCAGAAGCAAGGGCTTGTGGTTGGATGCCACCTGAAATTTTGGTTCTCCATGTGTTTGAATCAACATACCCATATCTGTGAGAGACAGAGTGAGGTTCTGCATGACTGAAGTCCCTTGCTACTGCACTGAGGCTCCAGTCTTTGGCAAATGGGACACCCCATTTCAACCGTGCCTGAGCAGCACTGGTCTTTGCTGCAGCTAGCTGTTCTCCCATGGTCAGGATACTGGGGGTTGAATCATCAGGAGCAAAGCACAAACGGCCACTGACTGGAGAGGACTTGGGCTCCAGAGGGAGGGAGCCCCGTATTCCCATCAAAGCACTTTCTTGCTTAAGCCTCTGGATTGAACAGTACAAGCTGGCAGAGATCCGTGAGGATTGCAAAAGAGACTGAAAGGAGTCCAAACCAGATGGATCGAGATCCACCAAGGTCAGGGCTGAACTAGGACAAGTGTTCACACCTTCTCCTGGGCTCCTTGAAGAGGGACAGCCCCCTAGTTCATGCCTACGAAGGGAATCCACAGTATGAGATGAGAAACATGCATTGACCAGTGAAGGGTTCACAGGATCCATACAAGAAGCAGCAGGAGGCTGATGCTGTTGTTTTTCCACTGGATAGTCACTATTCTTGTTCCTACTTTGTAAATAGCAATGACAAGCAGTGTGTGTGGAGCAGGGACCAGCTGCTTTTGCTTCCTGATGGAGTTGTTGAGGAAAGTCAATACCCTCACTCCTTCTCCCTTCTAAACCACAAGCCTCAAGGTGCGAGGGAGATTTACAGCAGGGAGCACGGACAAATCAAGGTGGGGACTCCTTGTGCTGCAGCCTAGAGCAGGGATTACTCTCCTGCAGGAAGCAGGAACTGGAGAACTGAGTGGCAGTGTCCTGGAACGGCTGAGAAGGGCAGGAGAGATTAGTCTGTCTCAGACTGGGATCTCTCTTCCCAGCTCAGAGGTGTGGTACACAACCAGCCTCGTGCTGCTGTCTGCCTGGGCTTACACTGAATGCTGCAGCCTCAAGCCAGGGATGAGAAATGGCTACTCGACTTCTAGTGCCCAAATACAGACCAAAATTCTCATTCTTCTGAATGTTTCTTTGTTTCTGAAGAAAAAGAAGAAGAAATATAAACAAAGGAGCATGTGTATTCCCCATCACATCTTGCCTAGTTTGCCAAAGGCTTTGGGTACTTTCCTTGTGAATTTCTCATCTCTGATCCGCCAGCCTCAGTCCTCAGATTGTTACAGACACTACTCTCTTCCTGTTTCTCAGCAGACAATCATGTCTGGCACAGCAGGAATGATTGAAAGGGACAGATTCAGTTTCCAACAAAAAACCTGGAAAACAAAAGACTTCCAGCATTATGCACCTGCAGCCTCAAAAAGAACTTGTAACTAGCAAGGCAGAATTATCCTGCTGCCATGACAAAGTAGTGTGGAGCAGCTTTTCCTGAATGCTTTACATCTCACCAGATTTACATGACACCAAGCAAGAACGGGTCTGAAAGAAAATGTTTTCACAGAAGTCAGGGCAACGTGGTTCCAGCTGGAGAGCAATGCTTATCCCTCTTCATTGACTGGAAATTCAGCTCGGATCTCCTCTACACATGTATTTTCTCCAGGGCTGATAGGAGAGGTAGGGCCTCAACTTAAGGTACTCTTGCACTGCTTAACAAGTGAAAACTTGTCCATGTATCGTGCTACAGCCCTGTAGAGGTTCAAGGCTCTACAGACCGATTTCTTCTTGCCCACACTGAAGGATGAAACCATGTTCACACATCCAGAGAACCTACACTATCCCCTAACCTCGAACAGTTATAGCATAGTTGGGAAACCTAATTTGCAGTCTAGCCACTTAAGTCTGATGGCTATACATATAACACTCATCCTGAGAACAGATTCCCAAGTTGCTGCTAACAGGTAAGTGCAATTTGAGGGGACTGTGCTTTCATTCCCTCAAATTTTAAAAGCAAGTTGTCAATCACTGCCATTCTAACCATCATTCTTTTCCACCTCTCTTTCAAAAAGTGAAAATGGTATTGTATAAAGACACAGACAGCTCTATCATATTAAAATCCCTAGTCAACTTGAAAAGAGACAGCGTGGCCTATGAAATCAACGCCCATTGTCTTTTTCAAACACGCTCTAATCCCAGAAAGCTTCCTGTCAAATTGCACTCTGTTTCCAAACTCTGTTTATCTCATTCTCTTCTAAGGAAGTGTTTGAGCCTCAGTTACCCCTGTTTGTAACAGCCCACTTGTCCCTCTCACATGCAAACTCCTTCGGTAATCACCACAAACTGGGGAACAAACTCAACTCCTGAAGCAGCAGGAGACAGGCAGTGTTGCAATTATCCCTGGGAACTGTTGTTAGTGCCTTTCATACATCACTGAGGCTGCCATGAACGGAAAGATCCCATTATTTTTTCCAGACAAGTGGAAGTTGGCAACTACAGAGTGAACAGACAAAGCACAGCTGCCTTCCTTGGGGTGCCCATCCCTGCATGAAGTATAACCACAAAATGCAGTGGACTGGTGTTCCATGGAAGCAGTCCCTGCATCCCAGGAATATCCAGTCAACAGCAATGTATCACAACAGGGTGTTACAAAGGATTTAAACTGTGAAAGGACATGAAACCACCATGTTTATCAGTGTTTTGCCCTGTGAACACCCAGCTCTGGACTACTTTATGCTCGAGAACTTGAACATAATCTATTTGCTTGATATGTCACTTTTTTAGCTCTCCATTTCAGTTCTTTCTGCCAGGTACCAGCTTCTCAGCACATTGCTCTGGTTATTTTACGTGGTGTCCTTCACCTCATTCATTCCTAATTTCAGTGTCATTGAGATTCAGAAGAAATAGCATTCTTTAAAAAGGATGTTTGTCTGCCTTCTCAAAATTGCCACTCAGGACTTTAACATAAGTACTTTTAAGCAGTACTTCATCTTACTCAAAAGACAAGAAGATATCATGAAGTGCTTTTTCAAAACTTCTCCAACGGCCAAAAGAGATACTCAAGGCAAACTGCACATTTTGTGAACTGCAAAATCCATGACCAATGAATTTCATATTAGTTTTTATGTTTCCAGCTAAAACAACGCATGCTTACTATATAAACACTTTGCAGCAACACACTAATGCATTAAAACCCGAGACAAATCCAATTAAGCAAATAAAAGATGATCAAGTTATTTCTGTTGTTATATGCAAAAGGAATTAAATAGCACAGTTCATGAAAAGTAAACCGAGCTCTTTCAAGGACTGCCATTTCGGCAGTATGATAACCATGCCAGACCCATAATAAACACACAAACTCTGCACAGACAGTGCCCACTTTCCCATCCCTGCAGCCCAAAGCCGACACATCTCACATTCCGAGCTGGGATGGGCGATGAGTCCCAGATTGCACTTCAGGTGCCTGAGGAACAAGGCTCCTCTGCACCCTCAGCCTGGCACGGCACAGCACAGCACAGACCACAGCATACACCTCACCACAGCACAGCACACACCACAGCATACACCTCACCACAGCACAGCACACGCCACAGCATACACCTCACCACAGCACAGCACAGACCACAGCATACACCTCACCACAGCACAGCACACACCACAGCATACACCTCACCACAGCACA
>JAWWMP010000057.1:2554790-2566659 GCA_035047865.1 Dendrocincla tyrannina | reverse complement strand
CAGCACACAGCACAGCATACACCTCACCACAGCACAGCACACAGCACAGCATACACCTCACCACAGCACAGCACACAGCACAGCATACACCTCACCACAGCACAGCACACACCACAGCATACACCTCACCACAGCACAGCACACAGCACAGCATACACCTCACCACAGCACAGCACAGACCACAGCATACACCTCACCACAGCACAGCACAGCACAGCACAGAACACACACACCTCACCTCACCACACACCACACCTCACCACACCACACACAGCACAGCACACAGCACAGCATATACCTCACCACAGCACAGCACGGAACACACACACCTCACCACAGCACACACCTCACCACAGCACACCACAGAACACACACACCTCACCACATCAGACCCCACACCACAGCACACCCCACAGCAGACCCCACCACCCCACACCTCCCCAGGGCTGCCCCACACGATCCTCCTTTTGCCGCTGCCAGACTCCCGGCTGGCACCGCCAGCCCCACGGGGTGGGTGTCCCCTCAGCCGCTGGCCCAGGCGCGGCCGTGGGAGCACGAAGCCCATGCCCAGGCCCCCCGCAGCATTCCCGATGCTCCACGCTCCCCCTGGGCACTTACTCACCTCCCAGAGCCGCTGCTGGGCGTCGCCAGGCCCTCGGGGGCGACCGTGCCCCTCTGTGCCAGCACCCCTGGGCGGGACAGCCCGCGCGTCCCCCTCAGCGCCCGCTCCCCCAGGGGCTCCCTAAGCAGCTTACCCCGGCGATTAGCAACGCTGCCGCTCCCCACGGCTGCAGATGGCCGCGGGAAAGCCGCTCTGGCCCACGGCTAATTAAAGCGGGGCTGATGAGGCCGTACCTGTCCCGGGCGGCCCCTCACGGCGGGCGCCATCTTCTCCTCCTGGGCCCGGGACCCTGCCCGGGGCACCCCCGCTCCACACCGGTAACCCCGGCCACAGCAGCGCCCGGCGATTTGCAAATAAAACAAGGCAAACCCACCCGAATGGCGCAGTGCACCTGTCCGGCTGAGGAGAGCCCGCCGAGGAGCTCCGGGAGCAGCGGGGCCAGGCGGCTGCACGAACCCCCTCACGCTCCTGAGCCAGGTACAAACCTCTCCTCCGCCAAAGCCAGGAGAGCGGCCTGCACTTATCACCACCTCTCTGGTTTACTGCCCAAAACAGGTATCCTTGAGGCACTGTAAGCCCTGTGTGACTCCTGCCTTGCTCTGTTCCCCTGAGCTCCCACATGTGCTGAATTCTCCACACAAAAGCCCACAGAAGGTCAGCTAGATGGGTATTTCCAATGGAGAATGGCTGGGAAGGCCTCACTAGGTATAACTGATTGTGCACATACCCAAAAACACTGCATTGAAAGCTGTGATTTTCAGTCTGTGGATCATTGGTCCAGGGAAGAAAAAGCCTGAGTGTTTAAATGCATTATTCAGGCATCTGTGCTGTCACTGTGCAGCTCGAAAGAGCTGAAAAAAACTATTAACATAAAGGCTGTGCACTCCACAAGCCCCAGAAATTGCTACCTACTTATTTGTTCTTCCCCATCTGACCACAAGAACAGACTGATTCCTATTCCTGTGCTCTACTGCCTGGCAGCTTGAAAAGTGGGTGTACAACACTCATCCCAGGAGAGTAACCCCAAATACTACACTTTCATGGCATTTACCATGTGCTGGGTCCAAGTATCAATGATGAAGGTCCAGGTACACCAGCAGGTCACTGTAGTGCATGTGCAGCAGAATAGAGGAAGCATCTCTTATGTTTAAGGTGATCAAAGTTGGGAGAAAACTGCTTGGTTTTAAAAATACAAATGGCATGGTTCTGCAGGTTAGAACAAAATTAACAGGGCTCTTGATCACTGAAGAATCAACACAGCAGCAGGTCTTGTCAAGAGAAATGCAACTACAGAACAATAGATGTAAACTTTGAAAATGAAACTGCTTCAGAAAAGCACATCTTCCTAGCTCTAGAATTCTGCCAAAGCTCACATACTCTTGTATGTGAATCCTGTTGAAATTAGTTTGTTTATTTGTTTCTGGGGATTTGTTTGTTTTAGAATTTTACCTGAAAGCTACAGAGGGGCAGGTTTATTGCGCATAACATTAGAATTAATGGTTTCTCGCACTCCACAGAGATCACCTCTGCAGTATAAATAAATCCATCTTTTCCTTTCCCCAGTCTCCATTTTACTAGCCCACCTTCCCACCCACATATTTACAAGCAGCACCCTCTACATGTCAGAGTAAAGCTTAGACTAAAAGCCATCAGAACCCTGTAGACCGTTTCCAGCCAGTGACCCTCCCAGACTGCCTGGATGCAGTCCCAAACCCTCATGAACAGCTACATTTTCAAAAAAGACGTAAGTGACCAGTTTAACTTTTTCTAACACAGAAAAACTGTGTTCATTTTATAGTTTTCTTAGAAAAATTTAACATTTCAAGTTCCGTTAAGACAGGCAGCTGAAGGCAAAAGGACATTTCAAGGCACAAAGTATCTATAACCTACATTCAACAATCAGTTTTAAGTATCCTGAAGTACATTCAACTTGCATAAAAGCATCAGTCAATAAAACCCAAACCAGATGCCGGGAGCACAAGCACTGGCCCAATAAGAGCATTTCATACCAAGCACAGCTTTGTGCAAACCACCACAGCTAACACAGGGAGTTATAAATCTTAGGAGGTCATAAATCTTAGTTAAATAACACCATCAAAAACAGCTCTTGAGAACTCCCAGATGTTTCCTGGAAATATATCTGCATAAAAGCAGGCTACACTGTATTGTTTAAGGACAGTCCATAAGGCTTTTAAAGATAGTTTGTCCTGGGGTACTTTAGTGGTTCCCTTACTCACAGCAAAGAGGATGCACAATGCAGGACTTGAAGACTGAAGAAGGTGCATCCAGTGACACATACTGAGGGGGGATTTAGGAGGAGAGTACTGGGATTACAATGAGTCACAGTGCTTCACGTGGCACCTCTGAGATCTTCTGGACTTACTGCGGGAACCCACGTGCCCAGCCTTCAAGGAGGCAAAAGAAATACCAGATCCTATCCTGTGTGCTCAGCAGCAGGTGTTGCCCCATGAAAACAGGCAGAAGAAGAGCAGAAGCCTTGGCTGGGTGAGGGCAGTGTCCATTCTGGGTTCCAGGTGCCTCAGTAGGGTGGCTGGGCTGCCTTGCCCGGGGGAGGCCACTGTGGAGTGGCTTCTGGCTGATCAATGGGCTCGTAGGTGCTGCGATCCTGGCCTGCGCTGGTGACACCTGGATGGAGATGGAAGAGAACAAACTTGGGAACAACACAAAAGCACAAGAACTGAACCCTCCAGACGAAACCAACAGCTCAGGAGCACACCACATTAGCTGCTCTACCAGCTCCCCAGCACCTGCCCTCTGTGATCCTCACTACACAGGCAAGAGGTAATAAACTCATCCTCCCAACAAAGGGAAACTAACGCATTTGAACATGCCTCTTCACTCCTTGCCAACTGCCCTCTTAGCAGACACATGGCTGTATGCAAAGCAAGACCCACAATACCCCATTGCAGCATAACAAGTTCCTATAACAGTATATTTCTGCCAGACCAGTGTATGAGAGCTCGTGGAAAAATGAACAAAGCCAGAAGCAGCAGGAACCATGGCCAGCTGACAGCATAGATTTAAAGGCATGATTCATCCCTGAACCACTCTTCCCAACAATGCAGTGTGCACACCATGGCACTAAATTTGAATCCAGCAGTGCTCCCAACTGCACTATGAACAATTTGTCTGTACAAAATCATGTTACTGTCCTGGGGATGAGCAGGGGGAATGAGAGAGAGAGAGAGAGAGAGGGAGAAAGTGCATGGACAGATCTTTATTGATGGACCAGGCATCTGCCATGGCTAAAAATCAACCTGAATCATAGGTAGGCACTAAATCATATGAGGGGTTTATTCTAAGCAGCAGCAATGCTGCCAAGCAACAGAAAGAAATTTTGTGTGGAAAGAAAACGAGACACAGAAGGCTGGATAAAATGCAACACTGATACGTTCAGAAGGAAAATGCCAGATAGCAGGGAAATTTGTCAAGCAAACTCCACACAAAACAACAGAACACTGTATTGAAAATCTTATGAGAAAGACAATTCAGGAGAGGATATGAAACTATGTGTCTGAATTCCCACCTGTGCCTGAGAGGAGACTCTCAGGCAGTACCTTGCCTGGTTGGGATAGTGTGCTTGAAAAGGAATGCTCCCAAACTCCAAGCAAAAGGACAAGCTCCTCAATCATACCCACACTTTCCATGGAATACACGTCAAACCCCACTGATGAGCACAGGGAGCAGCTAATAAACTGGCACAAACATGGCCCATAACGAGACACTTCAGGTGACTCAGCAGCCTCCTGACCCAGGTAAGACACACCTGTCTGGATTTTCACAAGTAGCTGGCAGAGAGGACATCCACACTGCACTAGCAAATGGCACACAGTGCCCCAAGCCATACTTTGTTTCCTTCCATGGCTTCTCCACCTCTGCAGGTATCCACCTCTTTTCACAGAACTGATTTTTGCTAACACCAAAGCAGCACAAGTGACAGCTTCCAAACACTGTAATGCAGTTACATGACCCTTTGTCCTGCACAGCCTTCTCAGGATGGCAAACAGAGCTGTGCCAGGCTGCTGGTTTTGCCAGCATGAACTCCCACACAACAAACAATCTCTGGCAGCTGCCCAGGCATGAACTAGCACCAGGCATGCTTGGCAAAGCTAAGACCCAGAACATCCAGCCACAGTCCATTCTCTCTGGCAAGGCTGCCACATCATCATTAACAAGTAAAACCAGGAGAAAAATGAGTGTCTCCAGGCAAAGCCCCATGAGGTAAACACCCGTCCCATTTTCCAGGTGAGGAGATGGAGGTCCAAACCAAATCAATGTGAGGCCCAAGAAAGCTTGGAGTTAGAAATTCAGCATATTTTCCTCTCATGCATAATCCAGCTAGAGGAGATGCTGCCTCTACTTTTCCCCAGAAGAAAAAGAAAGGATTGCCAAAGAAAGGACACCCAAAGGCTTGCAACATGCACACACAAATGCAAGAGGAGGGAGGGAGGAAAGACCTCTCACAGTACCATTGTGGGCATAGTGGCTGTCAGACAAGGACTCCAGGTCTGCATGGGAAGAAAGAATAAATTTAAGGCCAAAGACACAGCAGAAACACAAAATGGGAGAACAGACATGAGCAAAAGAGAGCAAGCATGCCATTGGAAATGGGGGCAGAATCCTGGGCTCAGGGCAGAAGGATCCAAAGTGCAAGGCAGACCCCTCAGCACCTGAGGAGAAGACCCACAGGGACACGGCAGCAGAGGAAAGATCCTACCTATGTTAAAGGTGTACTCTCCTCCACGCTCCCGATACATCCGATACACCAAATAGCAGGACAGGGGTTTGAGGAGGAGGCTGAAAATGGCCATGCCTACACTGAAACGGCTTGTATCACCAAGGTGGTCGTGGGCAGGGTAGAAGACAGAGATGTGAATGATGTCTGTGAGGACTGTGAGCAGCAGGCCAGTCAGGAACTGGAAATAAGGAGAGAGAATGGGACATGAACTGAACAGGGGTTAACTACTAGAAGTAACAGGCAGTGAGAGAATCTGCGTCCTGTGAGATCCGTGTTCACACAATCATCCCTCACCCCAGGATCACACATGGTTAACTCCTGACACTGCCCCACGTAGACAGATACTCCTAGATGAATGGTCTTGTATTTTGTCCATTGTCTTCACATCTGTCAGATACTTTCTCATAATATATTCCAGAAATTTAATATTTTCTGTTTAATTATTTAAATGTTTAATATTGTTTGCCAATCTCTTTAACATTCAGAGAAGGGTTTTATAAAGCCGCTCCACTCAAGCGTATCAAACACCTTCAGTCCTCCTCCGGCATTACAAGTCACAACAGCAGGTAAAAAAAAGCAAAAATCACCTATGTTCATCTCTGAGAAGAAAAATAACTGATAGTGAATGAATCTCATTGTGGTTTAGAGAGCTTATAGATTTATACACACTTAAAAAACCCAAACCCACCCAAACAGGGAACTGACTTGTTCACTGCTGTACTGGGAACAGCTGAAAACCATCAGTGCCTCAAAGGCTCTGCCCTCCACCCTCTCCCTGAGCAGCCTGGGAAAAGCTAACACCCCCACACTCACCAGCACGATGGCATCAAGGGAATCTCGCTGCACAATGGCCCAGATCCCCACTGCAAGGACACTGAAGTTTCCCCAGGCATAGGAGGCTGGCAACATGTAATTCATGCATCCCCTGCCAAACGAGACAAAAAGCCCCAGACCAAATTCGCAAGAAGCCTGCAACAGTCTGTGTTCATCCCTGTTCCCACTCTTAGATTTAGGATCTTCTTGCACAAAGGCAGGCACAGCGTGCCGATTCCCCAGGAATGCCCCATTTCTAGTTTGAAGGAGTACCCTCTTCTCACCCAGACCAGGCACCCATCACTCACCATACTGTGAGCAGCCAGTGCACCAGAATGATGGCCTGTGAAAAAAAAGAGGAAAACAGGTCAGCAAGTTTGGAGAACCCTGAGAGGATCAACATGAAATGATACAATCTTGTCTGGAAGAGAGTCCTGGAGCCATGGAGCAGTGCAGAAAGCTGGTGAGGCAACTGGGACAGTGAAGACAAACTCATTTTTCTCTGCTTCTGTTGCTGAGTATTTCCTGTGGCGCTGCACTGCAGTCGTTCATTCTTGTTGTCATCTCTGTCAACAGCTGATTCAGGGCCCACTTAGTCTCTTCTAAATGGGTTATTGATTTTGGAACTCCAGAATAGTTTGCACAGAAAACCAGGCAATCTGACTCACACTATGCTAGAACAGTTTATACATGACCAGTTTGGCATCCCATCACCAAGAGGTCCATGGATAGTCATGCCTGCAGCTCCCATGCGCCTTTTAGCTCCTTCCAGTCTGTTCAGAACAGCGGTTCAACCTCACTGCAGTATTAACAGACCCAAAGGCATCTTCCAGGACTCCAAGAACCTGCTCCTGCCACAGCACACAGCTCTTCTCACTCCTGGTGAAGCCACCAAGCCCAAATGCCAACAGTGCCCTAAGCAGCAATATGATAATGCAGTCATAAGTTCTGTACTTTGCATATGTCCCTAATTATCCTGATCCTTGTGGGTCAACAGGACAAATCCAAGAAGGAAGGACTGTACTCTTAACAACTGACACAAGGATTCTCTTCAGCAGCACTTTCCATTTCTGTAACCAAGGAGACATACTCTACATGTTTATTCAGACAGCAAATGGGAACAACAAAATATCACTTCATGCTTTTTCTATATCCATATCCATGTGCTCACTCACTTCAGAGCCTGCTGGCCAGTCCAGCAAAGGGAGGTCTCTCATATTCACACTCTTGTTTTCATTTGTGAAAACAAGAATATGGAAGATGAGCTCTCTTAGCAGCCTAACCAAAGAAAGGTGAGGGTCCATGGGATACAGGCATTCTTTCATTTTTTTCTAGCTGTGAGAACGGCTCCAATTGGCATTTATACTGACCTTGGTATAAAAAGAACCTCCACACTACCAAAACCCCTCTGAAGCACACTCCCACCAAAACAACTCAAAAGGAAAGCTGTGAAATGAGGAAGTAGCAAAAGCCTAAGTTACTCCGTGAACACAGGAACGCTGTATGCAGATAGGAGCATTCAGACACTAAAAAAAAATAATTAAGATCTACTGACATCCTGCTACATTCCTTAAGACATCTATCCATGCTCTAAAACAAAACTACTTGCTGGAGGAGAGAGTGGCCTGTGAAGCTGTGACATGAGCAAAGCCCAGCCAGGAACCCCCCGGGGGTGACACAGAGGCTGTGGCTCACAGTTCACCACGATGCAAATGTTTGACTGTCTTCTGCTCTCCCTTCACTGCAGTGTCCCAGCACAGCTGCTCAGCACTCACCAGACTTTGCTGGAACTTCAAACGCTGCTTAGACAGATTTTTATTAATTAATTTTTTTAATTGTTCATGAAAGCTTACAAAATGCTTCACCACCACCCCTGACTTCCCCTTCTCCCAAATTGCACCACGGAGACCAGGGAGAAACTGCTAATCAGTAAAATACAAGATGTTCTTGGATAAGAATGGAGACATGCAAATAGCATTTACTCAAGAGACTATCACGGTATCAGGGAAATTCTTAATTAGGCAGTATTTAATTGCATGTCACATACCCACAAGACCCCTCAAGGCTCGCCAGTTAACATAATTAGGCAGGGTGGCTTTTTTTTAAAGCTGTCTAGATCAATATTGCAATTATTAAATTATGAAATATGTTTAGTCATCAGCATAAAGTCAGGTACTGTAGGGCTGGTAGTATGAGGGGCTGTTGAAATAAAACCAAGATATTCCCTTCCTGGTTATTAGTCCAATTTACATGACAGTTGGAATTAGCTGGTGGTCTTGGTACGCTTTAACATAGAGAATATTGTGTTAATGGAAAGATACAGTCACTATGTGAGATTAGATAATTTGTAGGCAGTTTCCTGATAAGACAGCAAGAGAATTTTATTCTTTTCCATCTCTTCAAGGACTTAAGTCTGTACCTAAGACAGACATACATTTCTTCTTTTGAGAAAATAACTCCTAAGATTTGAACTACGGCTGAGAGCAGAAAACAAGAAAGGTGGCTCCTTTGTCCCCATCCCCTCTATGCATAAGGATGACAATGTGATTAAAAGCATCTCACTGGAAATTGGGGAGAGCTATGGGGAATTCCTAGCTCCTCTGCAAATCCCAGCATGTGATGGAACTAATTGCCAAGCATAAAGAGACTGGGTCTGCCTGGGTCTCATTAGATGGAAAACTCCTTGGAACAGGAATTCTTTTAAACTTGCTTCAGCACAGAACCTAGCACGAGGTTGAATTTTGACTAAGTTAAAAACTACATGGTTCCAAATTACAATTATTTTCTTGTTGTATCTAAATTTTTATTTTACTTACTTTTTTTTTATTTTAGTGAGCTCATCTACTCTGTGAGTGACATATTCACCTGAGAACATACTACCCAAAATAGAGATCTGAGTGGCCGCCTGTGAGGATGCTGCTCATTATTATAACAGCCATAATGAGAGTGGTTAGGCAGTGGGACAGGCCATCCAACAGGGTTGTTGGGGCTCTCTGTTCTTAGGAGTTTTAAAACTCAGCTGAATTTTGAGTTGAGCTGTTTGATCTAACTGCAGTTCGCTTTGCTTTGTGCAGGAGGTGGAACTGATGACATACAGAGGTCCCTTATTATTCTGTGATTGGGTGACCTAACATTTAAAAATGCCTAAGCACAAAAGGTGTGTTGCCAGGCACATAGATTACAGGGCACTGTCCAGGCCTGGTCAAAGTCAAACTCTGTATTTTGAGGCTCTCCATAATCGGTCCCTGGTGTCAAGCTTTCATGGCAAAAGTAGGGCTATGCTGCTTCCCACATGTTTTGCTGAGCATTAGTTAAAACTGAGCCAGAAGATTCTGTTTCACGAGCATGTTCCTCATCCACTCTAGGGTAAAGCCTGCTACATTAATTTTATAGCTCTGCAAGTAGCTTAAAGAGAGGCCTCAAGGCTAAGATATTGCTACGCTCTGGCACAAACACAGCCCAGTCATGCAGTTTTCTTGGAGCTCTTTCTATCACGAGGCTCATCTTTCTAATCTCACAGAACCCGTAAGCAGATCATGCCAATGATTAGCAGCAGTATGTGTTATTTCCAGGCCCTTTCTGAGTAAGAAACTTTCCCACCTTCGTGCAATTTTTCAAGGAATGAGGCCCTAACTCAGAACAGTACAAAGATACAGGTTCGATTATTAACTATTGCCCAGCTCTTCAGTTCCACAGCAGTACTGCCAGATCCAACAACAAGGAATTTCTTAATGCTAAGAACAGCTTGCCCAGGACAAGCTCACTCTTATCTAGTAAGAAGAGATTGGGGAATGCTTGTCTGAAACCAGAGAAGAAAGGCAACATTTTAGTTGTATTGTCTCGGTGACTCACTCATTGAAAAGTCTGTGTTTTTCAGCTCCCTATCTCTGTCTCCCATGGTAGAATATGTATTTTGTGTTGGCAAACTTTTTAATTCAATGTCCTTATTTTCACTGTTATTTTAGCATGGGAAAAAAATAATCAAACCAAGTTAAAAGACAAAGCAGAAGGCAAGATCTTTTCATCTTCTTAGTGCCCTGGGAATCAAACCACAGTACAAACTTGTCAGAACAAAGTATCAGCAAGTCTCCAGAATGTAATATAATCTACATGCCAGGCCTTGAAAAATCCATTTGCTTACTTGTCTCTAACAAGGGAAGTTGCTTTTCTTGGTGAACTAGTAAGAGGGAGGAAGCATCATTATATGAACACCAAGCTTTTATTTTGCACAACCACATGAAAGCCCTCCTGTCCAAAGCTGAATTCATAATGATAGCTGAGATAATACTCTCCCCCCACCCAAGCCCCAGGCAGCCTGCTCCAAGGCTCCTCGCTTAAAAAAACCTGATGTGATCAGTGACAGTCTCTGGGCAAAGCTTTAACCACAGAAAGCACCTCAAACTTTTTATGTTAAACAAGTTACACCAAGTAGTGAACCTGGAAAAGGGCACACGCACCTAGAAATCTCAGAGCTCTGAAAATGTGAAAGAGAAAAAAAAGAAACAGAGGAAAATGTCACCTGTCTGGCAGCATGGAAGGCTTCAACATCAAACACCCACATCAAAAGCAAAAAAAGTGTGATTTTAGCATCCTCCAACTTGTCCACAAGGATGTGCTTTTCCCAACTGGGAAAAATGTAACTGTGGTTAAGTCTCTTATTTCTCCTTTCTCTGGTTATCAGATATTCACTGAAAATTCCAAACTGCCCTCAACTGGAGCCTCCCCTCCCCAGCAGAGAGGCAATTTCGGTTATCTACCAGATGATAACCCCAAAGTAAGCGGGCTCATCTTTCTAAGATACTTTGCCTGACAAGCAAAAACTTTGCCTGCTCAGGACCTCGTGCAGTGTTTTATCGTGGGCTTAACTCCGGTCAGCTGAGCTGGAAACCTTCAGGGACACGGGTTAATAGCCAGCTCTTGCCTCTGCCTTGGCCACTCCGGCAATGTCCCCAAGTTCGAGTGAACCTTGGAGTCACTGCCTGGCGGGTTTAATGGCCAAGAATCACAGATTGTGCTGAGTTGGAAGGGACCCAGCAGGATCATCGTGTCCAACCCGTGGCCCTGCACAGACCCCCCAGCAATCCCACCCTGTCCCTGTCCCACGGTCCAGGCACCCCTGGAGCTCTGGCAGCGCTGGGGCCGTGCCCACTGCCCTGCGCAGCCTGCTCAGTGCCCACCACCCTCTGGGGGAAGAGCCTTTCCCTGAGATCCCCCCTGACCCTGCCCTGGCTCAGCTTCTGGTCTTATCTGTGATAGCAGACTGAGTTACAAGTCTTGTTCTTAGACTTCCATCATTTTAAGTTCTCTAAATAGACAATGTGAACTTACTGCTGGCGAAAAGTCGTGCATTAAAACCGCACAGCTCAAACCAGCCAGGCAAAACGCATTTCTGCCAAAGAGCACCCTGGGCAAACAGGAACAAAACTGGCAGAGCTGTAACGTGCTGTTCTTGCACAGTATGCCCTGGGCACAGTGGTGGCGGCCACGAAGGCATCGAATGGGCTCCCCCAGCCTGGCGATGAGTACGATTTCTACCGCAGCTTCCCCGGCTTCCGCGCGTACTGCGACACACAGGGCGACCGCCTGCTCCGCTGGTAAGGGCCTGCTGCACCCCGGGGCTGTGGGGAAGGGGCCTGCTGCACCCCGGGGCTGTGGGGAAGGGGCCTGCTGCACCC